>MU226646.1:1362456-1410377 GCA_018584345.1 Thuja plicata | reverse complement strand
GGAGATTAAATCTTTTAATTAAATAAGAAGAATTTTATTTAATTAAAAGGGAGATTAAATCTTTTAATTAAATAAAAATGGTCAAACCTTAGGAAATATTGAAATAATTGAATAATTAAATTAATTAAAATTTGATCAAAGAAATTGATTTGAATTGAAAATGTTCCAGCCCATTGATTTAGAAATTTGATAAATGATAAAATAATAAATGGGGCCCAAAGTCTAGGCGACCATTTTAGGGTGCATACACTTTGCAACTTTGCAAACCAAATGACCGATAAAATGGATGAAGAAATATTGGAGATGAATGTTCTAGATTGTAGTCTGCAATTAAATTACAAAATCTAATTTCTGACTTTCATTTATTGGCTTCATTCTTTAAAAAATGATGCATTTCATCTGGACCGTAAACATTGCCCAAGCTGGAAAATATCTCCCTATCTACGCTAGATTTGTAAGAATGATGTAACAACCAAATTTTTTGGACAGATTTCCTCCATTATTGGTACCCATTTCAACTGTTCTGATCTCACCACAATAGCCCTTGTCTTGTCAGACAACTTGAGAATAGCCCACGAATACAAACTGCAAAATTAAAAAAAATTAAATTTTTGAAAACCTATTCCACTACTGCAACCAACTCCTCTTGAAAAAGTAACATAGACTTAAAGTGCATTTATAATTTTAGTCCAGTGGCTTCCAGATTTTGCTCTATGCATTTATAATTTTATAATTTTAGTCCACAGGCATCCAGATTTTGCTCATTTTATTGGCAAAATGGTCATTTCAACCTATCCGTCTACTTCAACATAACAATTGACCAACATTAATAGAGTTAACCAATGCTGCACAAACAAATATTTACATTCTATTCAAAAAAATATGGCACAATGACTGTTCACTACATGCACCAATGAGAAAATTGGACAAAACATTTTAAAAAATATTAAAATTTCAATAGAAAATGAAAATATTAGAAAAATTAAATGCACACCAAAAATTCATGTAACTGATTGGTCCAAAAAAAATATAATAACATTCAATGGATGCTATAGTATCCTGTCTAGCGGCAGGAACTAATAAAATACAAATTATTTTTTAGATATATTCATTTCCATCAGTCATCTTTAAATGAATTTTTTTAGAAGTCTATAGTGCATGTAAACATTTAAGGCAACTATAAGTGGAAGTACAATTTGTACAAATATCCAATGAACCCAACTTTCGTTGTTGGGCTCAAGAGAGAAAAAGAGATAAGAATGCATTCAATTAGGAAAGACTTGTCAAGAAAAATGTCAAAAATGCATTTAGTAGAAGAGGACAACTCATAATGACAATTTTTTTTTTTATGTCATGTCACAAACTATTGTTGTGGGGAAATTATTATTTTTCTATTTAAAAATTATCTTCTTTTCAAAAATTGCACTAACTTTTTAGAGTCTTAGCCAATAAGAAAAGAGAGAAAAGTTTCTCAAATTATGAAAAAATATGAAATTTTTTTTTTAACTGTGGAAAATAAATTTCTCTAGCCAATTTTAGATCTTCCTCACTCTTCAAAATTGTGCATTAATAATATGTCTCCTGATAAAACTAATAACATGAAAGATAAATGTTTGAAAACAAATTAAAAAACAATTCAAATTTTAGAGATTTGAGAATTTCTTATTAGATTTTTGTGAGAAAATGTACAAGAAAGTCAAAATTAGTGACATATACAATAGCATATATTTCATTCAAGAAAGTAATATTACTTGACATTTGATGTGATGCAATGTATTTGGTAGATTAAAAAAGGCATTTGAAAAAATAAAAATGTATTTTTTGCACAGACTATTTTCTATATGGACCAATAAGATTACAAGGAAATGATATTTGTATAATTATCTAAAATAAGAAATAAATATAGACTATAGACATTTAGTTCCAAATTTTTTAATTCATTGTGGCGATTGGTGCAACTAATAGTAAAAAAATTGCATGAATGCATAAGTATTCTTGCCTATGGCGGGAACTAATAAAATACAAATTATTTTTTTAGATATATTCATTTTCATTAGCCATCTTTAAATAAAATTGTTTGGAAGACTGTAATGCATGTAAACATTAAGGCAAACTATAAGTGGAAGTACAATTTGTACAAATATACAATGAATCCAACTTTTATCATTGGGCTCAAGAGAGCAAAAGAGATAAGAATGCATTCAATTATGAAGACTTGTGAAGAAAAATTTCAACAATGCATTTAGTAGAAGAGGACAACTCATATTGACAAAAAATAAATATAATTTTATGTCATGTCACAAACTATTGTTGTGGGGAAATTGTTATTTCTCTATTTAAAAATCATTTTCTTTTAAAAAATTGCACTGACTGTTTAGAGTCTTAGCCAATACGAAAAGAGAGAAAAAAAGTTTCTCAAATTATGAAAAAATATAGAAAAAAGTTTCTAAGTGTGGAAAATAAATTTCTCCAACCAATTTTAGATCCTCCCCACTCTTCAAAATTGTGCATTAATAATATGTCTCATGATAAAACTAATAGCATGACAGACAACTGTTTGAAAACAAAAAAATAAATAAATTTTAGAGATTTGAAGATTTCATATTAGATTTTTGTCAAAAAATGTACAAGAAAGTCAAAATCAGTGACATATACAACAATATATATTTCATTCAAGAAATTAATATTACTTGACATTTTTTTGGATATATTCATTTCCATTAGCTATGTTTAAATGAAATTATTTGGCAGACTCTAGTGCATGTAAACATTTAAGATAAACTGTAAGTGGAAGTACAATTTGTACAAATATACAGTGAACTCAACTTTCATTGTTGGGCTCAAGAGAGTAAAAGAGATAAGAATGCATTCAATTAGGAAAATACTTGTGAATAAAAATGTCAAAAATGCATTTAGTAGAAGATGACAACTCATAATGACAAAAATAAAATAAAATTTTATGTCATGTCACAAACTATTATTGTGGGGAAATTGTTATTTTCTATTTAAAAATTATTTTCTTTTAAAAAAATGCACTGATTGTTTAGAGTCGTAGCCAATAGGAAAATAGAGAAAAAAAGTTTATCAAATTACGAAAAAATATGGAAAAAAGTTTCTAACTGTGGAAAACAAATTTCTTCAACCAATTTTAGACCTTTCTCACTCTTTAGCATTAAAAACATGTCCCCTGATAAAACTAATAGCAAGACAGATAAATATTTGAAAAAATAATAATCAGATTTTAGAGATTTGAGGATTTAATATTAGATTTTTGTCAGAAAATGTACAAGAAAGTCAAAATCAGTGACATATACAATAGTATATATTTAATTCAATAAATTAATATTACTTGACATTTGATGTGATGCAATGTATTTGGTAGATTAAAAAAGACATTTGAAAAAATAACAATGTGTTTTTGTACAAACTATTTGCTATATGGACCAATAAGATTACAAGGAAATGATATTTGTATAACTATTTAAAATAAGAAATAAATATAGACTATAAATATTTTGTTCCAAAGTTTTTTATTCATTGTGATGATTGGTGCAACTAATAGCAAAAAGAATTGAATAAATGCATAACTATTCCTGTCTATGATAGGAACTAATAAAATATAAATTATTTTTTTAGATATATTAATTTCCATCAGCCATCTTTAAATGAAATTGTTTGGAAGATTGTGGTGCATGTAAACATTTAAGGTAATATGTAAGTGGAAATACAATTTGTATAAATATACAATGAACCCAACTTTCATTGTTGGATTCAAGAGAGCAAAAGAGATAAGAATGCATTCAATTAGGAAAAGACTTGTGAAGAAAAATGTCAAAAATATATTAAATAGAAGAGAACAACTTATAATGACAAAAACTAAATAAAATTTATGTCATGTCACAAACTATTGTTGTGGGGAAATTGTTATTTTTCTCTTTAAAATTCATTTTCTTTTTAAAAATTACGCTGATTGTTTAGAGTCTTAGCCAATAGGAAAAGATAATTTTTTTCTCAAATTATGAAAAATATACAAAAAAGTTTCTAACTATGGAATTTTCTAAAACACATCTCCTTCAAGGGGTATATAGAGGTATTGGAGATGCTACCAACAATGAGCTAGGAATCAGAGCCCCAGAAGCGGGACTAAGTCTGTCCTCCAAAGGGCATTTTTCAAACATTATTATCAAAGAGGACTCACAAATAGTCATCAACAAAATCACCAAATCCCACTTTCACAACCGGAGACTAAGAAAACGGCTACCTACAATCAATAATCTACTAGAGAAACTAGACAATTTCAAACTACAACACACATACAAGGAGGGCAACAAAGTGGCAGATGCATTGGCCAATTTAGGAGTTTACACAACAGACAATATTATCACATTCAACCATGATAATTTCATAGAGGATATAGTGACAATCATCCAAAAGGACTTCCCCATCACTCCGCACGAAGGCATTGGATAGTGGTTTGATCGATTGGTAACACCGACATTGTCAATGCACCCAATTGTCACAGGAAACTCATTGGAATGAAAAAATGATGTGCTGACACTTTGATACATATTTTTACATTTTCTTAATTGCATCATAGATCAATTATCTATCAAAATAGGAGATCCACCAAGATTTTCATAGATTTGATTTGACCCAACATGGATATCAATAAAATATATCAAGAAAGTCCTGGCTCCATTTACTCAGACTCTATGTTGGTATTAGTTAGTTCTATTAGTATGTTGATAATAGTGATATGTGTCCAACAACTTACTATCTGAATGTATCTACATGTAGTTTTCAAGCAAGTTTGCTATATTAATAAAAGGTGCTATCCCCATAAAAGATAAGACTTACCAAAAAAAATAAAAAATTAATAAAACACTAATTAAATCTAATCAAACACTAAACTAGACTCAAAAAATAAAATTCCAACCCTAACCTTGATAGTAAACCAAATTGAACACTAAAGAAAATTGAATCCTAACCTTTATTAAATAAAGTTTAATATTTTAATCCAAAGCCTAGATTTGCATATCTAATGTTAATGAACCTATCCCTACCCAAATTAAATAAGGTTTAATCGTTAGTGGAAAACTATTTTACATTAATTGATATCCCTACTACATCTTTCATATTATATATAACTAACTAGCCCTAAATTTAATTTAACATTAAACTGTTATAATGATTCATAATAACTGAGAGGGGGGTGAATCAATTATCCTAGGTCCATATGTACCAATTGAAATTTCAAACACATTAACCAACTCAGATCCACTCAATAATGCACTCGGTCTCTATAGCATCTAATCAGTAACATAAACTTGCAGTTCATTGTTCTAATGTAATCAACTTGAAAAATATAAAACTCTTAACAATACAACACATCAAATATCATTCACACAAGTATGACACCAGGATTTAATATGAAAAACCAATATGGAAAAAACCACTAGTAACATGTTACCAATTTTTCACTATTTTGAAGTGAGCTCTGTGAGGAGCCAACCTTATTAAAGGTTACAATACACATTATTAAATGTGACCCGGTTAAAGGATTTAATAACCCTGTTAAAAGTGAGCCTTAATAGTGTTAGAATCTGTTAAAACATATATAACCCAAAATCTAATTGAAAGTATTAGATCAACAACTAGAAATAAAATGAGCATAATAACAATACTAGATAAACTTGATGTAAATTCTCAAAGGCATAATAGCATCAAGGAAAATCTATAGTATCCTAGCATATACAATATCTCCAATCTCTCCGTATTCAAATAAAAGTAAGGAAGCCTGTTTATATAGGAAAAGGAGAGGGGAGGTGGGTGGAGGCACCTACATTTAGTAAATGCAACCAATTACATTTGGTATGTGGAGGCACCTACAATCACACCTAAGAAAGATTAAAAACATGTGGAGGAAATCCTAGAAATAAAGGAATAGATAAATAACCAATATAGGAAATAAAATCCTACACTAACACCCCCCGTTAAGCACAAATTAGGTGGAGGTAGTGCTGAAGGGTCCTGGCACAAGTGCCTTGTTAGGTACCCTTATACAACTATAAAGCAACCTCTCATAACCAGAGAAAAGGAGAGAACCCAGTGGGAGAAAAATCTGCTCCAAAAGAAAGTAAATAAGAAGCTAAAAAACTCTAGTAGTAGACACCTGTCGCACCCCAAGCAAAGCACGTAGATGAATGAAATTGCTCTTAGTGAAGGGTTCGGTGAAGATGTCGGTAGTATGATCGGATGTAGGGCAGTACTGAAGGTCAAGGACCTTCTCATGAATCAAATCCTAAATGTAGTGTCTATGAATCTCAATGTGCTTGGTCTACTGGTGATGGTCTAGATTGCGAGAAATCTAAATGACACTTTGATTATCACAAAAGATGACAGTTGGCTTGTGGAAAGGAATGCCAAACTTAGTGAGGATGTTCTGAAGCCAAATGGATCTAGTAGCTGCATTAACTGCTCCTTGATACTCAACCTCAGTGGATGAAAGAGAAATAGCATCCTGCTTTTTGCTCGACCAAGAAGTTGGACCTGAACCAAGAGAGAAGTAATACCCCGAAGTAGACTTGCGATCCTGAGAATTGCCTGCCCAATCTAAATATGTGTATCCTATCAAGTTAATATCCACACTTGCTGTATAATGGATCCCATAACTATGAGTACCCTCGATATAATGAAGAATCCTCTTAGCTAATTTCCAATGCAACTCATGGGGCTCCTACATGAATCTAGAGACTATGCCCACAACAGATAAAATATCAGGTCTTGTGCGAGTCAAATATATGAGGCTACCAACCAATTGATGATACAAGGTAGCATCGACCAAGGGTGAAGAACAAGAAGCCTCAAGTTTGACTCCTGATAGAAATGGAGTTGGTGCAGACTTACAGTCATCCATGTGAAATCAAGAGAGCATGTCAAGAGCATACGTAGGTTGTCCAATGAAGGTATCAGAAGGTGATTGAGTGATCTCAATCCCTAAGAAGTACTGGAGAGGGCCTAAGTCAGACATTAAGAACTGATCATGCAGGGTAGTTTTGACTTCCATGATGTGGGATGAGTGTCTCCCTATGATCAACAAGTCATCAACATAAAGGAAAAGGAAAGTGAGAGTATCATCCTTCTACAAAAAATAGATATTCAAATCAAAATAGCACCAAGTGAACCCAACTAAGAGAAGGAAGGAGTCCATCTTGGCATACCAGGTTCAAGGGGCCTATTTGAGGCCATAAAGAGACTTCTGTAGGTGAAAAACAAGTGAAGGATCCTGGATGAATCCCTGTGGTTGCTCCATATATATCTCCTACTGAAGGTCACCGTAAAGAAAAGCACTCTTCAAATCCATTTGATGAACTTCCTAGCAAAGGGATGCAGTAATGGCAAGGACATGTCAGATGGAATTCATTTTGGCAACTAGGGAAAAGGTCTCAGAGTAATCAATCCAATGAACTTGGGAGAATCCTTTGGCAACCATGCGAGCCTTATGCTTATCAACCAACCCATTTGCAGAAAATTTTGTTCAATAGATCCACTTGCATCAAACAAGTTTTCTTCCCTTAGGAAGAGGGACTAAATCCCAAGTATGGTTCCTCTCTAAGGAACTGAACTCTTCTTGCATAAAAGCATCCCATTCGGGAATACCAGAAGCTTCCTGAAAGGATTGTGGATTAGAAGCTGTAGAAATAAAGAGATGTGAAGCTTACTCAAATTGTGACCATGTTCTTCTCGCATCTAAAGGATCACCAACCCAATCGCCTGATGAATCCAATGTCTGACAAACCCAAAGTGGCCTAGTGGCTAGAGAATGTGGAGAATCTCGAGCATGATCTTCACCCTCTGAATGATTCTCATCATTATTATCTGAAGACTCTTCATTGGGATCAAGAGGATTAAAATCCTCGAAAGAATGATCATCATGTAGTCGCAATGTCTCCATAGGAATGAAGGATGGAGAAGTGGTAGAAGGAGAAATTGAGGGATCTTCCTCAAAACAAACACTTCTCTTGATGAAAAACTCATGTGTGGTAGGATGGAGAAGCCTATAGCCTTTGACATTGTCTAGATATCTAAAAAATATGCAAGGCCTACTTTGAGGATCCATAGCCTTGAGTTTCTCTACTGGAATGTGGGCCCATGCTGAAGACCCAAACACTCAAAAGTGTTTGACTGTGGGTTTGCAAATGGTCCAAGCTTGAAAAGGAGTTGCTTCCTTGACAAATTGATGAGGAACTCGATTCTATATATAACATGCACAGTTTATGACCTCTGCCCAATATTGAGGTGACAATGACTTGGAGTGAAACATAGTTGGCCATTTCCTTTAAGGTTCGATTATTTCTTTCTACAACTCCATTTTTTTGTGGAGTGTAGGGAGCCAAATGTTGAAGATTAATTCCTTCTGAGATGCATAATTATTCAAATCTTTGATTGACATACTCCCCCCATTATCGGTATGTAAAACCTTGATAGTTTTCCCTGTTTGTTTCTCTGCAAAAGCTTTGAATTCTTGAAAGTACTCAAAGACTTCAAACTTTTGTTTGAGGAAATATACGAAAGTATACCGAGAGAGATCATCAATGAAGGTTAAAACATATTTGGATTTGCTAAGAGAAGGATGAGGAAATGGTCTTGCCAAATCATTGTGTACTAACTCCAAGAGTTGTGTGGCTCTCCATGCTTTGCCTTTATCAAATTTTTCTTCAGTATGCTTTCCAAGAATAAATCCTTGACATGCTCCATTAGAGAATCGAACATAAGGCAATCTTGTAACCATGTCTTGTTGACTGAGCTGTTGCAGGTAGCGGTAGTTCAAGTAGCCAAACCATTGATGCAACACATGACTTACTTCATATAAGTGAGTAATTAGTGCAAGTGAAGGAGAATCAAGAACAAAGTGAGAGAAGTGATATAGTCTGGACTGATGATCTTGACTTTTCCCATTGGAATTGTGGACCCATTGTTGATCTCACTGAATACCATTGTGTCTGGAGTAAATTCAACTTTCTTTCCAGATCCTGTATGAGTGATTTGATAAATAGATAGGGGATTAGTTGACAAAGAGGGAGCACATAGGACATCATGAAATTTTCCTTTGCTTACGTCAATAGACCCTCTCCCATGCACTTCAACAAGAGTGTCATCACTATTGACGGGACTTTGTGATCGGGCCTACCAATAGAGGTAAGTTGTCACCGGGTACTAGGGTACCAGCCAACTTTTCCTGTAAAGGTTATCCAGAGAAATGAGATTACCCGAGCCTCCAAGCATGTCAGAGTTGGGTCTCGACAGTGTGGGGCTCAGTTGGGAGATGTGACTATTTTTTTTGAGGGGGATAGTTGGTTATATTCAACTCATCTTCTCTAGGGATTCAAGTGAGTGGGGTTTCCTATAAGCACGCACTCATTTTACAAATAAACTTCAAAAGATATTGCAAAGTTAGAAAGACTTCATCTACCTATAGTTATACTAAACATTCAAAACATCAACAATGCTCTAACACACTACACTAAATACCGAAGAAATATACAACCATCAGTTCATATTTTATTAGTAGCAAAGGAAAGGAGGTCGTTAAACTACTTTAAGTATCAGAGGAAAGGACATGAAGAACACAAATCATAAAATACCGTTAACCCAGAAGACAGAATGCTAACAACATCGTCGAGAGAAATCTTCCTTCCTTATTAACATCTTTTCCAACAAGAATTGGTGCGTGGTAGCATTGGTGCTTGGTACAATGGTGGCTCCAAGGGAGCATCTAACTACTGAAATCTTAGAAACTACGGAGCATTGAGCTCTGCAACTAGGAACTGAGAAAACCAAATTGCTATTAACTATGGACTACAAAATCATCAATTTTGCTGACCCTTGGAATGAGGTTAGACTTATTATTTATACACATCACTTGACCTAAACCTTAACCTAACTTATTTTACACTTTACAATATAATATTACTTTTGATGGCCAGTACTACCTGCACCACGTTACAAAAGACCTTGAGACCAAGTAGGTCTGACATGTCAGAAGAATAAGACAAGAAAAGTGAAGTGGAAGAATCAGCCTTGAGAAGAGAGTCGAGAGGAGAAAGAAGAAATTTGATCCCCGGGGCATTGAGGCTACATGCCTCATAAATGGGAAAGAAACGCCCTGTCTCTGATGCGCTAGGTGTAACATTGAAGCAGCACCTTGGGAAGACCATATTTTAGAAAACCTCTTGTCAAACTGACATGCCTTGTTGTAGTTACCTATTCTCTAACAACCTTTATTGACTGTCTTGAAAGTGACCGGTCGGCCTTCGGAACTGGGAAACAGGTCACTTAAAGAATACAAAAATGTGGGACCCAAAATTTTGGTATCTAGGAACTTGCATTCCGAAAGAATGAATGAATACAACCACTATGGGGTTGGCGGGATTCTCTAGAATCCAAAGAATTTTATTGTTCCTTATGATTTTTCCCAAGCTTCCAATACTTGGCCTATGCTTTCTTCATCTATATCTTTGATGCTGTCCCACCTACTTTGAACGACCTCCAATGCCTCTTGAACATCCTCAGCCCTGCTCTGGAGTTCATCTACCATTTTGATGGCATCATGTGATTGGATCATGGTCTTAGACAATCTGGATAGCCTGCCCTGGTCAAAATCTATGGTAGGCAGATATAGGGACTCCATTCGCTCATCAAACTTGTTGAGGAAATAGTCATCTGGAGTACATGTCCTAGTGGTGAAGGGATTGACTTGCGATACCCCAATCACAAATGCTTTAAATAGACCCAAGGGGTATTGGGTAGCTATCAATTTTTCTTTTAGGGCCTTAACCAGTTCCTTGCATACCTCACCCTTGAGGACAAGTCTGGAGTACTAGGCCTAGAGGGAATCATACGATTCATCTCCCAAAATTCTAGACTCTGTGGCGACTTCTTCGCCTATGTTGCAGATCTCTTCTAGCCCGACCTTCCATTTTTCATACTTGGCTAGATCTTTCTCCCATATAATAGCGGAGCCTTTTGCCTGGTTGAGAAGAGAACTGACCCGGTAGAGGTCTGGGAGGGATGCCGCCAGAAATTGTCTCATTGCGGTCACCTGCTCAGCTGCCCACCCATCCACAGCCTGTGCTTTTCTTTTCATGATCTGCATAGAATCCACGTCACCCTGTGCAAGTGACAATCCGAAAGAAGGGGTTCTGGGGTGGACCTCAGCCAATGGCTATGTGAATTCTGCCAGAAGCATGAGGAGATTGGCATTTGTTTCTCTTTCTTCTTGTAGCTTCTAGCCCTGTTTGAGGTATCTGGCCTCTATTGCCTTAGTGACTTCTTTCAGCAAGTCTAGTTCAACCTGTTTATCTCTCCTCCCCAATTCAACCTCTGTTATGTTGTAGTCTATGGGCCTTATGGCCGCCACATCTGCATTTGATGGGGGTGTTGCGATAATCACAATGGCACTACCTGTTGGGTTAGTCCAGAGAGTATGGACTACCTATGCCTTCTTGGGCTTCTTAGCCTCTGCATTTTTGGCCATCATTTTTGCCAATGAGAGTGTAGCGCCTGAGGTTGTTGCTGGGGCCTTCCTTTTCCTTGAATTGACTAGCCATTGGGGTGGCTGGGGTGGCCTTGTTGTCAATACCTGTTCATCAGGATTCCTTTCAAAATCTCATCTATGTTTTTAGGGACTTCGTCCTTCCTGGTGTCAGCTACTTCTTTATTTCCCTTATCTGGGACTTCTTGGTCCATTTGCTGCTACTGCTCTTGGGCCACATTGGCCTCTTTTGTTAGGACATTTTCCTCCACCTAGACATCTTTTCGAGGTGGGTGAGGTCTCTAGCCAAAGTTTAACAAGGCGGCCGCTGTTACTACCTCATCGAAAGTGCTCCGGGGCACTTGGTCACCTGGAGTTACCAAAGGTGTTTGGAGTGTGATGATTGAGGGCACGGTTGATCCCGTAGGTCTAGGTTCCCTGATCATCAGTTGCTCATCTGTGTGTTGCCTTGGTGTATCCTCGGTCCCCTAGACCGGTATCTTCTTATGCTTAGGCTCTGTTGGTACTTCTTCCCTAGCCTCTTGCTCTGATGTATCCTTTTCCATTGGGATTTCCTTTTCCATGGGGACTTCTTCTTTATCCTGAGCTACAATTTCTTCCACCGCATGGCCAATACCCTGTTGAATCTCTAGGAGCTTCTCCGTCGAGAAGGTTTCATCAAAATCATCATGCGGGGGCGAGGAGTCCAAAATATCTTCTAGTTTGGGAGAGTTTGAACTTACATCCACTAGAGGCATCTCTGGCATGTTGGGGGCGGTGGCTACGCTTGGTGTGGGGGTCACCATTTTTTTCTTCTTTCTTATAAGTGAAGCCTTGGTATCTAGAATGCTAGTAGACTCTGCCTTAGTGAAAGTCTGTCTGCTCATCATGGCTGCCAATGAGGGGGATCCCACCGGGAAAGAGGATGCCATGGGAGTTATAGGGAGACCGACGGATACCTACATGCTTAGTTGCTGACTAGTCAGCTTTTCTGACTCCATTTGTTGATGCAGGTGGACCATCAAAAGTGTAGGAACCTGGGGAGGTGCCTTGGGAACTGGGGCACCCTCTTTCTCTTTCCCTCTACTCGTGCTTGCTTTAGCAACCGTAGCAGACAAAGAAGGTCTGGTGCCGACTGAAGAGGGGATGTTCTTCTTGACTGTTGATTTCTTTTGGGTGCTTTTGGGACACACCCGGGAAAAGTACTGGTGACTTGCCTCCAAAATGGGGTTGCATACCCCTTCAATCGTTAGATCCTCTAGGGTAGCCCAATCCACCAGAGGAAGATCCTATTTATCCAGCCCTTGTCCTTTGTATGTTGGATCCTCCAATAGCCCATCATCTTTAAATCCCTTCAGGAAGGTACAAAGGTCCAGTGCTTTCATGAGCCCCTTGCTCATCTGTGTGTGCTGTCGGGCTCGGAGGTTGAAACTATACTGGCAGTTCGCCTAGAAGTCTTCAATGTCTTCTTCATGGGGTGGGGAAGTGTTGTGGCAATCTTTCTGCGGGGATCATAATTCTTCTGGGCGTGGTGGAATTCCACCAGCCCAATCTCTTCAGTTCATTGTCTGCCTCCCGGGGTGCGGCGAGGTTGCATGTATAATTCCCATAAGAGAAAGGGAATGAGACGTTGATGACCTTCTTCAGCATGAAGAGGGCGTGTAGATCCAGGATCTGCCTGCAAAACTCTAAAAGAATAATTCTTTCCCCGTAATATCGAGGAAGAAGATAGGGCTTCCCATTGAAGCCTGTCGCCCTAATGTAGGTGTGATGCTGGAACTGAATAAAATACTAGCCATAGGAGCTAACTAGAGTCATTGCCGCCTGTGATAGTCTGTACTCAGAATCTCAGGTAAGGGTTAAGATATTGTGGTAAATGAACGCATCATTTACCCGATAGAAGTTCAGAAAATTGAACTCCCACTATAATTGGGGATAATGATCCCATGGTGTGACCTACCCTGGACCATTCTTGAGTTCCCTAGTTGTTCCCAAACTTGGAAAAGCTAGCCTTTGTTGTGCTAATGCCCATAGAACATACAATGTCATGTAAAATTGGGAATTCTGGACAACCGTCCTCATTTGTGTATCCACATGATTAGCTATAATAGCTACCTAGTTGAAGTTCCGATTGTGGGTTTTGATGCAGTATAGAAAATAGTACATCCACGCTAAGAATTACCGGGTTTGGGGCCATCCAAAAATCCTGCATAGAAAGATTATACCCGCCTGGATGGACTCTTTGAAATCCCCGTGGGGAATTTCCAACTTCATTCTTTTGTGGTCTCACTTTGGAGAATTCAACCAATGACTATTGAGGTGTTGTCGGGAAATGCCTTCGGCCTCACCAAATTCCTTTAGTGAGTCAACTCGGGTGACGACAGTGGACCCTTTGAACTGAGGAATCCCCAACCTGAAAGTGAAAGTTGGAGCGTCTAAGGTGATGATTATGGCAGGGTATTGTAGCGACCGGGGATCCGGAAGCAAAACTGTGTGAGTAGGTGCATTGTATAGTATTGCTAGCTGCTTTATTAATTATGGTGACTACAGCGAACATGGAAAGTTTGTATCCTTTATGATGCCGGAGGCGACCAAGCAAGTGGCCATTTTGTCCCCTTTGGACTTTAACCTATAAATGGTTTGGATTAGAACTTGCAATTCAGCCCAAGTTCCAGGGTCCGTATCTGTTATTTGCTAGACCTTGGAGTCCACCTTGGACCCCGCAATAGTTCCCTCCTTTGGATATTTGGAGGTTAAAGGTAGCTTTACTAACATTCTCTCCATTTTGGACTTCGTAGCTGCCTGGGTGGAAGTGGTAGGTAGTTCCAGAATATCAGGAGGGGCAATAACGTAAGACATCTTTGATCAATCTATCTGTCTATCTGCAACCTGCAAGACCAGAAAATTGTCAGGACATATATATATATATATATATATATATATATATATATATATAAATATAAAATAAATTACAATACTGGGAGATTCTTCACCAACCCGCATCTGTCAAACAAGCGTTAGTACATACATCAAAAGTTTCAAGGTATCTAGAATGAACATGACTTAGCATTCTGTAGCATGTTAACAAGGTGGAAGGAAGAAGCGGAAGACAAGGTCTTGCTGAAGGTACGAAGTTTGAAAAAACTAGTCATTGCCAATGTGACTGGAAATAAACTGTACTTTGGTCGACATGTGTTGGCATGTGGTGGGGTGACAAGCGGTGTTAAGACATTTATAGTGACAAGTGGGCTGACACGGGGGAATTAAATGCCAGATGGGACATGGTTTGAATGGCCACTCATAAGAAATTAATCCCGCCATAACGGTGATGAGACAGAGGAGAGTGAAAGCTACCATGGCTCAAACCAGTGAGGTGCCGAGTTCAAATCGTGGCGACTCCATCTCGATAAGTTTAGCCTCATGAAGCAAAATGCATGACAGAGCGCGAGGAACTCATGAGCTTGGAAGGATATATAAAATATATACAAAGAATATAGAAGGGCCAAGGGGAAAATAATATATACATGCGATATATAGAAATATACACCATTTACAGATTTTTACATAGATATTAACAATATTAACACATGCACAAAAGATACCCTAAGATAATATACAAAATGTATACTAATCTATAGCTGCGCAGAGGGCGGACAACCCTCTGGCAGAGCCAACCCACCAATGGATGGCAAACCAGAAGCAAAAGATGCAGAAAACAAAACCACAAGCCAGAACAAAATAGAACCAAAAACTAAAAGAATGAAGGCAGGAACCAAAGGACCTACCTAGAAATCCAAAGAATGATAAGGAGATAAGGCACTAGGACTACTCTGCAATGATTTCAACCTTCAGCAATCACAAAAAGTCACCAAAAATCAACTCATAATTATCCACTAAGCTGAGAGTAATTCGCACTTAATCGTACTTCAAATCACCAAGAAATCACTCTAAAATATCTAAGTGTTTTAATCGCAGTAATTGTGAAAGTGACATGTAATTTCTGTTTATACCCAAGGTAAAAAGAAAGTTACCTTCTTCCCTACAAACTCTGGAATAGGTAGACTTCTGGACTCCGTGCCCAGGGATTCCACGTGACCATACCTCTTTGTGAGGAAGAGACATCGTGCTGGGGAATCCCAGAGTCTGGAATCTGGCTCTGGAAAAGAAACAACCAACTCCGGGACTAGGTCCCGGAGACATGAAAGACAAAAGCAAAAGAAAACAAACCTCACGGGAGAGAAAACCCAGAGAAGAAAATAACAAAAATAAAAAGACAGAAAATAAGGCAAGAGTCAAAAGAGAAAAGAGGGGACCCAACATTTTGTGCACAAAATTTAGGGACGGGTATGTAGGGCATAACAAATGGCGACTATCTAGGACGAATGCCTTAGCACATTCAAGAACCATAGAATCTCTGGTTAGCAAAATCAGAACCAATTGTTACTTGGAGAATCCTGTTTGTAAGGTGTGAAGCGTCTGAGAAAAATCTGGCTCATACACGATTTAATCCTTGGTCTTTTGTTAGTTGTGAAGTGTGTGCTTTGAAAGAGAATCAAGCCGATGACCTCTGGGAGAAGCAAAGAAGAGGCACTAAATATATCAATCTAAAGTAGTCAAATTTGCCCATTTCTCCTAAATACCAGAGTTTTCATCCCATCTTTTCTTTTCTTTTATTTTATTCTTTTTTGGGTGAGAGGGTGGTACTTCTTTCACTATTAAGCTTGAGCTTAGCTAAATTTAACAATGGTACTTCTTTCACCCTTCCGTCCACCTTAATTTTCTAAATGGGGAAGGAAAATTCTAGACCCAGAAAGAATTTTAAAAGTTCAGACTTGGGCCAACAAACTAGTGCGATCGATCTACCCTCAGTGTGTCCGATTACTTGTTCCTTTGATTTTGATTTAACTGATTACTAGACTTCTAGGGATAAATCCGATGAAGATTACTCATAGCCTACTACAAAATTCACACAATAACTCTGGAGACCAAGCCAATTCCACCATGCTAACAATAGATTCTGAATCCAATGTAAATACGAAAGGCACCATCTCGAAGACTAGATGTCATGCGAGGCATACCAGCCTACAAAGGGGGAGAAAAAAACTGGAAATCCAAAAAAAGAAAGAACAAAACCAAAAGCAAAACAAAAGGAAAGGGGGCAGTCCCAGAGGACCATTAGCAAAACTACGTACAAGACAAGGCACCCCAAACAGGGCACTGGGAATGAATTATTTACAAGCAAGAAGATTTACATATAGTACAACTCTGGACAAATTTGCCTCATTCAAAATAATGCTTGAGGAACTGTCCATTGATGGAAAATGGGACGAGTTCCCCGGTCATGGTATTGAGGTGATAGGTATTTTCTCCACAGATTTATGAGATAAAATATGGTTCGAGCCAGAGCCGTTGGAACTTAGTGTGCTTCCCTTTCTTTTCCCAGGTTTTATCCCACAAGAGGACCAAGTCCAAAATCTGAAAGGCCTTATACTAGGCTCTTCAGTCAAACCATTGTCTTACCACTGCCTGGTGATGCACAAAATTTTCAAGGGCTATGTCTCTTTGTTCTTCCATCTGCACCAGATTGAGGAGCCGAACCTCCACGATGTTATCTCAGTTGCCAAATTCCTGCATGAACTGTAAAATTGGGATTTGTAAGCTAATGGGGAACACTGGGTTCTGGCCATAAACTAGATGGAATGGGGATGTCCCCAAGGTGACCTTAATTTGAATGTGATCTTCCCAGAGGATGAATCTAAGATTTTGGTGCCAATCCTTGGGATTCTATTCTAACAGGTGTTTAATCACTTCAAGCAAATTTTTGTTAGTTGATTTAGCAACACCATTCCCCTAGGGATAATAGTTGCTAGAGAACTTTAGAGTGATCTTCTGATCATAGGTCCATTCTAGTAGTTGTGCCGAAGAAAATGCCAGACCATTGTCACACACTATACCAAAAGGCATTTTGAATCTTGTGATGATGTTTTCTTTCAGGAATTTGATAACTATGTCTGCCGTGTTGTTTTTACAAGGTATGGCTTCAGAACATTGGGTGCAGTAATCAATAGCAGTTAGGATGTACCGGTGGTTGGCAGATGAGTTGGGGTTGATCTCTCCGATAAAGTCAAATGCCCATTGGGCAAAGGGTCTAGCTTTGAAAACTGGCTGTAAAAGCATGGCCGGGTTCCGCTCATGATGTGCCATAGTTTGGCAAGTATGACATTTTCAGACATGATTGTAGACATCTTTGAAGATACAAGGCTAATAGTATCTGACCTGAAGGATCTAATGGGCAGTGACATCAGTTGAGCCATGCCTAGTTCCAAACTGCTTGTGGAATTCTTTGATTATTTTTACATCTTGCACCCTATTGATGCACCGAAGGTACACTCCCTCATAATTCCTACAGAAAAGTGTGGAGTTTTTGATCTTGAAGTGTGCACTTTTCAACTATAGGGCACAATGTTTGTTGGGAGGCAACCCCTCCGGGCATGTATTATTTAATAATAAGTACACCAGATTGGTGTACCATGAATCTTGAGTGATAGAATCCACTGTGTATGTCTGACATTCGGTGTGGGGAGTCTCTTCTGCCATCGCTCTACATAGTCCCTGGCCTCGGACTATTTTCATGGGTTACATTTACAAATAATATTCCTGGAGGATGGCCATCCATTTCCCCCGTCTTTCACCCAATTCACTCTGCATTAGCAGAGATTTCACCGCCTGGTTTGGGATGATGGCATGAACCTTGCTCTGGAGAATGTAATGCCAGAATTTCTTCACGGTGTGAACAAGAGAAAAGACCTACTTTTCCAGGGACAAATACTAGACTTCAACATTCTTGAAGGGGGAGCTCATGAAAGCTATCGGTCATTCTTCCTCTATGACCTTTTGGGTCAACACTGCCATGACAGAATGCGGCGAAGTAAAGGAATAAATGTAGAAAGGGAGGGAGTAGTCTGGACTAGCCAGAACTGGTACCTCCGTTATCATTTTCTTGATCTGGGCGAATGCCTACTTTTCTTTAGGACTCCACTCAATTTTGGTATCCTTCTTCATCATCTCATTGAGTGGCTTTACGATCTTGGCGAATCTAGTGATGAACCGCCAGACAAAGTTGATCTTTCCAAAGAAAGATCTTAGTTCCTTCTTGCTGCCGGGAATTTATAGGTTTAGCAGCACTTCAACTCTCTCAGGGTCGATGGATATACCCTTCTCAGAGATAATATGCCCAAGAAACATCCTTCAGTGACCCTGAATATGCATTTCTAAGGGTTGAGGGATATCCCATACTGGTGACACCTCTCACAAATCTGGGCGAGGTGGGTGAAATGATCATGCCTATCCCAGGAAAAGATCATCAAATCATTCATGTAGATTATTATACACTGGTTCACAAGGCCCTGAAACGCAATGTCCATGGCCTTCTAGAATGTGGCCCCTGCGTTGATCAAGCCAAAGGGCATTCTCCAGTAGGAAAATGTTCCCCACTTGGTGATAAATGTCATTTTTTCTCTATCTTCAAATTTAACCATGACTTGGTTATATCTGGAGTACCCTTCCAAGAAAGACATCATTTGGGATCCATTCACTATTTGCAACACGTCATCCAATGAAGGGAGAGGGTAATTATCTTTTTTGGAGGCCTTGTTTAAATTTTAGAAATCCATGCAAAGGTGGATCTCACCACTTTTCTTCCTCATAGGGACTAGGTTGGCAACCCACGTAGTATGCCAGATTGGAAAGATTATCCAGGCTGACAGTAGTTTTTGCACCTCTTGATGAATCAGAGGCTCGATCAGTGGGTTGACAGGTCGTTGCTTTTTCCAGAAAGGCTTAGCATTAGGTTTGAGTTGGATAGTATGAGTCATGATGGATGTGTCATATGTCTTCAAATCTTCATACCCCCACACAATCACGTTTATGTATTCTCAGAGAACCGTGAGAATCTTCTCCTTCTCCTCAGGGGAGCAGGAGGTGCCAATGTCTATCATTTTCTCTTCACCGGGCTGGCCGATGTTCACTTTCTCAAATTTTCCTCCCTCAAAGGAGGATGATAACTTTTCCTGACCCTAAGAGTCTGAGTTGAAGATTCATTCAAGTGCGACCATCCCTTTAGAAATGGTGTGGGTTGGTAGATCTATGATCCCGTCATCTTCATCACCCTGTCTAGTATCATCATGATCTCTTTCTTCCACTATCTAGTCCTCAAAGGCACAAACATTGGTCACGAAGGCCAGGATATGCTGATCATCTTCAAAGACCTAAAAATGGGTGACATTATCTAGAATGGATGGGGTGGGGATCATCTCAACAAAAAATCTCTGGAGTCATGAGCCGGCCATGGGCTCAAGTGTACTTTCAGAAACACCAAGGGCATCCGGGACATAGTTTCATCTCTGGAGAATAAGATCGATGCCAAAGGTATCAAAATCCTCAATAAGGCTCCATGCCCAGTTGTGGTATGCGGCCAACCTCTTATCGTGATAGGTGTATTGACTCCAAAATTGTTTGACAATCAACTCTGAATCACCTAGGGCCCGGAGGCGAGTGATTCCTTTCCTTAGGGAAAATAGAAGTCCAAGGACCAAAGCCTCGTACTCCGTGATGTTGTTCATGTAGTTGAACTACAACCTATAGGACATGAGAAAGGATTTCTCCTGCAGGTTGATTAATTCCACTCTGGCCCCACATCCTTGTTTGGATCAGGACCCATCAAACTTAAGGGTCCGCAAATTATCATTTGTCATCTAGGGATGGGAAGACGGAGTGGTATTTGGATTTTTTTTTGGAGGCTTGGGAGGAGTTTCCTCCGGTGCTGATGGTACATGGGTGAGGTTTACCTCTGGAGAAATTTTTGGTTGGGATTCCCAGATAAACAGTGCCAAAGGGGTACCATTAGCAGAAGCACTGAGTCCTAGAGAATCATTTGTGTGTTCTTTTCTCTGGAGGGCATCAATGTGCTGGGTGGCAGTGGCAAGGCAAGGCTCACACTCAAGCTCCAAATTTTTCTGGTAATGCACCTGGCACCAAGTGCCGGACAAGAGTGTGGTGGGGGTCACTATGGCACCCTAAGAGTTAACCTCAACCCTCAATTTTTATTCTAGGTCCTGGGTTCTCTGTAGAACTATGGGATCCTCCCTGGGGGTGAAATTGAAGTTTAGGATCTCAAGGGGTTGGTACACCCTGGGGGAAGTATCAGAGAATAAGACCTCATTCACCCTTCTGACTTCAGTGAGTGCTTGTTTCATTTAGGGTTCACTTTCAACCTAGATTTTGTTAGATTCTCCTTCCTAGGGGAGCCATAAGTGGGAGAAGTCAGTTGAAAAGTATCCATTCAGGGACTTAGACCAATTTTGACTTAGCAACACCCCATAAGTTTTTGGGATGTCCACCACTTGGATGTCAATTATGCTGGCTATCCTAGAGTCCTGGATGAGTTGAATCCAGAAATTCTTTAGTTCACCTACCATTTTCACAGTAGTTTTATCCAATTGGATCACTGCACCGTTAGATGGGGTGGGTCAGAATCTAAGCTTCTGGCATATGGATAAAGGCATGATGTTTCCTAAAGCCCCAAAATCTACTAGGTAGTTGTGTATGTTTTTCCCTTGTATGTTCAAGCGTAGCAGGAAGGGAGGATCTTTAGTATTTCCCCAGAAGATATCTGCGTTGGCGTCCTCAAAAGAGACAGTCTTGGGTGGGTGACTGATGGCTTCCAGGTTTCCCAAGAGCTTTAAAAGAGACTTCTTCTGCTCAGGATAGTTCAAAAAAACCTCCATCAAGGTCATGGAGGTGGTGGTTTGTTATAATACCTTCGTGATGTCAAACCTTCCTCCTGGGAATTGGTGGTTTCCCTTGGCCGAGTCCTTTTCTTGGTTACAACTAGGGCCTTTTGGAGGGATAGACTGATCGGTCATATTTTCTCAGGGAGGAGTGTCCTTAGGAGGTGTGGGCATGTAAACTGGTCCTTTACTAGCCTAACTCTGAGTGTTGTAAGGGGCCCATGGGTTGGTGAAGGCATTGGCCTCAAAGGCCGAAATTGACTCATCAAAGAATCCCTATAGTTTGGATTCTTCTTCGCCTTCTCTGGCAGTACCAAAGAAGATGGTCTCACAGGTGAATGCACCATGAGTGGGTTCTTTCATAGGAGGCTCTGGGGGAGTAGGATCAGACACTTGTCTGTCCAGCTGGGAAATCATGATGACTTTCTCCAGTGTGGCACAATTTACCTCATTGTAGGAGCCTGTGTCATGCAATCTACACTAGTTGGTCATGGGCTGGAAGTCTGTGACTGGCATGAAATGTGATGGTCTAGCACCACTCTGATTGGTGTTTTGGTTCAGAGGCAGACCTCCGTCATTGGCATTGTTATTCCATTGCTGTTGGTTGGGCCAAGGCCTATAGTTGTAATTTTTTCCTCCAACATTATTGTTTTGTTGGCCGGAGAAAATATTCCCTCTCTGGGAATTGGAATTCTAGGGTGCGTAGGACCCCACCTTCAATTGACCTATGTCCATAGTTAGTATGAACAACATTCACCAAAGGGACTCAACCTTGGTGGTCAACGACGTGTTCATGTCACAATGCGATGACTATTATTGTTGGTTCCCTGGAAAAAGGGGCAGCATTTGCCAGAGTCAAGGGCGGAAATCCTCCAGCCGCGGATGACTAGAAGAAGGGCACTCTAGATGGTTGTGTCTGTAGTTGTTGTACTTGTTGCTACTGGTTCCAAGGAAAAGATTCTAGACTCAGTATTGTCTGGGTTTGCGATGGATATACGTACGAAGCCTGCTGGTCTATCAATGGTGGTAGGGGATTCATGGCCATTGCAGGGGCTCCTATTGCCAGATTGGGGTTATATCCTAGTGTAAGAAGTTTTGCTGGGGATCATGTTGAATGGCGTGCTCTACCCAATCCCACCCGGGGATTTGTTAAGGCCATGCGACAGTTCTAAGGCTAGGTTATAAACTTTTGCCAAAGTATCCTGGTCGTCTAGGGCTGTAGTTCTCCAGAGGAGAGTGGCAATGAAGGGGTCCATCGCATTGAGATAGTTCTGGATAGTCACCTCCGTGGATGGGATGAAGGGACCCATGCACCATTTTAAGGTGCATTGGAACTGGTGATTGAATGCTGCAAGGGGCTCATTCGGTTCCTTCCTAATAGAAATGAACTTGTTGTGGGACCATGCTGGGTCAATGTGTACATGGAAGGCAGCCAGGAAGGCATCCTCCAAGTCTTGCCAACTGTTGATGGAGTTAGTGGGAAGATTAAGGTACCCATTCAGTTCATTCTGTCCTAGGGACAGAGGGAACATCCAGGTCACAACATCTTGATGTTGGATCTGGTGTCGGTTCATGGCATATTTGTATGCCTGTAGATGTTCTTCTATGGTTCATGAGCCTAAGTGCTCATATCAAGGACAAATATTTTTTGGGTGCAAAGGTAAATCTTTGGCTAAACTGAGAAAATTTCCCATTGGGGACTCGGTATTTCCAAAATATGCAGCCATTGGGGGAGTTGGGTTTTGACTGGATTGAGCACTAGTTCCTAGGATCGCCTGGGGGACTTGGGAATTTTGTGGTATGCTATATCCCTAGACAATGGTGGCTAACTTAACTTTCAGGGTCCATTTCTTTCGAGCAGGAGGCTCGAGTTCAACAAACCTTCCCAGGTTGGGAGCTGATCTAAGGACTCTTTTGAATCTTGCTAGTGAAAATTATCCAATCCCACTAAAGGATTGAATCCTAAAAATATGGCTTGGGGAAGCCCTCAGGTGGTGTAAAATCTGAATCCTTAGAGGGGGATGAGTTCATGCCCTCCCCCTAGCACCAATTTCTGTTGACGCGACTTTGTCACCGGGTCTGCCAACAAAGGTAAGTTGTCACCGGGTACCGGCCAACTTTGCCTATAAAGGTTGTCTTGAAAAATGAGATTCCCTGGGCCTCCAAGCACATGAGAGTCAGGTCTCGACAGTGCAGGGCTCAGTTGGGAGATGTGACTATTTTGTTTGAGGGGGATAGCTGGTTATCTTCAACTCATCTTCTCTGGGGATTCAAGTGAGTGGGGTTTCCTGTAAGTGCACACTCATTTTACAAATAAACTTCAAAAGATGCTGCAGAGTTAGAAAGACTTCATCTACCTATAGTTATACTAAACAATCAAAACATTAACAATGATCTAACACACTACACTAAATACTGAAGAAATATACAACCATCAGTTCATATTTTATCAGTAGCAAAGGAAAGAAGGTCATTAATCTATTTTAAGTATTAGAGCAAAGGACATGAAGAAGACAAAGCATAAAATACCGTTAACCCAAAAGAAAAAATGCTAACAACATTGTCGAGAGAACTCTTCCTTCCTTATTAACATCTTTTCCAGCAAGCACTGGTGCATGGTACAATGGTGGCTCTAGGGTAGCATCTGACTACTGAAAGCTTAGAAACTATGGAGCATTGAGCTCTGCAACTAGGAACTGAGAAAACCAAATTGCTATTAACGATGGACTACAAAATCATCAATTTTGCCGACCCTTGGAATAAGGTCGGACTTATTATTTATACACATCACTTGACCTAAACCTAAACCTAACTTATTTTACACTTTAAAATATAATATTACTTTCGGTCATCGGTACTACTTGCACCACATTAAAAAAGACCTCAAGATGGAGTAGGTCTGACATGTTAGAAGAATAAGACAATAAAAGTAGAGTGGAAGAATCAGCCTCAAGATGAGAGATGGGAGGAGAAAGAATAAATTTGATCCCCCGAAGATCGAGGGTACATGCCTTATAAATGGGAAAGCAGTGCCCTGTCCCCGATGCCCTAGGTGTAATGTTGAAGCGGTGCCTTGGGAAGACTATCTGTCAGAAAACCTCTTGTCGAATCAACGTGCCTTGTTGTAGTTACCTGTCCTCTAACAACCTTTATTGAATTCCTTAAAAGTGATCGGTTGGCCTTGGGAACTGGGACACAGGTCACTTAAAGAATAAAAAATGTGGGACCCAAAATTATGGTATCTGGGAACTTGCATTCCGAAAGAATGAATGAATACAACCACTATGGGGTTGGCGGGATTCTCCAGAATTCAGAGAATTTTATTGTTCCTTATGATTTTTCCCAAGCTTCCAATACTTGGCCTATGCTTTCTTCATCTATATCTTTGATGCTGTCACACCTACTTTGAACAACCTCCAATGCCTCTTGAACATCCTCGACCCCGCTCCAGAGTTCATCTACCATTTTGATGGCATCATGTGATCAGATCATGGTCTTAGACAATGTGGATAGCCTGCCCTGGTCAAAATCTCTGGTAGCTAGATACAGGGACTCCATCCACTCATCGAACTTGCTGAGGACATGGTCCTCCGGAGTACATGCACTGGTGGTGAAGGGATCGACTTGCGATACCCCAACCACGAATGCTTTAAATAGACCCAAGGGGTAATGGGTAGCTTTCAATTTTTCTTTTAGGGCCTTAACCAGTTCCTTGCATACCTCACCCCTGAGGACAAGTCTGGAGTACTGGGCCTAGAGGGAATCATACGATTCATCTCTCAAAATTCTGGACTCTGTGGTGACTTCTTTGCCTATGTTGTGGATCTCTTCTAGCTCGGCCTTCCATTTTTCATACTTGGCTAGATCTTGCTCCCATATAATAGCAAAGCCTTTTTCCTGGTTGAGAAGAGAACTGACCTGGTAGAGGTTCGGGAGGGACACTGCCAGAAATTGTCTCATTGTAGTCACCTGCTCGGCTACCCACCCATCCATAGCCTGAACTTTTCTTTTCATGATCCATAGAGAATCCATGTCACCCTGTACAAGCAAAAATCCAGAAGAAGGGGTTCCAGGGTGGACCTCGGCCAATGGCTATGTGAGTTCTGCCAGAAATGTGAGGAGATTGGCATTTGTTTCTCTTTCTTCTTGTAGCTTTTGGCCCTATTTGAGGTATCTAGCCTCTATTGTCTTGGTGGCATCTTTCAGCTAGTCCAGCTCACCTTGTTTATCTCTCCTCCCCAATTCTACCTCTATTATGTTGTAGTCTTTAGGCCTTACGGCTGCCACATCTGCATTTGATAGGGGTGTTGCGATAATCATAATGACACTACCTACTGGGTTAGTTCGAAGAGTATGGACTACCTGTGCCTTCTCGGGCTTCTTAGCCTCTACATTCTTGGCCATCATTTCTGCCAACAAGAGTGTAGTGCCTGAGGTTGTTATCGGGGCCTTCCTTTTCCTTGACTCAACCCGCCATTGGGGCGGCTGGGGTAGCCTTGCTGTTAATACCTATTCATCAGGATTCCTTTTAGAATTTGGTGGTGCATTCCTGAAATGTATGTTATGTTTGGGCTCTTTATCCACCTCTCGTTCCAGTTCCTCTTGCTGTTCTCATTCCTCTTCGCGTTCCCCAGAACCTTCGATGTTTTTTTCCATGCTGGCATCTTCTATAGTATTATCCAGGATCTTTTCCCTAGTCTAGATCTCATCTATATTTCCAGGGACTTCATCCTTCCTGGTGTCAGCTTCTTCTTCATTTCCCTTATCCAAGACTTCTTAATCCATTTGTTGCTGCTGCTCTTGGGCCACATTGGCCTCTTTTGTTGGGAAATTTTCCTCCACTGGACATCTTCTGGAGGTGGGTGAGGTCTCTAGCTAAAGTTTAACAAGGTAGCCACCATTACTACCTCACCAAAAGTGCTCTGGGGTACTTGGTCACTCGGAGTTACCAAAGGTGTTTGAAGCATGATGATCAAGGGCACAGTTGATCCCGCAGGTTTGGGTTCCCCGATCGTTAGTTGCTCATCTGTGTGTTTCCTTGGTGTATCCTCAGTCCCCTAGACTAGTATCTTCTTCTTCTTAGGCTCTGTTGGTACTTCTTCCCTAGCCTCTTGCTCTAATGTATCCTTTTCCACTGGGATTTCCTTTTCCATGGGGACTTTTTCTTTGTCCTAAGCTGCAATCTCTTCTACTGCATGGCCAATACCCTGCTGAATCTCCAAGAGATCCTCCATCGAGAAGGTGTCGTCAAAATCATCATGCGGGGGCGAGGAGTCTGAAATATCATCTAGTTTGGGAGAGTCCAAACTTACATCCACTGGGGGCATCTCTAGCATGCCAAGGGCAGCGGCTGCGCTTGGTGTGGGGGTCACCGTTTTTTTCTTCTTTCTTGTAAGTGAAGCCCCGGTATCTAGAATGCTAGTAGACTCCACCTCAGTCAAAGTTTGTCTGCTCATCATGGCTACCAATGAGGGGGATCTCACTGGGTGAGCGAATGCCATGGGAGTTATAGGGAGACCAATGGATACCTGCATGCTTAGTTGCTGACTGGTCAGCTTTTTTGACTCTATTTTTTGATGTAGGTGGTCCATCAGAAGTGTAGGAACCTAGGGAGGTGCGTTGGGAACCGGGGCACCCTCTTTCTCTTTCCCTCTACTCGTGTTTGCTTTAGAAACCATAGCAGACAAAGAAGGTTCGACGCCAACTGAAGAGGGGATGGTCTTCTTGACTGTTAATTTCTTTCAGGTGCTTTTGGGACACACCCGAGCAAAGTACTAGTGACTTGCCTTCAAAATGGGGTGGCATACCTCTTCAATCGTTAGATCCTCTGGGGTAGCTCAATCCACTGGAGGAAGATTCTGATTATCTAGCCCTTGTCCTTTGTATGATGGATCCTCCAGCGGTCTATCATCTTTAAATCCCTTCGAGAAGGTTTGAAGGTCCAGTACTTTCATGAGCCCCTTGCTCATCTGTGTGTGCTGTTGGGCCCGGAGGTCAAAACTATCCTAGTAGTCTACCTATAAGTCTTCAATGTCTTCTTCATGGGGTGGGGATGCCCAGGGAAGTGTTGTAGCAATCTTTCCACGGGGATCATAATTCTTCCAGGCATGGTGGAATTTCTCCAGATCCAAGCTCTTCAATTCATTGTCTGCCTCCTGGGCTGCATGTATAATTCACACAAGAGAAAGGGAATGGTATGTTGATGACCTTCTTCAACATGAAGAAGGCGTGTATATCTAGGATTTGCCTGCAAAACTCTAAAAGAATAATTCTGTCCCCGCAATACCAGGGAAGAAGATAGGGCTTCCCATTGAAGCTTGTCACCCTAATGTAGGTGTAATGCCAGAATTGAATAAAATACTGGTCATAGGAGCTGACCAGAGTCATCACCGCCTATGATAGTCTCTACCTGGAATCTCAGGTAAGGGCTAAGATATTGTGGTAAATGAATGCGTCATTTATCCAGCAGAAGTTCAGGAAACTGAGCTCCCACTCTAATTGGGGATAATGATTCCATGGTGTGACCTGCCCTGGACCATTCTCGAGTTCCCCAGTTGTTCCCAAACCTAGAAAAGCTAGCCTTTGTTGTGCTAACGCCCACAACACATACGATGTCATATAAAATTGGGAATTTTGGACAACCATCCTCATTTGTGTATCCACATGATTAGCTATAATAGCTACCCAATTGAAGGTCTAGTTGTGGGTTGTGATGAAGTATAGAAAATAGTACATCCACACTAAGAATTCCTGGGTGTGGGGCCATCCAAAAATCCTACATAGAAAGATTATTCCCACCTAGATGGGCTCTTTGAAATCCCTGCGGGGAATTTCCAACTTCATTCTTTTGTGGTCTTGCTTTGGAGACTTCAACCACTGACTATTGAGGTGTTGCTGAGAAATGCCTTCAGCCTCGATGAATTCCTTTAGTGAGTCAACCCAGGTGATGACAAGGGACCCTTTGAACTGAGGAATCCCCAACCCAAAAGTGAAAGTTGGAGCATCTAAGGTGATGATTGTGGTGGGGTATTGTAGCGGCCAGGGATCTGGAAGCAGAACTGTGTGAGTAGGTGCATTGTATAGTATTTACAGCTGCTTTATTAATTCCAGTGACTGCATTGAACATGGAAATTTTGCAGCCTTTATGATGCCAGAGGTGGCCAAGCAAGTGGCCATTTTGTCCCCTTTGGCCTTTAACCTGTAAATGGTTTGGATCAGACCTTGCAATTCAACCCAAGTTTCAGGGTCCGTATCTGTTATTTCCTGGACTTTGGAGTCCACCTTGGACCCTGTAATAGTTCCCTCCTTTGGATATTTGGAGGTTAAAGGCAACTTTACTAACATTCTCTCCATTTTAGACTTCGTAGCTGCCCGATTAGAAGTGGTAGGTAGTTCTAGACTATCAAGAGGTGCAATAACATTAGACATCTTCGATCAATCTATCCCCAACCCGCAAGACCAAAAAATGGTCAGGACACATACTTATATAATAAGTTACAACTCTAGGAGATTCTTCACCAACCCACACCTATCAAACAAGTATTAGTGCATACATCAAAAGTTCCAGGGTATCTAGAATGAACATGACTTAGCATTCTAAAGCATGTTAACAAGGTGGTAGGAAGAAGCAGAAGACAAGGTCTTGTTGGAGGTCCAGAGTCTGGACAAACTAGTCATTGCCGATGTGACTGGCAATAAACCATACTTTGGTCAATGTGTGTTGGCACGTGGTGGGGTGACAAGCGATGTTAAGAGATTTATGGCAACAAGTAGGCTGACACAGGCGAATTAAATGCCAGATGGGACATGGTTTGAATGGCCACTCATGGGAAATTAATCCTGCCGTTAAGGTGATGAGACAGAGGAGAGAGAAAGTTGCCATGACTCGAACCAGCGAGGTGCTGAGTTTGAATCATGGTGACTCCATCTTGATGAGTTTGGCCTCATGAATAAAAATGCATGAAAGAGTGTGAGGAACTCATGAGCTTGAAAGGATATGTAGAATATATACATAAATAATATAGGAGGGTTGAGGGCCGAAGCATATATACATATGATATACATAAATATACACCATTTATAGATTTTTACACATATATAAACAATATTAACACATGCACAGAAGCTACCCTAAGACAATATATAAAATGTAGACTAATCTACAGCTTCCCAGAGGGTGAACAACCCTCTGGCAGAGCCAACCCACCAATGGGTGGAAAACCAGAAGTAGAAGACGCAGAAAACAGAACCACAAGTCAAAACAAAATAGAGCCAAAAACTAAAAGAATGAAGGCAGGAACTAGAGGACCTACCTAGAAATTTGAAGAATGGTAGGGATAGGAGGCACTAGGACCACTGTGCAATGGCTTCAACCTTCAGTGATCACAAATAGTTACCAAAAATCAACTCGTAATTATCCACTAAGCTCAGAGTATTTTGCACTTAATCGTACTTCAAATTGCTAAGGAATCACTCTGAAAGCTCTAAGTGTTTTAATCACGGTAACTGTGAAAGTGACATATAATTTCTATTTATACCCAAGGTAAAAAGCAAGTTACCTTCTTCCCTACAAAATCCAGAATAGGTAGACTTCCAGACTCCGGGCCCAGGGATTCCGTGCGACCATACCTCTTCGCGAGGAAGAGACATCATGGCGGGGAATCTTGGAGTCTAAAATATGGCTCTAGAAAAGAAACAACCAACTCTGGGACCGAGTCCCAGAGACACGAAAGACAAAAGAAAAAGAAAACAAACCTCACAGGAGGGAAAACCCAGAGAAGAAAACAAAAAAAATAAAAAGACAGAAAACAAGGCAATAGCCAAAAGTGAAAAGAGGGGACCCAACATTTTGCACACAAAATGTAGGGACGGGTATGCAGGGCATAACAAACACCAAACAAAATAGATGGCAAAGAACAAGACTCCAAGGCATAAAAACTTGCTTTTGATGAAGCCATGTGGTGCAAAGCACTTGAATCAATGATCCAGGAATGTGGTCGTGAAGCAACAAAAACTAGAGCCTTACCCTTGCCTTTCCCTTTACTAGTGTCCTTTGTAGAATCTTGTGATGAACTTGTCTTGACAGAATCAAGCACTTTGATATTGTTCTTCGCAAGAAGATGAGACAAGTGATCAATTTGCTTCTTTAGATATTTGTGTTCATCATGTCCAATTTTCTTATAGTAGGCACACATTGTTTTCTCCCTCTTGGGCTTATCCTTTTGAAGAAGATGTTTGATTTGGTGTGTTTGTGGTAACAACTTTCTTTTCTAGCTTCTTTTCTCCTGTGTTATGTTGTTTCTTTGCTTGATTAGAAGGCCTTGTTTGTTCTTTAGCGCCTTTATTTTCAGCCAAGGCATGAGATTTAGAGGGCTTCAATGTGCCCATATGAATCAATTTATCTTTCTCTTTTGTGAGCTCATTGGCAAACTCATCAAGAGAGGGTATTTTATAATTCGTTCCTAAGGCACTTTTAGTGGCATAGAATGTATAAAAAAAAAACTAAATAGTTTGAACCAAGTTTTGAAAGAAAAGTTAAGATTAGTTGTGAATCTTTCTTATCAATCCCACATGCTTTGAGTTGCAATCTTAAAGCCTTCAAATTTGTGAAGAAGTATTGAATAGTGTCAAAGTTACATGGATTTAATCCTATCAATTCATTCTCTAATTGATGCCCCCTTAATTCATCTTGTTTACCAAACAATCCTTCTAATGTTGTCCATACATCATTTGGAGTTATGGCGGAGTCAACATGAAAGAGAAGATCAGGAGATACAAACATGCACAAAGTACCATATGCTTCATCACATTTGTTGAACCATTTGGGATTTTCCACAAGTAGTGTTGGTTCAATTTTGACACTCATTGTTACTCTATATAACCCTAACTTGTTAAGATAGATTGTCATTTTAGACTTCCACTCATAGTAGTTATAGGGAGTGAGTAATGGAATTGTTGATTGATCAATTTTAGTGTAGAAAATAAGAATGTTGTGTGGAATGAAAGAGAGATAAATCACACAATAAGAGAGTGTACGAGACCACCCCCTATACTAGATCAAGAAAAATCACCCCCCAAAGTGTTATAAGATTGGCACTTTATAATTTAGTGTGTTTACAGAGCTCTTTTCCGAGTTACAATCTTCAATATGCTCACAGTGGATGAAATATAAATTTCTATTACAGAGTGAACTAGAGATAAAATCTAGAAAAAAGAACCCTGAATCTGTGTAGTGTTCTTTGCCAACTTTCCCACGATATCTCATTTTTGAAAAACGGAGTACCAGGGTGAAAGTTATGGCCAAAAGAAGAAATTTACAATACAGACTTCAACATGAAAAAAATGGGGTATAATGAAAAAATCTTAGATCCAAACCTACGTTAGAGAAAAGTGCTCATCGCCAGATTTTCGTCGATATTTTGTTTGAAAAAAATCAATACTATGGGCGAAAGTTATGCTCGTTTGAAAAAAAATCCCTTTTAGAGATAGAAGAGGAGGTCTGGAAGTTGGAGTAAACTGTTGGCAGTTAGTTTTGGTGGTTTACTGACTGCTGAAGGTCGACTAAGTGGAGGTGGTCAGCTAGCAATGTCAGCTTCCCGCTGGTGGTCGATTGGCGGTGTTGACTGGTGGTGTCGGCTGCCCGCTGGCGGTGTCGGCTGGATGAGGTTGGTGAGCGGCAGCGGTGGTGGTTGTGCCAGTCAGGGGCTATCGGCCAAGGTTGGCTGGCTGAATTCAGCCAAGGTCAGCTCAACATAATTTTTATTTATTTTGAATTGCCTTGGTTTGTGTGTAGGCATGTTTAGGCAAAAATAAATTTGCCACAGATTCTCCCAGCACCAAAATAGGATGAATTTTATATCAAAATTTGTCTGCGAGGCCTTTTGGACATGATGGTGGTGTTCTTTTTGTTTGAAAATGCTCCATTTGCAAGTTGTCTTCCAGATCTGAGCAAAACCCTCTTTTTGCAACTTTTGCAAATGATCTCCAAATTGGATGAAACGAAAGCCAATCTTGATTTTCTCGAGCCTTCTGGACACGATGGAGTGGTTAGAATTTCTCTCCAAATTCTTCAAATCTCTGCAATAAATAGATCAAGAAAAACAACATATATGCATATAAAAACTTAATGGATCTTCATAAATATTTGTTGTTCTCCATACCATACGAAACACAAGAGAAATAACAACAAGGTTTGACAAGACCTTTAATTAATCTAAACTTTCAATAATTTCTCTGATACCATGTTAATGTTAAAATAGATATAACCCACAATCTAATTGAAAGTATTAGATCAACAATGGGAAATAAAATGAACAGAAGAACAATACTAGATAAACTTGATGTAAATGCTCAAAGGCATAGTAGCATCAAGGGAAATATATACTATCCTAGCATATACAATATCTCCAATCACTATATATTCCAATACAAGTAAGGAATCCTATTTATATAGGCAAATGAGAGGGGAGGTGGGTGAAGGAACCTACATTTAGTAAATGCAGCCAACTACATTTGGTAGGTGGAGGTACCTACAATCACACCTAAGCAAGATTAAAAACATGTGGAGGAAATCCTAGAAATAAAGGAAAAGATAAATAAACAATCTAGGAAATAAAATCCTACACTAACAGCTAGAGGGCTTAGACCATTCCATTAGAATGTCACCTTGATTAAAGGATTTACAATTTGACTATTAGGTCAACCTTGTTTTAAAGAATTTTGCAACTAATACAATGGTTAGAAAGTAACAGTAAATTGTGATATGAAACATACAACTCACTTTGCAAATACACATCCAATTATAGTTCAAATTCTAATTCACTGATTGGCCTTCATGTCATCTCTATCACTCAGATCTGCTTGGAAATCCTTCAAGCAATCACCACCGTATAGTCCTATACTGCTCTTCTCAGCCTTCTCTTCATTCTGCTTAGATTTTCCAATCAACTGAATTAACCTCTACCACACACACATATAACCTGAAATTAGATTAATCTTATATCTCTCTAATCAGGTAACTATATCTTTTGTCACTTAATCATCACTGTAAATATTAGGGTTTGGTCAAATCTAATGAATCCTTCCAACATTTCATTTCCATCTACATTGTAGAATACATCCTAAAACTCCTTCTTGAATCCATACATAAAAATGGTTAAACATATATTAAATGCTCATTTAATTCTCCACCACAATCATCCTTATCTTAAATATACTTTACATATCCCAAGAATTCAACTATGTTGGCTGGGATCTCAAATCTCCATAAAATTGTCAAAATAATGTTACTCGGTCATCACTATGTTCTTCCACTCGGTCATCACTAGATAACTTGGTAATTTAGTGACACTCGGTAAATACTGATGCTCGGTTGATACTAAATTTTCTTGGAATGTACTAGCACTTGATTGACACTCGCATCACTCATCACAAACATCAGTTCCTTAATATTCTACTATGTTACTTAGTCAAGACTAATCTTGTAGTCATCCAAACTTCAGTTAGACTTAAGTTAAACATTATCTTACCTTGTCAAGGTGCAATCTCATCAAGTACCCATTGTAGTTCCTCATAACTCAACCATTTCACTAGGTCTTCTTGTTATCTCTTCTTTTCAAATCTTCTTCATCAATCAATTGATATGGAACTTTATAATATAGCAACTATCTTACCAGTTAAGGTTTGACATCAATGGCAATATAACAATTGTTTCAATTATAGTTTCAAACAATCTCCCTCTTTAGAATTGATGGCAAACACATTCAAGAAAGCAACATATGCAAGGTTCCCAAACAATCCAAAAAGTATGTTCTATAAATAGTTTTTAATTAATGTCCTTAGCTTCATTTTGATTCTCTTCAATATTTCTCCCTCTTGGATAGATTTCTCTTTGTAGCTGATCTCTCTCATAGATTTATCCCTCAATGGTATATCTCCCTCTTTGTTTTCTCAATATCTCCCTTTGTACATTTCTCTCATAGTATATCTCCTCCTTTGACAACAATGCCAAAGATATGCATCTTCATCATGTAGATATTTCCGAGTCAGGTTTCCAAATTCTATACTCCCTCTATCATCTTGCTTATGACTGATCAACATCTTTTTCTTTACACTTAACAACTTTAGGCAACTCTTAAAGTGTGACCACCTTTTGCATCAATCTGTTAGATATTCTATGTAATACATTTGATGCAACCACTCCATGTGATCTCAGTTAGCCTCAGCTAGGGGAATCACCCCTAATTTACCTCTTAGATACTCATGAGAATCCTTAGGTAAAGCCTTAGTAAATATATCTGCCAACTATTCCTTTGTATTTACATATTGAAGTCTTACTTCTTTGTCTTGTACCAACTCTCTCAAGTAATGATACTTGAAAGCAATATGCTTGGTCTTTGTATGCATCACACGGTTCTTTGAAATATTAATAACACTAGTGTTATCACAAAAAATAACTACATGTGTATTTTGTGGATCTGCTAGCTGCAACACAACACATTAATATGTCATTGCATTAGTGAAATAAACATATAAATCAAGGGAAAAACACACAAATATCACTAAATTCAACATATTGCTCCCGATCTAAGAAGATTTTGAAGAATTCTATAATTTTTCTATAGATTATGCATTAATCAGTGACTACATCATGCTTAGAATAGAAGATTTAAAGGATTTAAGCTAAAATGATCAAGAAAATTTCATTTTAAGGCTCCAATTGAAATATTATGATAATGCTAAATGTTAGAGCTAAAATGCAATAAGAAATCTCTAAGAATATGAGCAACATAAGTTTGCAAATGAATTCTAAAATTAGGGGCAACATAAGAATGCTTCAACAATTAAGGAATTAGGGGCCCATTGAGCTAAAAATTTATTCCATTTATAGAAGTATTTGAGGACTGAGAGGTTAGGATTGAAATTTTAAGAGACATGGAGATTGAATCTTTGGTGATCCATGTGAGGTGATCCAAGTGATTTAACTCTCATTGGCTACGAAATTGGCTTTCCCTTTTGCAAGTGAGGAGTTGTAATTAGGATTTATTTAATTCCTTTTAATTAATTACTTTAGCCATGTATTTGATTGTTTTTGATTTAATTGATTTTGATTTGATTTAATTGGCTAAGGCAATTAATGTAATTTAGTGATTAGATCACTTAGGAGATTAAATTTGATTTAAATGAATTACGCCAATTAATTGAAGAATTGTCTTGACATAATTAGGGGTATGGTCACAATTAGGGAAAATAGGGTCCATGGTTAGAGCAGACCAAATTAGGGTGGTTACATTTTCCCCTCTTTGAATTGATGTACAAGCAACGCATTGATTTAAAGAAAGTTTGATGTTGACTTCAGAAATTTTGAGAATTCTGCACTTGATTGAACAAAATGTCTGATGAGATTAGTCTCGCACTTGATTGAACTAATACTGATAGTATTGACTTTGAAATTGATCAAACAAAGGTCAACAAAGATCTTGAAGATACCAATTCTGAACTTGATCGAATGAGAATCCATAATACTAACGCTGAACTTGATCAAACGAAGGTCAGTACAAAGCTGCCAGGAGCTTTAATAAAGATCTTAGAATAAGTAGACATAGATATCTAGCTTATGAGAACCAAATCTTTCTATCCAACAGTCCTGACTTAGTCGAGGGAAACTACCATGCCCTTAGTCTTTTGATGACGAAGTCATTTTAATGCTTTTTGAGAAAGAATTTGAATGATTTAAGTGTGATCATGCCCCCTTAGGAATGAAATCGAAGGAAGAAAGAATAAAATCCCTCTTTATAATGATATATCACTTGAACTGATCGATTGGATCAAGAAAAAATCAATTATAAGAAATCAAGAAGCAAAGGTGTGTTAAGAGAAAACACAATTTTACCAAGTTAATTACGTGAAAATGTAAGTTCTGAGTCTGATAAAATGATGCGCGACCAATATTTTCATGAATAATGTGCAATTTGATGATAGAGAACCTAAAAAACCGATTGCGTAAAGCCTGCAAATCATTGTCAGAACATGTATACCAATTCTGCATTTTTGAGAAACTATCGCAAATTGTGTATTGTGTTGTTAAAAACATCATTTGTGCATTCAATTTCATTCTTGATAGATTAGAAAGGAACACAATTGAATTCAGATAGTCTGGGAGGAGTTCTGGAGCTCCTAAATAGCTCAAAAAGTTCAATATATATCCCAAAATTCACTTTTTACCCATTCAATTTCACCTTTGTCTTTAGTAAATTCAGAACTCTAGAAAGAAGACGGTGGTCCAAGTGCATAAATATCAATTCGAGCTCGCCCATCAACATCAACATCCAACCGATTACCCACCACCAGTAAGTACCTGAAAACCTACCTTTCCATGTTTTCAATTTCCATTTTTGTTGATTTTTGCAAGAGTTATGTCCTTTTTAATTTTGCGTCACATCTCGTATATGGGATCGCATCTGGTTAATCCTGCATCTCTTCCCATTTTTACCCTAAATCCCATGTCACATCCCATAATTTTGGGATCGCACCTTGTTGTCAAATCTTGCATCGCATAGGGTAATTTTTATGAAACTTTGTATTTTTTGCATCCTGTTGAAAAAGGATCGCACCCCACGGTCGTGTCACATCTTGTTAAAATAGGGGCATTTCCCGTATGCCCCATCGCATCCCAGAAATCTTGTATTGCATCCTATAAAAAGGATCACAACCTATAAAAATAGGGCCATTTCTAGTTTAGAAGTTAGGTTTTTTTTTTTTTTTTTTTCGATTTTGACTGTTTTTCACTTTCTGAATACCAAAAACACTTAGCTGATATCTTTTCTACATATTTTCCTTAGCTAGAATGCTGATTTGAACCATTTTTAGATTTTTGTTGACAGACTACTTTTGAGTTAGTTTCTTTTTGAGTACCATATCCAGGTTGGGTCCTTTCTTTGTCATGATCATTTACAGATCCTAAGCTGCAGATTGTAGCCCGAGTAGACTTAGCTTCACTGATAGATCTACCGAATATCAGGGTAAATCAAGGGTTATTGATTGTGCTTGCAAAGAGATGGCATTCAAAGCTTAACACCTTTCATCTCCTGATCAGTGAGATAATAGTCACACCTAAGGATGTGTGGTGTATCTTATGGATTCCAGTGATGGGTTGGGAGGTACAGTTCAAGTCCCATTCTTCTATAGGCATTGCATCAACGTAGAGATTCTTTGGAGATTAGACTATAGTGCGTCGATATCTAACCTGGGATCATATGTGCGATCATTATGATTAGCTACCAGTATATCTTTTTGGGTTTATTGGGGGCATCCTTATGCTTGATAGAGGATAGCATAGCTTTATGTGTTGCTAGGTAGATACTCTCAAGAAGATGATTGGAACATCTCACAGATTCGCTTATGGTAGCTATATATTAGTCCATATATATAGAGAGCTTCATGATGTTGTCTATCAGTATTCCCACAACATGACTGTAGGGATTTTAGTTTTGCAAATCTAGGCCTGGGAGCATATCCCTGTGACACGTCTGATTGTTGACAGGCAGTGAGCAGTTCAGCAGCCTCATGTATATATGTACTCCAGATTGATTGAGCAGCCCCATCTGGGCAAGGTAGAGTATTATCACCAGTTATTTGATGATATGGATTTTGTGATCTAGCAACAATTCCTTGATTGTGAAGAGTGGGCTATAGATAGGCAACATATGTCATATTTCTTTTAGAATAGGTACTTGATAGGGCGGACACAGTACATTGTAGAGTAGTTTATGGTTACACGTATTTTGAGACAATATGGCTGTGTACAGGGTAGGTGTCAGGATGTATCAGTATATGCCTAGATCTAAGATGAGGAACCATTGTGGGGCCCCTAGTTAGTAAATGAGACCACTCAGCAAGAGATTAGCTAGATGGTTATAGTGGGATGGGACATTCTTCTAGAGGCTGCAGATGCAGGTTGTTCTAATGGGTACCTCACACATATGTTACAATATCCATTTATGAGATTCATAGCTCTAGATGTGGCAATTCCTTATATAAAGGACCTTTTGGATTATGATCTAGCTAATGACAAACCTTTCAGAGGTAGAGGCAGAGCCCAGAGAGATCCGAGAGGTGGGGGAGTGCTGGAAGGAGAGATGGTAGGTTCCATCCTCTAGATAGAGGTCATGGTCCAGATGATGGAGATGATGGTGGGGATAATAGGGGTTGAGGTGCAGTGGGAGGAAGCAGCAGTAGAGATGGAAAACAAACTTGTTTTAGGTTTGTGCCTCCACAGAGGGATCCAGGTCTATTGCTTACTAGGGAGCAACATAGACCAACAGGATAGGGTCCTAGTGGACAAGATCCACCTAGAGATATTGGCAGAGGTTCTGGCAGGGAGGGTGATAGTTTATCTTAGTGCCAGCGAGAGCGCGAGAATCTCAGGGCTAGATTAAATACATTAGAGGATTTACTAGCAGACAAAGATACACAACTTGAGTGCTTGAGAGAAGAGCGAGATACACAAGCTCGTACAACTACACATCAAGGTCAATGAGCTACATATTACTTTGGGTTATATTATGTTGTTGTTCCAGAGGGATAGAGAGCTCCTTCTTATTCTCAAGTAGCCCAAAAGTCAGAGGGAGCAATGCCTCCACCAACACATCCTACACCACCTCCTCCACCTCCAGATCAGGGAGAGGGTGGCAGTCAGACTTGAGATTATTCTTATATGATATTTTGAGACATTTTGTATATATTGATCCTTATGAGATCATCCATTGTACTGCAACCTTTTATACATGTATATTTGTGTCACACTGATCATCCTGATACTCTTTTGTAGACGTTTCCACACATTTTTGATCTGCTCCATCATTTATATATCTGAGATAGGTGTTCCTGATCTTGATATATTCATGGGTTCTCTTTCTTTATATATGTTTATATGTGATGCACATGTGATTATGTTCTTGGTCTTTTGATGAGGTAGAATAGATGTATGTGATCAAATCATTTATGCTCTTTGATTTATTACTGAAATATAAATGTGTTTCAAATGATGCTAGATGAATGAGATTTTCTTTATGAAAATATATGCATGGATGCACTTAGGATGTAAAATAAATGCAATGCTTGAATGCTTTGTTTTTGTATTTTCTCTTTCTCATGTATGAATGCAGAATGTATACCATGGATATGAAACAACATTAATATCAGTAATATAGATTATGTAATTAACTTGGATTTTGTATGAACCATGAAATCATTTTGAGCTGAAGTCCTTATGTTGTTCTTAAAAATGAATCATGCAATCTCTAAATGCATCTACATGCAAACTCTTAGGACTTTTACTGATTTGTATACATTGTAGCATTTTTATCATCATTGGCCATTTTTGTAATGAACATCACCTAATAGTAAAACTATCACTAATACCCACTGGTATCATGAAAGTATGAATACTATGTGTATTGGATGCAATGTTGGAAATAAACCTAAGCATCAAGCTATAGAAGCCAAGATGACACGTCATTTATCTCCTTTTTCTTTTAGGAATCAGGTTTTGTTCAAGTGTAATATAAGATATGTGACCCGCAATGACCTTCAATATTCATATCCTTGGGTACATAATGTGTCGTACATCTTACTTAGAAGTTGATTTAGAAACAGACAAGGAAATCAATTCAACCTCACCGTAGTTTACACATAACTAGGATCGAGATATATGCGGTTATTTACTTATGTTGGCAGCTCTTACCATAAACATCCAAGTTAGGTGAAAGGTATAGGATCATTGAAACAATCACCATACACAAAAAACCAAGAAAATATTATGCCCCTATCCTTGCGACTCTTTGTCTTTGAATAGAGGTCACGGAGTAACTCGAAAGACATAACAATCACCAATTGATAATCAATCAAAGAAAATTCATAACTGCTTATATGCCCCTAGTTTGAAACATCATGGGAACATAAAAGAGTCATAATCAAACCAAGATCAGTCTATGTGGTTAAGTAGTATTGATAAATACTATTGATTCATTTGTCAAGTATAATAGAGATTCATCAATCAGAATTTGGAATGAAGCAATATGTTTTTCATGTCTGAGTATATGAGATAAAATTTGACAGTAATTGCAATCAAATGTAGGGTTTGGGAACATTGGTTGATTAAAGTGTTGAGAAAAACTAGGTCCATTGAAGTGTGTTTTAAAGTGTTGAGAAACACTAGTACGTTTAAAGTGTTTGATTAAAGTGTTAAGAAACACTAGTATGATGTCTATTACAGGTAGGTAGTGTTGAAGAAACACCTTTGGTTATGATAGTGAAATTTTGATGCAAGTATTGAGAAATACTATTTTGAGAGGCAAACCATCCTAGACATGAACCTAGGGAAACCTAGTAGATGCAGATTGAATATGCTAGCAAAAATGCTCCCAGTGCAGAATGACTATTCCTAAGATGCAAATGCAGACCAATCCCAGGCAAGGATATGACATTTGTAAGGAATTAGCGTCAACCAATAGCACAGGTGCGATTATGAAGGATTAGTATCATCAGTGCATTGAACGATGGATCATAGAGTATGAGTGACACCTATTTGCTAGGTTTTCACCACTCAGCAAAGCTTTTTTATTTTTACTACCAAGACGCCTGTTTGCCAGGTTTTCGCCAAGACTCTTTTCTCTTTTTCAAATTTTTTGTTCTTTTTTTCTCTTTTAAATTTTTTATTTTTTTGTTAGTATCAAGGTGCCTATTTGCCAGGTTTTCACCAATGATACCTTTTTTTAGGACTTTTTCCACTGTTTTTGGATTTCCTCAGGATCAATTTTCTAATTTATTTAGTATTTTCTTAGAACTTTTCCACTGCATGGACCCTGGTAGCCAGATGTCAAGTGTAGAACCGCTTCAAATGTAGAGTATTGATGGGATCAGGAAGAACATCTCCCTAAGGTGTAGATAACTGATAAGCTCCAGTCTCAAAAGTTGCAGTAATGACATAAGGCCCCAGCTAGTTGGGTTCAAACTTTCATTTTTGTTCTATGTTTGGCTGGTTCTTAGGATTCTCTTTAAGAATGAGATCCCCCACTTTAAATTTTCATGGTTTGAACTTTTTATTGTACCCTTTTGACATTCATTTTTGGTACACTTGAGATGATCGAATGCTTTTTGTCTGCACTCATCAAGGAGTTCTAGTGCATTAACCCTATCAATGTGGTATTGTTCATCTGTAACAAGACCTTGGAGAGATACATGGAAATATGGAATTTCTACTTCAATAGGAAGCACTGATTCTGCGCCATAGACTAGAGCAAATGGTGTGGCTCCAGTTGGTGTTCTAATACTTGTTCTTTAGGCCCATAGTGCTGAATTTAGTTGCAAATGCTAGTCTGTGCCAGACTTACTTAGAGTTCTGTGTAAAATTTTAAGAATGTTCTTGTTTGATGCCTCAGCTTGTTTAGTACCTTGAGGATAATATATTGAAGAACAATGCTGAGTGATGTGAAACTGTGTGCAAAGGCCTTCGATGTCTTGGTTTTTAAATAGAGCCCATATATGTTACAATAGAAGAGGGTATCCTATACCTACAAATAATGTAGTTTAAGATGAACATAGCCACATGTTATCCAATGGCTTTGATCAACGACACAACCTTGACACACTTAGTGAAATACTCAGTGGTTGTAATGATGTACTTGTGTCCGCTTGAAGAATTATGATAAATTTGTCCAACCAAATCAAAGGCCCATTGATGAAATGACCAATGTGTTATAAATGGTATGAGTTCTCTAGCATGAGCATGGATGAGATTTCCATGTGTTTGGCATTGATGACATGTTTTTTAAAATAGAACATCTTTTTTCCATCATGGGCCAATAGTAACAAACCCTTAGTAGTTTTTTAGCTAATGACAATCCATTCAAGTGCGATCCACATACACCTTTGTGAACCTCTTTTAATGCGCGACTGGACTCTTTTTGTTCTAAACACCTAAGAAGCGTACCATCAAGACCTCATCTATATAATTTATTAGTGATGAGGACATAACGCGATGCTATCCTAATTAAGACTCATTTTTCATTCCTTGATAGGTCATTGGGTATAGTTTGGTCAGTAAGATAGGTAATGATTTTAGAATATCGGGATTGGTCATGGGTGTTCAAAGAACAAATAACTTGGGATTCATGTGTATCAAAGCCTGGATAGGATAATTCTTCCACCAAAAAGTCATAGCAGAATTGATGTTCTTCTAGTTGTAATATGGATGCCAGTGTAGCCATAACATCTGCAGCTTTGTTTTCCATTCTTGGTATTCGCTGGAATGTGACGAAGACAAAGTACTTTTTCAAGTCTTCAACCTGTTGTTTATATGGCATCATCTTCTCATCCTTAGTGTGGTAATCTCCATTTACTTGGTTAATAATAAGCTGAGAGTTACCATACACATGTAACTCTATGATCTTCCATTCCATAGCCAACTTAAGACCATTCAACAATGCTTCATACTCAAAAATATTATTTGTGCATGGAAACATCAGTTTATATGCTTTTGGTATCTTGTAGCCTTGAGGAGTTATGAATAGAACCCCTGCTCTAGATCCTTGTTGCGTGAAAGAGACATCAAAATACATCTTCCATGGATGTTCAGTTAAATGGATGATTGTTTCATCAGGGAATTCAATTATCAAAGGTGCATCATCTTGCAAGGGTGAATCAGCTAATTGATCTACAAGGACTTGTCCTTTAATAGCCCCTCTATCCACATACTCAATATAAAATTCACTTAGAATCAAGACCCACTTTGCTAATCATCCTGTTAGTGCTGTTTTGCTTAAGAGATATTTAAGAGGATCTATTTTTGCAATAAGCTTTACTGTATGGGATAGCATATAGTGTCTCAATTTCTGTGATGCAAATATAACTTCTAAGAAAGCTTTTTCAATTATACTGTAATTGAGTTCATAAGACACCAGGGTCCTATTGATATAGCAGATTTCTTGTTCCTCTTTATTTTAATCCTTCTATGTGAGCAATACTCCCAGCGATGTAGCCGTAGCTGAGATATATAGGAGTAATGGCTTTCCATGAACAGGAGCCATGAGAATGGGAGGATTAGCCAAGTAATCCTTTAATTATTTGAAGTTGTTTTCACAATGCTCATCCCATTTGAAGGTAACACCTTTATGGAGCAGTTTAGTAAAAGGTTGTGCTTTGTCTGCTAGTTGAGAGATAAGTCTTCTGACGGATTGGAGTCTTCCTTGCAGTGTCCTCATTTGACTAATATTTCATGGAGGTGACATTTCTAGTATAGATTTTACTTTTTTAGGGTCTACCTCAATTCCTTTTGCTGACACAATAAACCCCAGGAGCTTCCCTAATTGGACTCCAAAGGCACATTTCTTTGGATTAAGCCTGAGTTGAAATTGTTCCATGTGATCTAGTATCTTTCTTAGGTCTTCAATATGAGTAGTCCTTATTTTTGAATTGGCTAAGGTATCGTCTACATAGCCCTCCATGTTTTTATGTATCATATCATGGAATATGGTTGTCATAGCTCTTTGGTATGTAGATCCATCATTCTTTAATCCAAATGACATGACATTTTAGCAAAAAGTCCCCCATGCGCATGTGAATGCTATATTCTCTTGGTCCTCAGGAGCAATCTTAATTTGGTTATAGCCTGAGATCCATCCATGAGTGAGTACATCTAATAGCATGATGTTAGTTATATAATCATATCAATGTTTGGTAGTGGAAAATCATCTTTAGGACATGCTTTGTTTTAGTCTCTAAAGTTTATGTAGATCCTGATAGATTTATCTATTTTTGATATTGGTACCACATTAGAATTCCATCCTGCATAAGCGATGACTCTTATGAATCCAACTTTCAATAGTTTTTCTAGCTCTGCTTTCACTAGCAATGCAACATGAGGATGCATCTTTCTTAATTTTTGTTCCACAGGTTTGATCCTAGGAGCTATAGATAAATGATGCATTATTAATTCAAGATCAAGTCCAAGCATATCAGTGTAAGACCATGCAAATTTGATCTTTTTCTCTTTCAAGAACTTAGTGAATTGTATATTATCCTCTTTTGATAAGGATTGTGCTAGGTGAACAAATTGAGGAGCTTCTGATATTCCCAAGTTAACTGGTTGTGTTAGTTCTATCAAAACTAAAGATCTTTTTTGAAAGTGCTCAGGGAGGATATCAAGAATATTATCTTTTGGCGCTTATGGGAGGTTTTCACCATCAGATACATCTTTTATTTTTACTTTTTAAGAATCTAATACTGCCACAACGTGGTTTTCACCATAAGTTATTTTCTTCATTTTATTTTTCAATTTGTGACTAAGAAACTTGATATCCTCCTTTTTCATGTTCACGCTCCTTATATTGGTGGAAGAAGGATAAGGTTCACAAGAATTTAGATAACAATCCAAAGTGTAGTCATTTGGAAAGTTCATGATAGGATTAGGGTCTGAATTGGTCTAGTCAATTAATTCAGGGTTTATCAAGGATAACAATTCAGAGTTTGGTAAGGATAACATCACTTCAGTGTTAAAACTATTAACTGACAAGACATGTTCTGTTAAGTTAGCTTCTACAATGTTTAAATCATCAAGAGTCAAATCTTCATTAATAGTGTCATTATTAGTAATATGCAGACCTAACTCTTGAGCCTCATCAGTTGATCTTTCTTCTTCTTCTCTCATCAAAATAGAACTCATTGCTTGTATTCTTAGAATGTCCTCTAGTGTTGGAATTAATGGGAAGTAGTACTAAGAGGGGAGGGGTGATTCAGTACCTCTAAAAATTTTAACAGCTTTCACAATTCATCATTAGTAATAATTCAATTCTGTACTACCAACCATTACTGTTATTCCTTTTTATGCATGTATGGTTTGTTCAAAATCTTTAATAGTTTTCAAAAGTCATAGAAACATTCATGAAAATGATAAACACATAACACAAGATATGGTATCGCAGAAAACTCCTGTTAGGAAGTAAAAACTGTGGTGGGGATGGCACTTGCAAAACTTTACTATCTATGGAATGGAAGGGAGCCAGTTAAGGCTTACAATTTGATCACTTCTTATGATCTACCCTATTAGGAGTATTAAGGTGGAGACCTATTAAGATCTACTTTGTTAAGAGATTTAGAAACACTGATTTAAGTGTGCACTCAGTTATGAGATTTTACAATAGGATGGTTAAACCTACCTTTCTTGAAAGGATTTCATTAGTGTACTGTTGTCACATAGGTTTGCACCCCTGCTGAAAGCTTCTCTAACAGCAACCTAGTGAAACATGGAATCAACCTCCAAGCTGTGGGACTTGAACTACGAGGTTGAATCTCCGGAGAAGGCCGACTTCCTCTACTATCAGGATGCACCTAAAACTATCTCTTGCAAGGAAAAGGGAGAAGGAGATGCAGAAACCAAATTACTTGAAAGGAAAGGGTGATACACCAAGATAGGGCCTACTTTCTTCTGCCTTGGAACTGCACTACACATTCATGTAACTCAACTGATACAACTTCTACCACATGATTTTAGCAAATATGTGAAGGTCAGAAACTAAAATCACTACAAGGGAAGAGAAAACTTCTCAATACAGTAATCTAAGTAAAAATAGACACAACACAACATGAACCAGAATCAGCTTGATCGATAAAGGGTAAAACATCTACTCAGTTATTGATTGCAAAAGAGGATAAACATGAATTACACAAAAATGAGGCACAAGGTCATTACAATAATAGCAAGCTGTCATAGAATCAGAAGAGAAGTGGATGGATGCAAGAAAAGATACAGTAGTAAAACACTACAAATATCAAAATCTTCCAACCCTTTACAAGATGAGCCTCGACTCATACTTATACTATTCTGAAGCCAACTGCAACCTTCTGCAATAACTTCCCCAATCAGATCTTTTTCTGTTTGCCACCGCTTAGTCCCTGAAAGTTATCTCTGCAAAAGATCATCATAAATGCTTCTCTGTAAAAATGGCCATGTCACTCAAAAGAGCCTCAAAAAGTCTTCGAAATACAATAACTGCTCTGTACATTCGAGCGACCTGTCAACTGTAAGCTTTATATAAAAAAAAATCTGATTCTTAGAGATGAGAAGAAATCTCATCTCTCTATCCTTAAGACAATCTGATCCTCCCTGGAAATCCCCGCAAAAAGAATGAACCATCTCCACCTTTGTCGCTTACTCGCAGCCTCTGAAAGTCTGCTCCTGCTTTATGCGCGAGTGCGCGACGAGCTCAATACTCTGTATTGCCTTTTATGTGATCGCACAGCCGCTAGCGGTTTTTCCATTTATCTTCATGTTTGGCGACTAAGCGACGACTCTGCTTCCAACTCATCGCGCAGTCGTGACCTATCTTGCCCCTGCATACATTGTTGAGAGAGTGAGCGACCGAGCCCATTTCTTGCTCGTCGCGCAGTCGCGCTCAACTATCTTTTCCGGTCCTCTGCTTGGCGACTGCGTGACACTACCTCTTCTGCTCGGTCGCACACCCGTGCTCCATTTCCCGTTTGTGTGCATTGCTCAGCGACTGCGCGACGAGCTCTTTTCTGCTCGGTTGCACACCCACGCAACCTAAAGCCTTTATCACGACTTCATCACGATTACGCGATGACACTACTTTTCGACTTGTCGTGCAGTCGGGGAGGAAAGGGGCCGAATGCAGGAAAAGGCAACGACTGAGCGATGAGCGCGATAGGCAGCTCATCGCGCAGCCGCGCAACTTGAAACCTTGGACAAATTTCAAAAGTGATTGCGCGAAAAGTCATTGGTTGATTTTTTGAAAAAAGGGAGGCTTGGCCATTTGGCGGGAAATATAGGGAAGAGGACAAATTGCAAGAATGAGGAAATTTGGTCAACATTTTTGGTGACCTTTGCGGGATGTCAGCCTACTAGACATTAGACCAGATGCCTGAGAAATCCATTGGGCAAGGAGAAGACAGAGGGAGGCCTGCGGCCGAAACTTTACTCTGAAACCCTCTCTGCAAAAAACAAAAAACCTTTGCAACCAGAGTTGCTTGTGCCCGAGCACTTATTTGAACAGAAAGCAGGGAGAAAAAAACAACAGTATTCACAGATATTTACAAATATTCATAGAAAAAGGAACCCTTCAGAAAAACCTAGAAACAAGGCTTAAGATGAAAGCCATTGACAGGGATGGGTAAGACCTCACCATCAGGCTTTGATAATTGGAAAGCATTGGATGGCCTGCAGCTGTTAATAATATAAGGGCCACTCCATAAGGCATCAAACTTTGTATGTCTCCTAGGTTTAGCTCTGTCAGAGTCCCATTTAAGGACTAAGTCACCTTTAGTGAATACCCTGGGAGTAGCCTTTCTATCAAATGACTTTTTGACTTGCTGCTGATGAAGGTCCAATGTGCTAAGGTCCTGATTTCTTTTCTCTTCAAGCTCCATCAGCTCTGCCATCCTTACTGATATGGCATCATCTTCTGCAACTTCCAACTGATGAGCTAAATCCAAGGCTGGAAACTCAAGAGAAATAGGGAGCCTAGCTTCCCTACCATAGACCAGCATGAATGGTGAGTTTCCAATGGATCTCTTAGGTGTGATCCTAT
>MU226646.1:1341301-1356927 GCA_018584345.1 Thuja plicata | reverse complement strand
TCAGGATGCACCTAAAACTATCTCTTGCAAGGAAAAGGGAGAAGGAGATGCAGAAACCAAATTACTTGAAAGGAAAGGGTGATACACCAAGATAGGGCCTACTTTCTTCTGCCTTGGAACTGCACTACACATTCATGTAACTCAACTGATACAACTTCTACCACATGATTTTAGCAAATATGTGAAGGTCAGAAACTAAAATCACTACAAGGGAAGAGAAAACTTCTCAATACAGTAATCTAAGTAAAAATAGACACAACACAACATGAACCAGAATCAGCTTGATCGATAAAGGGTAAAACATCTACTCAGTTATTGATTGCAAAAGAGGATAAACATGAATTACACAAAAATGAGACACAAGGTCATTACAATAACAGCAAGCTATCATAGAATCAGAAGAGAAGCAGATGGATGCAAGAAAAGATACAGGAGTAAAACACTACAAATATCAAAATCTTCCAACCCTTTACAAGATGAGCCTTGACTCATACTTATACTATTCTGAAGCCAACTGCAACCTTCTGCAATAACTTCCCCAATCAGATCTTTTTCTGTTTGCCACCGCTTAGTCCCTGAAAGTTATCTCTGCAAAATATCATCATAAATGCTTCTCTGTAAAAATAGCCATGTCACTCAAAAGAGCCTCAAAAAGTCTTCGAAATACAATAACTGCTCTGTACATTCGAGCGACCTGTCAATTGTAAGCTTTATATAAAAAAAAATCTGATTCTTAGAGATGAGAAGAAATCTCATCTCTTTGTCCTTAAGACAATCTGATCCTCCCTGGAAATCCCCGCAAAAAGAATGAACCATCTCCGCCTTTGTCGCTTACTCGCAGCCTCTGAAAGTCTGCTCCTGCTTTATGCGCGAGTGCGCGACGAGCTCAATACTCTGTATTGCCTTTTATGTGATCGCGCAGCCGCTAGCAGTTTTTACATTTATCTTCATGTTTGGCGACTGAGCGATGACTCTGCTTCCAACTCGTCGCGCAATCGCGACCTATCTTGCCCCTGCATACATTGTTGAGAGAGTGAGCGACCGAGCCCATTTCTTGCTCGTCACGCTCAACTATCTTTTCCGGTCCTCTGCTTGGCGACTGTGCGACACTACCTCTTCTGCTCGGTCACACACCCGTGCTCCATTTCCCGTTTGTGTGCATTGCTTGGTGACTGCGCGACGAGCTCTTTTCTGCTCGGTCGCACACCCGCGCAACCTAAAGCCTTTATCATGACTTCATCGCGATTACGCGATGACACTACTTTTTGACTTGTCGTGCAGTCGGGGAGGAAAGGGGCCAAATGCAGGAAAAGGCAACGACTGAGCGATGAGCGCGATAGGCAGCTCGTCACGCAGTCGCGCAACTTGAAACCTTGGACAAATTTCAAAAGTGATTGCGCGAAAAGTCATTGGTTGATTTTTTGAAAAAAGGGAGGCTTGGCCATTTGGCGGGAAATATAGGGAAGATGACAAATTGCAAGAATGAGGAAATTTGGTCAACATGTACTACACTTGTTAGAATGAGTACAAATGTTGACCTGACTGTGTGCAATCTACTTTTGCTAATTTACAGATCCATTAAAGTTTTTACAATAATAATATCACCTTAAGTGATTGATGAATACCTTTTCTCTGCTTGTTGGTAGCCTCTGTTCTATTCTTGAAAACTAATTTTTCTATTTGTGTCCTTCTACATGAATTCTTTGTCTGGTCTTTAGTTTCTCTCCATGGCTACTATCCCTTTTTAAAAAACTTGTTTTCTCAATGGATTGAGTACCTATTTATACAATTATTTGACCTATCTTGGAATTCATGCATTACAATGTTAACTCTTAGATCCAAGGTTTACAACTTGACCTTGATCTTTAGTTTGTGTGTTTTAAAATAGTAAAACTAATTAAAAAAATAGTAAATACATTTCTTCCTCCACACATAATGGATTTAAAAGCAAATCAAGAAGCTATAAACACAAATTTAGTGATTTATCTGACGTGGAAAGTCAGATCTACTTTTTGCGGGATGTAACTGACTGTCGATTCTTGGTTGTCGATTTGAACTTGAAGTTTGTCGGTGTTCCTTGATTGAACTATTCATTGGGTTTCCTGTATCTTTTGGGTTCCTCTCTTTTCTATTCCATTGGGTAGCACTATTGTTACTCGTCGAGTATCTTTTACTTTTTTGTCATCGGATAACACTTAACAGTGTTTGTCGGGTAACCTTGGCGTCAGATAGTGTTGTGCCCTGTCTCTGAGTGTAGTGTAAACCGATTGTGCAGATCATGTTTTTCTCTAAGTATACTAATAGAAAAATATAATGCCTTCAATCTCTCCCTTTGACATTAGTATAAAAAACTGATATGTGCATAATACTAAAACTCTTTTAGTATATATGCACCATGTTTATATCCTTGTCATAATATGACTCCCCCTAACTGTGTGCACCGGTATAGTATATGTATATGTACATGTATACTATTCATTCTTTGTATGTATATTATTTCCATTATTTCCCCTATCTTTTACTATACATATGATTTCCTCCTTTTAACTGAGGAGAATGAACATATCAAATTCCCCTTTCTTTGATACTGATGACAAAAACATACAAATTATAATATGCCAAAATTGTGACAAAAATGTGCAACTTACAATGTGTCAAATATGTTAGAACGGGTTTTTTTGATATCTTCAAGAATTTTATCTCATTGTTCTTTCAACTATTCTAGTGCCATTTGTTGTAGCTCTAGCCTTGCGTACATATCATAAATGTTGTCTAGGACATACATTTCCGTGGTGACAATTAGTGTATTTGCCTGTATCATATGTTGTTGCAGGAGTGTAAGTGTCAGTAAGAGCTTAACTTGGAGCTCATTCACCTCATCTCTGTACTTCATCTCTAAAAATTGTATGTCCTATCTCTGTTTCCTTGCCTGTGTGACTTGTTCATTGTATAATTTAAGCGCTTCTTCTGTGTTGGTGAGACTTTGTACACTAGACTGAAGATCAGCATCTATTTTTGCTATCTTGTCGGTATACCACTGAGTGAGTTGATCTAAAGTGCACAATTTATTTATTAAGGTAACAAGTTCTGATATAATTGGATCAATTGTACTTACCAATTTAGATAGCTTGACCTTTTTCACTGCCACTTCCTGGCTTATTTTCTCGACTAACTTGAACTCATACTTTGTTCAAGTCTTTCATCCATAACCTTATCAACATCAATATTATGAGATGTTATTGCATCTGTGAGTATGACTAGTTGCTCAAGCATCAGAGCTTTTTGATCACTATCTATGTTAGGTACAATCTGTTGAAGTATTCCTCTTGCTACTTCTAGTACCTTGGCCTCTTTTTCTGCTCTCTTTAGTTTGTCTTGAATAGGTTTTCTTTCATAGAGCTTAGCATATTTTGTCAATGCAGTTGGATCTAATGTTCTTGGATCATAGACTAGAATCTCAATGATTTCATCCTGAGTTACTGGATTCTTATTCTTTCCTTTCTTCTTCTTTGAGATTTGAGGGGATGCAGATGTATGAACTACCATAGCTAGTTCATTTTTTTTCTTTGAATTACTTGGTGAAGGCTTTGTAGAGGATGCTTCTTGTGTCTTCTACTCAGGTGGCACCTGTCGGTTATATGAAGACGTCTCTTCATTAACTTTGGGTGTTTCTATAGAATGTGCTTCTGATTTCTTCTCCAGATCATCCTTCTTTCCTTCTTCACCTTTCTCTATTGGTTTGTCCCCTGTTTCCTTTTGAGTTTCTTTCTTATTATGATCAGTAGAAGTATCTTTCTGATCATTGGTTGCAGCTTGCTCTGTAGTTGTATCAATGGTTTCTTTAGCTTCTCCATCACCCTTGTCCTCAGGTGTGCTTGTTTCCTTTTCATTAGATCCATCATTGCCCTCTAGTATGTTTATTGCCTTGATTAAGACATGCATTTTACTTGGAGTTGTAGCTTGGGCTTTGTCAATAGTTGTGTCCTACTCATTGGTTTGAGTCTTGTCAGCAGTGACATCCTCATTTTTTTGTGTATCTTTTTTAGGGTCTAGTACTTTTGAGTGCAAGAATAAAGTGTCTTGTACTGTCTCATCAGCAACATCAGTTATTGTACGATCTGATGTCTTCAAGCTTTGTTGTTGTTCTTGATCCTTAAGTGTGATAAATATTACATCATCTTTCTTCTTTGGATCATTGTCACAGTCATAGTTAGTAATATCTTGGATATTATCATCTATGACCATTTCTACATTAATAGGCTCATTATCACTTTCTTGATTTTCTAGAGTAATATGCTGAGGACTTGCATTTTCTAACTCCTCTTTAGGAGGTGCGTTTGTGAGAAGTAATTGTTTCTCACCACTTGTTGACTCTGCCAGTAGATCCAAGAGTTGTCTCCATTTAGTTTCTATCATTGAATCCAGTTCTATAAACTTGTTCTCTAGTACTTTGTATGCCCTTATTTTGGCTACAAATTTACTTGAGTGTTTCTTTAGTACTTCTTTTATTTCTTCAACTTTGGATTCAAGAGGCATCGGTCTCACAAGTACCCTTTCTCTTGCTTCTCTCTCTGTTTGCAGGGCATATGATCATTATTGGTAAACTCTTTTACCTAGCTTGTTAGGTATTTGATTTATAAATTCTACGGTGCATACTTGTTCTTGATCATTGACTTTATGACTGCCTCTTGTATTTTATTTTGATCCTCTAGGTTTAGTGTATCCCATTGTCTAATATTCTTATCAGTCATTGTACCATTTGTAGCAATGGATTTGGTAGCTTCAACAACTGTTTGATTTCTGAAATTCTTTTTCACTACATCAGGCTCATCATCTTTAGTCTCATCCAAGTCAGCCTTTGTCCTAACCAACCTTTTCCTCTTCTTTGGTGGTGTGGTTTTGATAGTTTGTTGTCTAGTTCTTTTAGTTGGCTGCTTCCTCATATAGGTCCTTACTTGACCTTTCTTAAGTGGTGTGGTATCGGTTGCAACAATTTGACTCCTTGTCCTTTGTTTCTTTACAGGAGGTGGAGATGGAGGTGTATTAGATTTAGTTGCCTCCATATCTGATTTCTTTTGTTCTTGTTCTTCACCGATGGTGCCCTATTCATCAGTTTCCTCTTGTTGATCCTATTCTTCCTCTGTAACCAATAGAATCTTCTTGAGATTCTTAACCATTTTATCCTTTTTTTTTTATAGTCTTCTTGACTTCTAGGCCTTGTTTTATCTTAGATTTGGCCTCTTCATATGTTCCAAACCTTGGTTGTTTCTTATCGATGGGCTCATTATTTAATGCCTCAATTGCACTTGTAGCTTGATCAATATTGATCTCATAGTCTGATGGTGCTAACCAAGCTTTTTTTGGTACAACTAGTTTGATATGGGTGAAATCTATGTCTGCCATAAAACATATCTCATATTTATATTTTTCAACTAGCTGTTCAGGAATCCTAGCTCTTTCCACTATCTTTTCCTTGAACTCAAGGAAGTACGCAGACATAATAGACTCAAAATTGTTTCCTAGTGACTTAATCAGTTCACGAATCTAATGTGTTACCAGTTTGGTAGTGTCCCATACTACTTTTCCTACTGAAAGAAAGTATTCTTGAAAATAGAAAAAAGATACACATGATAAGTGATCCAAACTTACATGTGTTGGTCTTCGCAGACTTGATTTTGATCATGTTCTCATCAATGTTCAAGGTAGCCATACCTTTTCTCTCATCCAATAGCTCTCTCATCTTGTTTTAGCTTCTTTATACTATTCATAGAAAATTTTTATCTCAAGATTTTTGTTCTCAATATTCTTATCACATTTGTACTTCTCCATTATATGATCTTTGCTCTTAAACCTTTAAGCTTTCCAAGAAGAGAGTTAGCTTTGATACCAATTGTTGGAATTAATGGCAAGTAGTACTAAGAGGGCAGGGGTGAATCAGTACCTCTAAAACTTTTAACACTTTTCACAATTCATCATTAGTAATCATTCAATTCTGTATTGCCAACCATTACTGTTATTCCTTTTTATGCGTGTATTGTTTGTTCACAATCTTTAATAGTTTTCAACAGTCATAGAAACATTCATGAAAATTATAAACACATAACACAAGATATGGTATCATAGAAAACTCCTGTTAGGAAGTAAAAACTACGGTGGGGATGGCACCCACAAAACTTCACTATCTACAGAATGGAAGGGAGCCAGTTAAGGCTTACAATTTGATCACTTATGATGATCTACCGTGTTAGGACTATTAAGGTGGAGACCTATTAAGATCTACTCTATTAAGAGCTTTAGAAACACTGATTTAAGTGTGTACTCAGTTATGAGATTTTACAATAGGACGGTTAAGACCACCTTTCTTGAAAGGATTTCATTAGTGTACTACACTTGTTAAAATGAGTACAAATGTTGACCTGACTGTGTGCAATCTACTATTTCTGATTTACAGATCCATTAAAGTTCTTACAATAATAATATTACCTTAAGTGATTGATGAATACCTTTTCTCTGCTTGTTAGTAGCCTCTGTTCTATTCTTGAAAATTGATTTTTCTGTTTGTGTCCTTTTGCATGAATTCTCTATTTGGTCTTTAGTTTCTCTCTGTGGCTACTATCCCTTTTTGAACAACTTGTTTTCTCAATGGATTGAGCACCTATTTATACAAGTATTTGACCTATCTTGAAATTCACGCATTACAATGTTAACTCTTAGATCCAAGGTTTACAACTTGACCTTGATCTTTAGTTTGTATGTTTTAAAATAGTCTAATGCTCATAGGTCCATGGTTCTAATATTGTTTCTTCTTATTCATCATCACTTTCTTCATCAAAGATTGGACCATCTCTAGAAGTAGGGTTTTCAGATTTGTTATTGAAACTTAAACCTATTTTGTCTTTGGTGTTTCTCAATTCCATGTGTTTAGGTTCAACAAGTTCTTTTCCTTTATCTCCTAAAGGTCCCTTCCCTTTGTATCCCATTTGTTTGAGAAGGTCATATCCTTTACCATACTCTCTAGGGATATATCCACATGTTTTACCTCATTTTATTTTGGTTCTCCTTTATAGATCCAAGCCAAGACTACTTTATCTTCTTTTTCATCCTCTTGAGAAGTAGAGGCTCTAACCATACCCATTACTTTATGAATGTCTTGTTATTTTGATGCTGTAGGTTTGAAAGATGAGGAAGGTTTCCCATAAGATCTTAGAGATATAGGAAGTTCTATCAATGACTGAGTCATGTCTAGTTTGTACTCTCCCAAATTGGTTTCTTTGAGTTTTAGAGTCTTTCCAAAGCTTCTCAACACCATGTCTTTAGATGTATAAGGTACAGATTCTTTTGGGACTTCCTTATTATGAGGAACCATACTATCTGCTTTGACATTATTGCAAGTATAGCTTGATTCTACAAGAATTGTTACTTCCACTCCATTATGTGGGAATTTGATGCATTTGTGGTATGTGGATGGTATTGCTTGCATTTTATGTATCCAAGGTATCCCTAGTAAAATGTTATAGGCCAATGGTAGATCGAGAACTTGACAGAGCACATTTCATTTAATTGGTCCTATTTTGATTAGTATAATAATGATTCCTTTGGATGATATTTCTTCTTCATCATAAGCTTTGATAGTTATCTTACTCCTTGATTCAATGGTTTGTTCTAAAATTCTTAACTTTTTTATTAGATTAAGAGTGCATATGTTCAACCTTGTGCCTCCATCTATCAATACACGTCTGACATGAGATTTGTGAATCAAGACTTCAATGTGTAGGGGTTGGTTATGTGGATGAATCAATGATTTTTCATCTTCTTACAAAAAAAAGAGGTAATGTGGAGCTGAGATATGATTAACCATTGCCTGGAACTTGTCTACATCAATATCTTTTGGAACATTTGCAGAATGTAGGGCTTGTTCAAGAACTTCCCTATGCACTAAAGAGATCTTTAGTAACTCAAATATAGAAATTCGAGCTAAGGTCCTTTGCAATTGATCTACCAAGTTATAGTTTGCAGATGGGATTGTAACTGTTTGTCTTGCTGCTGCTGGTTTTGTAATTGTGACAATAGGTACTTTGGAAGATGTTTCTTTTTTGGATGAGGATTTTGCTCCTTTGATCATGACTTGCACTTGGCTTCGAGTCACCACATTTGATTGGGTAGATGTGTCTTTAGCACCTTTAATAGTGATCATATTGGTTGATTTGCTTTTAATGTCCAACATGTTGATCACATTATCGTTATTGGAGTAGGTGTAATTTACTTCATTTCTTTTTCCCTTCCCCTTTTTCGTAGTGAGGGAACAAATTTTTAAATGTCGTATGATCTTCGTTAGTGGTATGTCCTTTCACTTTGATTTTGCCTCCTTCAATAAGGTCTTGTATAACATGTTTAAGCTTAACACAGTTATTAGTCTTATGTCCCTTGTTTTTATGAAAGACACAATAAGAATTGTCATCCCACCATCTTGGTTTAACTTCTGGTTCCCAAGGTTTTGAATCAGGAATCATGAAGACTTTATTATCCAAGAGTGTCTTCAACATTGTCTCAAGAGGTTCTCCCATAGACATAAATGTTCTTTGGGGTCTAGTCCATGGTTTTCTCTTCTTATTCTCATTGTTTTCTCTTGGTATTGTGGTTGTTACCTTATCTTTTTTGTTCTCTTGTAAGCTATTTGTCAAATTGAATACCGCTAATTTAGGATTAGCATTTGATGCGTCTATCACTCCATCATTAACAACATTCTTGTTTTGTTTCCACCACTTAGGCTTGTTGTTTTAGTTGGTAGATCTTTTGTCACTTTGGACTGTGATTTATCCTTTCTTAACCATGACATCTTCATCACAAATGACATTCTTCATCATCCTATCAGAGCTTGGTGAATCTTTCATTTGCAATGCATAGTTCATTTTGGGTACCAAGTTTTTAATAAAGATTTCCATCTTTTCTGATTCAGGTATTACTCTTGAGTACCTAGCAAAGATTTTCCTCCACCTTTGTAAAAAGTGTGTAAAGGATTCACCGGTTTGTTGCTTTATGTTACATAGATCCATCATGGTTACGTTATGTTGTATATTATAGAAGTAATGTTGGAAAAAATGTTGTATTAACTCCTCAAAAGATTTCACACTTGGTGTGAGTTTGGAGAACCACTCCATAGCATTTCTGCCTAAACTTCCCGTAAATAGCCTCATTAGGTATGTAGGTCTATGCACCCTAAAATGGTCACTTGGACTATGGGTGCCCATTTACCAATTTATCAAATTCCTGAATCAATGCTTTGCAACATTTTAATTCAAATCAATTTCCTTGATCAAATCGTAATTAATTCAATTATTTAAATATTTCCTAAGGTTTGATCATTTCATCAATAATCTTATTTAATTAAAAGAAAACATCCCTTTTAATTAAATGAAATAATCTTATTTAATTAAAATAAATCTTTTAATTAAATGATCTTATCTTATTTAATTAAAATTTCTCTTTTAATTAAATAATATTATCTTATTTAATTGAAATCTCTCTTTTAATTAAATAATATTATCTTATTTAAATTAAAACTTCTATTTTAATTAAATAAAATAATCTTATTTAATTGAAAGAAAATCCTTCTTTACTTAAATAAATAAAATCCCCACTTAAAGCTCTCTTTTTGATGAAAAAGAAAATAAATCAAATAAAAAAATAAATAAAACTTCTTTTTCTCCACACATATTCCTAAGTGGTGGGATTTTTCCTCTTACTTGCCTTTTTAGGGATTTATCCCACATTGCTCTTGAGGATGCATTCCTCTCCACACTTTCCTTTATAAGGAGCCCTCTCCTCATTTTAGGAATCAGAAGGGATCAAGGAATTAGAAAAGGGATACAATTAGAGATATAGAGTTTTTATGTTATTGTTATGCTGCAGGTTTGGAGAGCAATTTTAGAGGAGAATTTGAGCACTTGAGCTTGGATATTGCAACTTCTCTCTTCTTGTCTTCTTCTTTCATGCCCCATGGCAATCCATTTAGATTAATTTTGCACTTTCATATTAGATTAGATTCATGTTTCCTTTCATAGATTAATCTTGCATTGTTATCATATATAATAGCTTTCATTTTCATGCATACTTGATGATCATGGAGACTAGCATTCTTTCTTTTCCTCTTCGAATCTCTTGTTTTATGGTGTACTTGTAGGGGCATAAACTAGGTCAATCTGAGGGCCTCCATTACAAACCCTTTCACTCCATGAATAGAGAGCTATGAGTCGCCATTCGAGACCTCATTCTTGAGAAATCTTGAATATAATGACTCATAGAAGTGTGACACATTTTTAGCACATAGTAGGTTCGTGCATGTACTCAATGCTTAGAGCACAAAACTCTCTCACATGGTCATGCAGATCAGTTTCTCCCATATACTTGTCATATTTGGGTTGCCATGTTGGGAGGAAATGGAACCATGCTGATACTCTTGTCAAAAAGAAATGGACATATGTGGTCCAAATAGTGTTTTTTTTGTTGGTTTGAACTTTTCTTGCTTGAGTGTTGCAAGTTTGGCTTGCATTAAGGTCAATTGTTTGGTGAGAATAGAAATAGGTGTTGGTACCTCTTTCTCCTTTAGTCTCTCAATGTCATAATCTTTAGGGAGTTTGAATCCAAGAGATGCTAGATGTAGGAAGTATTTCTCCTTTTCTTCACCAATGATTCTTTCCAATGTCCTTTGGAACTTTCTACTTTGTATGTGTTTGTTATACTCATCCTCGGGTATGTCTCCATCACTATCTGAGTCAAACAAAGGATGGTTGATATGTTTTTCTTCTTCACTACTGTTATCTTGATCTTTTTGGTTTTGTTTATTATTTTAGTTCTCAAAAGCTCTACTCCATTCTTGATGAGGAGTGCCCATTGCGGGTGAGTTTTGATTGAATAGGGGATTACGAGATGTCTCTCCTTGATTATATTGTAGTAATATAGGAGGTACTTTTGATTCGTCAGCAAGATACTTGTTGCGTCTCATGTTAACCATGAAAGCTGGATCTTAACTTTGTCAAAGTTTTCCAATAGTGTCAAATAGAGTCTCAAATTGTCCAAGTAGAATTTTGTTTGTGTTTGGTGAAAGTGAATGACTTCAGCGTTAGAGGGTTAGAATGCCCTGATAGTGAGCTGAGAATCAAGAGTTTTTGATAAATGAAAAGACCACATGTTTTGAGACCAATTATGAGAGTCCAAAAGGACATGCAATGTAGACTCCTAATAAAGTTGTAAAACAACAACAAGTGGACCAGAAAGGACAACAGGAACAAACTAAAGAGCCAAAAGGGTATCCAAAAGTACTGAATTTCTAGGAGAGACACTTGTGTAAGGGCCCACTATCCTAGATATGAATCCCTAAATACAAGGCTTGATTTTCCAGATGTGAGCTTTGATTTCTAGAATTTGAACAAGTTCCCTGAAAGCGATCCAAGAATGACCAAAAGTGATGCAATACCTTAGACGCGATCTAATGCAACCAAATGCGAGCTAGATTTACCAAAAATGATTCTCTAAATGGTTTTAAGATTTTTCTCAAATTTGTCTTGAAATGCGTGAAATTTTGTTTGACAGCATAGGTTTTCTAATACTTTCCAGTGAGTTGTAAATAACATGTATGTTAGGGAATGAAAATTATTAATTTTTTTAGGAGTTATCTTTTTAGTGAGTCTTTTGGACACATCAAGCAATGTTCCTTTGTTAAGGGTGATCAAACACTTTCCCTATTCCCTATTTTCTAAGCATAGAGTGAATATCTTTGCTTGTAGACTCAGGTACACACTCACATGCTAATCAAAATATGACTATCACCAAGCACACAATGGCTCTAGTCATGATGCTGTATTAGACAACTCCGAACGCAAGTGAGGACACAAAATGATGAGTATCTTGGGGCAATTACTATTTGCCTTGCACAAAGATTATCACCCTTTCGGAGATAAATCTGGTAATTTGACTACAAGTGTTTATTATGATGGAGAATCCATTCACAATCATCTCCCATATAATTTCACAAGGAAAAATTGAGGCGTATAGCCCTATGAGTACTCAAATGTGTGTAGTCTCACAAGCAAGATTCAAGCAGCTCTGCTCTACATACACTCAAGCATGTTCAAGGAATGATGTCAAAATTATAGGAACAAAATTGACTACATCTTCTGAGGCTTTGGCCTACAAGGAATTGATTATTTATAGATATTTGGAAGGGTTGGCATAAACCTGTCCTCACTTGGGTCATCCCGAGAGATTTTTTCCTCAATCGACAGACCCTCTAATATTTTTTAAGCAATGAAAAGGATTGGCGAGCTTAGGAGTCTAGATTTATGATTCTTCAAAAGAAGAAGAGCATACTCTCCTATTCCATGCCATTTTCTACCACAAACACACCAAACATGTTCATTTTCCTCAAACTACTTCACTCAAAACTCAATCTCCCATGATGAGTCTTTGATTCCTCCACTTGGAAAGAAGAGAAAATCCTCCAGTGAGACTAAATAGTAAGCTTAAGTTCAAATTTAATTTCCTATTATAAGAAAGCACAAATAATTTGAAAAACAAATTTGTGTTGTTCAATTTCCCCAAATTAGGTGATTTTCTTGTTCACTTACTTTTCCCAAAATTAGAGAATGAATTTGTTCTGTTCAAATTTTCCACAAGATTTAGTGCTTTGGTTGTCCAATTACTTTCCCAAAAAGAATTATACAATGTGCTTGTTCATTTAACCACAAGATTTAATGATTTGATTATTCAATTAATTTCCTAAAAATAATTAAACAATGTGAGTTTTCTTTGTTCAATTTACTCCAAATTCTTCTCAAATCTTAAATTGACTTTTGAGTTTATGATTTTCCTTAAAGGAAAAGAGCATAATCCTCTGGTCAATTTAGCAAGTGATTGGAAAATGTAATTATTTTTAAAGCTTTTAACAAATGAAATCAAATTGAACAATTCTACAACCCGCAAACCACAAGTTAGTAGTTACTTTCCACCTTTTTGAGAAAAAGGCTCTGACAACAACCTACAATCAATAGTTTGACTGTTTAAAGGACCAAAACAAATAAGGTCACAAGATTAGTGGTTAGAAATTTCAATTTGCAAAGAAAATAACCAGATATGATTTCCTTTCCTAGATGCGAGCCTAGATATCCTGTATGTGAGACCCTTTCTTGAATGTGATGCTTTGCACAAAAGGTGATACACAATTTTACCAGATATGATCCTTTACCAGATGTGATATAGGATTCACCAAATACAAGTTTAGAAACCTGGGATGCAATCTGATTTCCCATATGCGAGGCCCTTTCCTGAATGCGAGCCTTGATCAACTAAAGGTGACTCTGTACCTGAAAATAGAGAACCAAAATAAGCCAAAAATGATTAGAAGGTGAGGTAAAATGTGAGGATCAGCCCCATGGTGGGTGCCATAAATGTGTGTGTATTTTTTGGACCTGAAGAATGCTATAACTTTTCCTTAGATTATGCATTAATTAGTGACAACATCATGCTTAGAATGGAAGTGTTGCCCATTTTTTTTTCCACCCTTGTGCACTCTGCTAAAACCCTTAAAACCCTTAAAACCCTAAGTCTTTCATGCAAATGAACGAGGCTAAACCTTAAGCCTTGGCACGTTATGTTTCGAAGTTACTTTTTCCCATCACTAAGAGCATGTGCTTATTTCTCAAGTCTTTGGTCGTTTGATCGCTTCAGCCTGGGTGAATATTCCTTTTCTTTCCCCGACCCTGGCATCTTCCTTGTGTCGCGTAGTCTGGTGATCTTTCCGAATATTCCCTCTTTTTCTCCCGACTTAACGTTTGTTCTTTGGTCGCGAGGTCGCCAGATCCATGTTAAGCCTTTGTGAAAAGTGGGACGCTCTCAGTCAGTCGGGTAATCACAAGAGCCTCAGCGAATATTCTCTTTTATCTCCCGACTTCGCTTTTCACTTTGTCGCTTAGTCTCTTGACCATATGGAATATTCTGTCTGTGTCCTCCGACTTCGCGATTAGTCCTCAGTCGGGATGTCGCGGGATAATATGTTACAAATGAACGGGACCCACTTCAGTCGGGTGATCGCGTGAAAAATTCAACAGTCAAAGAAAGGTCTTCCAACTTCGCGATCTACTTCATGTCGCATGATGGCTTGATCCACCCGTGACAAACAGTTAAGTTTTTCTTCAGTCGCGTGGTCTCGTGATAGAATGGCAGTTACGAGATAACACTCCCGACCCCGCGACTAGCTGTTTGATGCTAGTAAATTTACTCAGTCGCCTTGTCGCTAGAACAACATGATGACTCAGCTTCCTCAGTGTACAACAGATGGACTAGTGACCGTGTGACAGGTGGCATATGGTAGGTGGATGTGGGTCCTCAGTCGGGTAATCACCAGATGAAGAAGATGGGTCATGCGACATCGAGACTAAGTGTTTCTTTGCCCTAATCGCAGTATCGCTGGATGATTTAAGGGTATGCTAAGTTTTCTAGCGATTAAATGCCAGCCGTCTGATGCAAAGAGCAGATGATCTAACGGCAGACGCGTGGTCGGGTGATCAAAGTGCCCTACGTGAAAAGTACTCTCGACTCAGCGCCTTGGGGTTGTCGCTGGAAAGATTCAAGGACACTCAGGCGCTGTTTGAAAAGTCAAAGGGCTCGGTGCTGGGTTCTCCCGACTTGGCGACTAAGTGTGGTCGCATAGTCTCAGGACAGGGGGATAGCATCTGGCGATCAGGCGACAAGCCGTGGCGGTCTGAGGTAGCAGTTAGGTGCTGGGTCGCTAGAAGAATGATGAGTTAAGGAAAATGCCTCGTGACTTTGAGATTTCACAGTCGGGATGTCGCCAGATCTGGGCTTGGGTTTAGCAGGAGTTAAAAGTGCTTTGTCGCCAAGTCTGGAGATTTAACCAGGGTCAAGGTCTGATGCTCGCGACAAAGAGAATAACGGTCAGTCGCGTGGTCGCGGGATTTTGAATTTGAATGTTTGGCGGCAGATTTTGGCACTGTGAACGCTTGGCAGCCATGGTTCCTCTGTGCTCGTGTTCCAGAACTGATCAGAGAGGGTCTAATTGCAGAGGGTCCATGCACAGAGAGTCTGTTGATCCCTGGAATAGATTTGTTCGACGTCAGTGGAGAAACAGAAGATTCAGAGACGAGGGAGATGCAGAGTCCAATCAGGAGTTATTGCTCTCAGGTGCAGTTGGCAGAAGGACATGGTCATTATCGATGGCTCATTGATGAGATGGAGCGGCGGCCGTCAAGGGTCATTTCTCATCTTGGGGGACTGTGCTCAGTTGGTGATCATTCATGACAGAGGCTATCCGTAGAGTAGAGCTAATGGATTCAGGTTGCGTGTCTGCGGGCATGATCCAGTACAGGGATGGGCGAAAAAAGGAAATCTGATCTAATTGATTCACCTTGATACACATTTATGGCCAGATTAGATTTTGTACTAGGGTCAATTATTCTATTGTAAATCTGTAACCCTAGTTAGGTTTTGAGACTCCTGCCTGCGTGCATGGGAGTATTTAAAGTTTTTTGAGAGCCTTAGTGCTCAGATTTGGCAATTGTTAGGAGATTTTTCTCTCAGAGACCAGTTCGTGGCAATCTTTCTGCCCTTGTGGT
>MU226646.1:1328260-1340795 GCA_018584345.1 Thuja plicata | reverse complement strand
CCTGGAGGTCTCATCTCGGTTAGCATAAGGTCCCACAACCTTGAGATGATTCCCATGTTATACTGGATTATCAAGACCAAGAGAGCTTGAGATCAGAGGCGCAAATTCAGTGTATAACAGGAAGATTTAAATGATTTAAGCTAAAATGCTCAAGAAAAGTTCATTTTAAGGCTCTAATTAAAATATTATGATAATGCTAAATATTAGAGCTAAAATGCAATAAGAAATCTCTAAGAATATGAGAAACATAAGTTTGCAAATGAATTCTAAAATTAGGGGCAACATAAGAATGCTTCAACAATTAAGGAATTAGGGGCCCGTTGAGCTCAAAATTCATTCCATTTATAGAAGAATTTGAGGAACGAGAGGTTAGGATTGAAAGTTGAAGAGAGGTGGAGATTGAATCTTTGGTGATCCATGTGAGGTGATCCAAGTGATTTAACTCTCATTGGCTAGGGAATTGACTTTCCCTTTTGCAAGTGAGGAGTTGTAATTAGGATCTATTTAATTACTTTAGCCATGTATTTGATTGTTTTTGATTTAATTGATTTTGATTTGATTTAATTGGCTAAGGAAATTAATGTAATTTAGTGATTAGATCACTTAGGAGATTAAATTTGATTTAAATGAATTATGCCAATTATTTGAAGAATTGTCTTAACATAATTAGGGGTATGATCACACTTAGGGAAAATAGGGTCCATGGTAGAGTAGAACAAATTAGGGTGGTTACAATAACAACTGGCTCAGTGATTTATTTCTTCATACCTTTCAACAATTGCTTGATCCACACTATGTTTGAACAATTCACTGCTGCTACAACATATTCAACTTTTGTTGTAGATTGAGAAATACAGTTATGTTTCTTAATTTTTCAAGAGAATAATATCTTTCCTAAAAGAATGCACCTCCACTCGTACTCTTTCTATCATCAACATTACCTGCCCAATCCACATTTGTGTAAAATTTCAGTTCAAACTTCTTATTCTTCTTGTAATATAATCCATAGTCCTCTGTTCCTTTCAAATATCTTAGAATCCTTTTTACTGCCATCATATGACTATCTTTAGGATTTGTAGAAAATCTTGCAAAAATCCCAACTGCTAATGCAATATCTGGTATGGAATGAACAACATATTTTAATTTTCGAATCATTGATCTATACAGGGTTTGATTCACTTCAGCTGTCTCATCAGTCTTTGATAGTTTCTATCTAGTAGCCATAGGTGTACTTACAGTTCTGGAGTCCTCCATGCCAAAGGTTTTTAGTATCTCCTTGATATATTTAGATTGTGTAATGTAGATACCTTTCTTCATATAATATACTTGCAAACCAACAAAGAATTTTATCTCTCCAAACATAGACATCTCAAATTCAGTTGGCATCTCTTTTCAAAATGTTTGGCACAAAGCATCTTGTTTTCCAAATATGATATCATCAACAAATATTTTAGCGAACAATATCCCTTTACCTTTTTCAGACTTTAAGTACAGATTACTGTTGTCATTTATCCTTGTAAATCTAATCTTGACTAAGTAATTGTGCAATCTCTCATACCATGCTCTGGGGCTTGCTTCAATCCATACAATGCTTTATGTAGCTTGCAAACAATATTATTCTTGCTTGAATCAACAAATCCTTCAGCTTTTTCAATGCATACCTCTTCTTCTAGTATTCCATTCAAAAATATTGATTTGACATTCATTTGATATACTTTGAATCCTTTGTATGCTGCATAAGCTAGTAAAGTTCTAACTCCTTCCAATCTAGAAACTGGGGAAAATGTGTAACCATATTCAATGCCTTCTTCTTGTGCATAACCTTTGCATACGAGTCTGGCCTTATTTCTTATAACTACTCCATGTCCATTCAAATTATTTCTAAATACCAACTTGGTTCCAATAACATTCTTGTCCTTTGGTCTAGATACTAGTGTCCAGGTTTTGTTCTTCTCAATTTGCTCAATTTCTTCATTCATGGTCTATATCCAATCTTCATTATCCAAATCATCTTTCACTGATTTGGGCTCAAATTCACATAATAAGCATGTCTAATTTTTTAATTTCTTCTTGTCATGACCTCTGAATCTTTATCTCCAATAATTTAATCCGGTTTATGATGTCTTCTTACATACTTTGCTAGTGTAGGCTCTGGTCTCTTTTGTTCTTGTTGCTCTTCCTCAGATTCATCATCAAAGTTCATTTTAGGTTCATTTTGTGTCTCTGTTTCTTCCTCAGATTGCTCGGTAGTTTCCTCCTGATGCTTGGTAACTTCTTTATGTAACTTGATATTTTCTTGTTGTTGCTCAACAACATCATTCTGTTGTTCGACAACTTCTTTTTCTGGTTTAGGAAAACTGTTGGGCTCTCCTTTGTTCATGTAAATGAAAGATTTGTAGTCTTTAGGTTCTTTCTTGCATTCCACTTCATTCTTTTATGCATATTCATCAATTCTAACATTTTCACTTTCTACAACTTTGTTAGTGTTAGAATTCAAATACTTATACGCTTTGCTCTTAGTGGAATAACTTAGGAATATGCCTTCATCACTCTTAGCATCAAGTTTTCCATTTCTATCGTCCTTCAATATATAAAATTTTCTCCCAAAAGATTTAAAATATTTTACATTAGGTGCATAACCATACCATAACTCATAAGGTGTAACATCAGTACCTTTCTTTACTTGTACTTGGTTCAAGGTATAGAATGTTGTACTTACAACTTCTCTCCAGTAATTTTGTGCAACATTCTTTTCTATCATTAGTGTTCTAGTACAATCCATTATTGATCTATTCCTTCTCTCAGCTATGTCATTCTGTGGGGGAGTCCTTGGAGAAGACATCTGTCTTTTAATCTGTAGAATAAGTTGAACTCATTAGATATAAACTCTCCTCCTCTGTCAGATCTTAGACATCTCAAGCACTTACATGTATCTTTTTCAACTTTTTCCAAATACCACTTAAACAACTGAAAAGCATCATATTTTTCTTTGAAAAACATTATAGTCACCATTCTAGAGTAATCATCAACAGACAAATTGGCTTAAGCATGTTTAAGATAATGTTTAATACATGATTACAAACTTATTACAATAGGCACTTAGCCTTTACACAACAAAAGATTACACGCTAATAAAAAACCTGAAGTCAGCTTCATACTTTGTGTTTTGAACTGCTAGTGTACTTGTTCTTTCTGTAACTTGTCCGTACTGACATTCTGTACCATGTGTGTATAGGGTAAGAATAAAAAAATATCATAGAGCTTATGTCTGAAGGCGCTTAGTCTGAATCGGTCATACGCATGTACGCTGGTTCTCTGATCATCTGTGTATTCTCTATTCTATCTTGTCTTCTATACTTAGTCAATTTTCACTACAAATTTTGCTGTCAAAACTTCATATGACTTTATTTCCATAATGACAACAAAAAATAAGTCATATACTCCCTGGGAGTCAACTTGCCAACACTTCTATGCAAATTCATCTATTCTTACATTTACACTTTCAATGATCTTGTTAGAGGACTTGTTAAGACATTTATAAGCCTTTCTTTTTGTGGAATACCTTAGAAAGATACCTTCTTCACTTTTGGAGTCATGCTTTCCATTTCTATCATCTTTCAAAATATAACATTGACTACCAAAATTTTTGAAGTAACCTAGATTGGGTGTGTAACCATACCAAAGCTCATAGAGTGTCTTCTTTATGTCCTTCAATTGTACTCTATTCAATGTGTAGACAACAGTACTGATAGCTTCCCTCCATAAAGTTTGAGCGATGCTTTTATCAATCATCAGTGTTCTTGCACAATCAACAATTGATCTATTTCTTCTTTCAACAATTCTATTTTGCTGTGGTGTTCTTGGTGCAGAAATGTGTCTTTTAATTCCATGCTCATTGCAATAGTTAGTGAATTCATCATAAAAAAATTCCCCTCCTCTATCTGATCTAAAAAATTTCAATTCCTTACCACTTTGTTTTTCTACCATATCCTTATACCATTTAAACATCTTGAGTTCTTCTAATTTATCTTTTAAGAACATAACTATCATCATTCTAGAATAATCATCTACAAAGAGAATGAAATATCTATCTCCATAGTAACTCTTTGTCCACATAGATCAGTATGGACTAATTCTAGAATTACATTTATGTATGGGTTTTATTCTTGAAACTAGACTTTGTCATCTTACCTTTTTGACAATTCTTGCACATGATATGCTCGGGTTTTGATATGCTCGGTAAGAATCTTACTCTTCTTTTATTTCTTATCTTTATCATGTTGTCAAAATTCACATGACATAATATCTTATGCCACAACCATATGTCTTCATTTCTATCCATTAAACAAGTGGTGTTAATATCATCAAGATAGAAAAGGTTACCTTTTGTCTGTTCACCAGTTCCGATGAACCTTCCTGATTCATTAAAGATCTTTTCCTTCTTATTCTCAAATTCTACTCAGTGACCTATATTATTCAGTTGTGAAACACTTAACATATTATAATTAAGTCCCTTTATCCAGTAAGCATTTTCACATTTGATCAGGTTATTTAGCATTATAGTCCCTTTACCTTCAACTGGACAAGGTGTGTCATTACCCATTCTTACTAATCCACCATTATAGTGGTCAAAAGCTTCAAAATTTTGTTTATCACCGATCCTGTGGTGAGTGTAGTCACTATCTATGATCCAGACATCATTCTTACTAAGCTTAGATATGAGTGTTGTCTCTACATACCTTTCTTCTTCATCTGAATCATCCTTCATGGCTACAAATACCATCTCAATGTCTTCATCAGATTCAGTGTCAGTATCATTAGCTCTGTTCTCAGCTAGGTAACAAGCTTTCTTTCCTTTGTCCTTGTAGTCTTGGGTATCTCTTTTGTCAGATTTTTGGTTGCTTTGGTAATCTCTGTTATCACCTTGTTCAAACTTATTTTTATATGTTATGTCATTACTTCTGTCATCTTTCTTCTGTTAGGACATCTTGCAACAAAGTGTCCAACCTCTTTACAATTAAAACATACAAGTGGTAATTTACCTTTGTATCTACCTTTGCCTCTCTGCAATCTTCTTGCCATTAGTGTTTCAATCTCATCAAGTCCTTAGTCATCACTATCACTTTCACTATCATTCGTCATAGTGTGTTTATGACTTGACTTACTTATTTTTAAATAAGATTTGAATGCAGATTCTATAGATGGTAAGACACTATTATCAAAGTTATTCATCTCAAATGAAATTAGTCTACCAATTAGACTATCTAGAGTAACATTATTGTTTACAACTGCTCTCATTTCTTGTATAGCAGATACTCTAATAGAATATATAGGAAGTAAGGTTCTTACGATTTTACTTACCACCGTCTCTTCTTCATGTACACCTCCAACTCCTTAGATAACATTGACTACCTCTTTGATTCTGTAGCTATACTGAGTGATATTTTCTCTTTTCATCCTTAGGTCATCAAACCTCCCTCTTAGGCTTTCTACCTTGGCTCTTAGTACATTAGCATATCCTCCATGCACCAACTTCAATTTATCACACATTTTCTTTGCAGAAGTGTAGGTTTTGACATCTTCAAACTCAACATTGAAGAGTGAGGAAGCAAGTTCTATCATCATGCAATTATGCTCATGCTTTTCTCTCAATTGCTCAAGTGTGTGAGGTCCTGTAGCCAACACATATTTAGTATCTAGGTGTTGAGTAACATCATTACCCATACCTGATAGGTGGAGTCTTATTCTTCTTTTCCATGATGCAAAGTTGTCTTTATTCAACTTGGGCACATCTCATTTATTCATCTTGTGATCCTTTGCTTGAGGTGCTAAACTCCCTTTCTAAGCACACAAGCTCTGATATCAATTGTTAGAATAACTGGAGGGGGGGGGGGGGGGGGAGNGGGGGGGGTCAGTGGCCTCAAAAATATTCCAATAAATCAACCCAATAACTTAGTACCACAATATCAAGCCTCTAGTTATCTTTAGTCCTACAAGATGAATGCCTTCAAACAATCTTAACAAATAACTACTGCTCAGAGTTCACTATTAAACCTTATTCTTATTGTTTACCGATTAGTAGTCTTTCATTTACCAAGAAATAGTAAATTTCTTAGTGTATACCAATCAATCCAAAATTAGTTATGTGTAATGCAAAACACTAAAGTAATGACTCATAAACACATTGACACATGGATTTTTAATGTGGAAACCCTGCTAAGGGAAAAACCACTTGGGACCAGTAACCCAAAATTTTCACTCTTCTAAAGTGAGCTCGATGAAAAGAAAACCCTGTTAAATGTTAAAAACACACTGTTAGGTGTGACCTTGTTAGAGGATTTAAACAGAATAGTTTGTCACTTGATATCAGACATCTCTATACTACCTTCTATGACCAAACCCTCTGTAGTTTGTCAAATGGTATCTGGCATCTCATGCTATCTTCAAGATCAAAATTTTTGATACTTCTTGGGATGTATCTCAATATAGAAAGGATTTTTAAGTCTTGCTCGGTTAAGAGACTTTCTAAACCAATGGTTAAACTAAAATAGTAAATGATCTGTTCACATATACAACTATACTTTGCAGATTTTTAGATCTATTGTAAGCTCATTATACCTTTCTGATCAATGTATATTTTCAATACCTTTGCTCCACTTCTTTCTGCTTGGTGATGCTGTGCTTCTCTGTTGCTTGGTGTCCACAAAATTCTTTATCTCTTTCCTCAGCTTGATTGATCAGGACTGTATGAAGTTGTTCTTCATCAGTTTCTCTCTAACATCTTCTTTCTTTATTCACTCCCCTAATTCATAATGAATTAGATTGTCTCTTTATAGGCATGATATCACCTTTTCTCACCTCTTGATTTTCTTGTTCTTGGCATGGTCCACAATTCTAGCCAATCTTGCTTTAAAGCTTTACTTCATTTTTATTCCGTAGATTTCTCCTTGACAACTGGAATAAAACAACTTTAAATATTTCACTTATCTCTGGCTTTAAATTGTTGATGAAAACAATGTTAACAACTAGTTAAATCTATCTTTAGCTCTTGCCAGCTAAGTATCTTTTCATTTTTGAACTTTAATTCTTTTCGGTGTTTAACTCTCTGATAGCTTCGGTCAACACTTCAGTTCTCCTTGGGAATCTTTGTCAGGGTTGTCTATCCATCAGGCATCACTGTGAAGTTCTGCTCGTCGGTAATGCTTCTTAGGTTTCTTTCTTGGGCAAAATTGTGACTTTACTTTCAGGTTTCTCTATCTATCGGGGTGCACTACCCATCGGTGTTTGTTGTCACTTAGTGAATGCTGATCTTTTATGCATTACTGAAAGCATAAACTTTATCTTTCTGATTCTCTAAAGTCTTTAACACTTTGTATATAACCAATTAGATTATATCAAGTAGACATCAATGACAATACAATCCATTAACTAATTTAATGTCTTGCATTATCTTTCTGCATTTCGGTGATCAACTTAACATCTTCAAACATTCAATCAGTTACAGTTCATCAGTTTTGGAATACATTATAGGGAATATTCATGGGATTCTATGAGACAACCAATTGATGGTTGTTTTAGAATACATTATAGGGAATATTCATGGTCTATTTCCTCATAATATAAATTAGGTTAGAGTTTTCTTACTGGAAGAAATCAAGAAGGTATTAAAGACATGTGAAGAGTGCATCTTGGAGTTGAGAATTGAGTGTATGATGAAATGATCAATTTTGAAATTTACTATTTTGTAGTTTACCAAAAACACTTTAGAGAAGCTTGTTCACTTTGTCAATACTCTAGAAGTTCTGTAACTCATAGAGGAAATATTTGAATTATCTATTGAAGTCCAAAGTTTTATAGGATGATGTAGAGGGATATTTTCTCATGGTTGGAAATCATTTTTTGAGAAGTCTCATACTTACATTGTCTGGTGGTATACAAAGTTCCCATAACTCATTACCTTTCCAACACAAAGTATGACAAAGTGCTAGCAGATGATGTGGTCTTTGTTCACCAATACCGGGATGTTAAAAATTGATAGAATGAATTTTTCTCTTGATCCAATGAAAGGAGCATCAAAGTAATAAGTATATAGTTTGGATTGGTATTGTCAAAGGATTTAAAGAGACAAATATAATCATTAATTCTAAAAACATAGTGATTTGAAGAATGCAGTGACAACTCATCTTCCACTATATGGTGGAATATATTTTGAATTCCTATTAATAGTCTCCAAACTTTAATTCCAATTAATAGTGTCCAAAATTACCTAAGTTATTTTTTTTATGAATGGGAAAGTTAAATTTTAAGGGTGAAAGAATTAGTTATTCGAAACTGAAGAGTCTGATCTTGAAAAATTCCATATATATATATGTAATCAGTTAACTGAAGGGGGGGAGTCTTTCTATTTCTAGCTTTGTAAATAGGATATATTATTTACTATTTTCAGTTCTGGTCTATATACAGAAAGAAAGAATCTTTGAATTCCTTGATTTTCCTCAAGAAGTAATAGAGTTTATCTAAAAGTTCGTGTTCATATATGCTTCTATTTTATAATGGTTTTTCTTATGAAAAATCATAATCCCTCTTGAATGATCTCATTCTACTTTATTAAAACCAGGGATGTGTTTATTTCATGAACTTTGAGTCGGAGATACTCACACAGTCTGGAGAGAGTTATTGTATATTTATAATTCATTGTTGTGGGTGTTAGGGAAATGAACTTTGTGTCATTCTTCTACTTTACCATCATTAGTTTGTAGAGCTGTTACCTGCATATGTGTCATAGCTATGAATATATATTAGTTTCCTTTATTGATTCCTGGTTATAAGAGGCAGTTGTACCTCTAAAAATTAGAGGATCATCCATTCATTAGAAAACCCTCCAACTTTTAGTTTGTTTTTGTCTTTCAATGTGGGATTAAGGAGTTATTTTAAAGTTTATTTTAGGAAGGAAAAATCTATAACCAACAAATTTTTGGCGACTCCATCAGGGAAATTGAAAGGTCCAGTACCTTTCTTGTTTGAAATATTTAATGGTGCCTTCTCAGAAAAGAAGGATGGTGACTCTATTTGTCTAAAGATCTCAGAAAAATGATTCGAGGTTAGGTTCAACCCATAATCCAATTCAAAAAAAGATTAGCACCAACAATTGAAGAAATGAATGTTGAAGATGACAAAGAAATTCAATATCTTTGGAATGCTTTCAAAGAAAGCATATCCGAGGATGAAATAAACTATACAAAGACATAAGTTATTAAGAGATTTAGCAAGAAAACAAAATTTTGTATCTTATAACTTCTCTATTCTTGGAGAATGATATTCTATGCCAATATTGGTGGATTAATCAATGCCCTAGATTCAAAATCAACAACAAGAAATAAGTTTCCACCCAGCTGAAGGTAAGAAGCCAGAATATTTATTGACATGCATGAATGAACAACCACCTATTTCTCCTAAAGATGAAGTATTACCAGAGGAACAAAAGGTTTCCTCTATTCTAGGTTGGTTCTGAAGGGCTTTGATAATGACTTTTGGTGTGGTATTGTGGATGAGAATGGTTATATTACTGAAGTTGGAATAGAATCTTTTACTCGTGGCTCTGGCGATATTGGAAAAGGTATGAATTTAACCCTACCTAAATATATTGATGAAAGGATCAAAGAAAATAAACTACCAAGAAATGAAATGAATGCATGTGTAAATGTTTTAGTTGAACTTGTTGAAGATACAAATATTTCCCAAACAACTTGTATTTCCAATGATAATTTTCTCTATGTAAAAAAAGAAGCTCTTTTTGTTAAGTTTGACCCCATGCTTTTAGAATGAAATTCCTAGAGGTCACAGTTAGTAGCATGCATAAGTTCCATTGACAAGTCACATGAAGAACCTTTAATTATGATGCTTCCTTTGTATGGCCAAATGAAAACACAATTAATAATGCACGTGAAGAAAATATTGCAACAACAATAGAAATGGAGGAACAATCAAAAGAACTTGAAAATAAAATTAGTTGGGGTGTATGTAATGCATTATATGTACCAACCAAATATTGTGAAAATTCAAGGGTGAGACATAATCCTCTTTTTGAGTTGTGTGATTCCCAATCAGCTGATGAAGATTTGTTCTCTTCCCATTATAAGATTGAAATGGAAGGATATTTTCTTTGAACTGGTTTTGAAAGTAATGATGATTGTTAAATGATGTGGCATGAACAAAAGGATAAAAAATATATAGAAGGTAAGGGTATGTGCAGGATCATGGTGTGCCAAACTAGGTTGTTAAGTGGCAATAAAAATTTAGAAAATCAGGGTTAGGCAAGTTGACGTAAAAATTTGGACTAGTTATCAATCTTATATAAAAAATAAGTAAGAAGAGAATCTGTAGAAAATTGAATGTAGTTTCTAAGCTACTAGCCCTTTTTTTAAAAATAATAATTCTATATGGTGAAAATTTCAAATTTCAATGCAGTAGTATAATTTTTTTAGGAAAAAGATAAGATAAGAAGTAGGTGTAAGTCTTACCTCCTTAAAAAAAATTAAATGATAATATTATTTTACAAGATTCTAGGTATAAGTAGTGGACTCATGCCCTGATGTGACACATGCTTTTTTTAAATTTTTTTCAAAATAAATAATTAATTATGATTTTTTTGCTACAACTTTTCCAGAATATAAAAACTCTTGTGTCTGACCACCTTAACTTAGTCTAAACTTGATCAAATTGAAAAAAAAATCTTGTAGTTGGTGAAGTATAAAATGTGACGCATATTTTGGATTTCAAAAATGTTACACTATTTGAAAGTTATAGTTTTTTTTCAATCAGTTTATCAATCAGGACTTTAGAGTTAACCAAGTTAAAAAATAAATAATAGTTACTTATTCAACTCAAAATTTGACAGCAATTATATTGATGGAAAGATGAGAATATCCTTAAGAAACCCTTTTTCATTTCATTTAAATTCAAGTGAAAAAAAATTGTTAGCTACATGGTCGAAATTTAGAGATCAGAGAAAAAATGGAAAACAATTTTTTTTGGGTTGACCATGTAGGTTTGGCGTCCCAAAGCCAAAACTAAAGTCAAATCCTGAAGAAAATCATAGTTGTGTCAGAGGTATCGGTACCTGATATACATCAAGTACCTGATAAGTATCAGATACATGATACTTATCCCATACTCGATACATTTGAATAAATAAAAAACAAAATATATATGATAACAATATAATAAATTATAATATTATAATATTATAATGTAAATATAATATATGCTTTATTATATATAATATAATATAATATTATATGATATAATATATATAATATAATATAATATAATATATTAATATTAAATATAATAATATCATATGATATAATATATATGTATATATATATATATTATTGTATATCGTATATTATACGATATAAAATATATAAATGGCCTTTTTTTCAAAGTCTCTCTCTCTCTCTCTCTCTCTCTCTCTCTCTCTCTCTCTCTCTCTCTCTGACCCCTTAGGACTCTTTAGGACACCTAAGAATATATCTAAGGGGTCCTAAAGGGTCCTCAGGGGTCATAAGGGGTCCTGGGACACATTAATGTGTCCGAGGACCCCTAAGAATACATATTAAGGGTCCTAAAGGGTCTTAAGGAGTCCTATGACACATTTCCTAGGACCCCTTATGACCCCTAAGAATACATCTAAGGGGTCCTAAAGGGTCCAAAGAGTCATAAGGGATCCTAGGACATATTAATGTGTCTTAGGACCCCTTAAGACTCCTTAAGAAGCCTTTAGATCCCTAAGATGTATTCTAAGGGGTCATAATGAGTCATAAGGGGTCCTAGGACACATCAATGTGTTCTAGAACCCCTTAAGACCCCTTATGACGCATTAGGACCCTTTAGAACCCCTAATAATACATATTAGGGGTCAAAAGGGATCCTAGGACCCCTTAAGACCCCCTTAGGACACCTTAAGATCCATAAGACGTATTATTAGGGGTCCAAATGGGTCATAAAGGGTCCTAGGACACATTAATGTGTCCTAGGACCACTTATGACCCCTAAGATGTATTATTAGGGGTCATAAGGGGTCCCAAGGGATCATAAGAGGCCCTAGGATACATTAATGTGTTATAGGACTCCTTATGACCCCCCAGGACACCTAAGATGTATTCTTAGGGGTCCTCAAGGGTTCTAAGACAATGTGTCGTAGGACCCCTCAAGACCCCTAAGATGTATTCTTAGGGGTCCTAAAGGGTCCTAAGGGATCCTAATGGGTCATAAGGGGTCATAAGGGGTCCTATGACACATTCATATGTCCTAGGACCCCGTATAACCCCTAAGAATACATCTTAGGAGTCCTAAACTAGGGTACTCAGGGGTCATAAGGGGTCCTATGACCCCTTAAGACCCTGGAGTACTCCTAAGATGTATTATTAGGGATCCTAAAGGGTCCAAAGGGAACATAAGGCGTCCTATGACACATTAATTTATCCTAAGCCCCCTAAGAATACATCTTAGGTGTCCTAATGGTTTCTAAGGG
>MU226646.1:1277084-1328212 GCA_018584345.1 Thuja plicata | reverse complement strand
AACGGGCCAAAAGGGTCACAAAGGGTCCTAGGATACATTAATATGTGATACAATCCCTTATGACCCCTAAGATGCCTTCTTAAGGGTCCTAAAGGGTCCTAAGGGGTCATAAGGGGTCCGAAGGGGTCATAAGAGATCCTAGGACACATTAGGACCCATTAAGACCTCTTCTAACCCCTTAGGATGGTCTAAGCCACCTAAGATTACATCTTAGGGGTCCTAAAGGGTCCTAAGACTCCTAAGATGTTCTCGTAGGGGTCCTAAAGGGTCCTAGGACTCCTAAGATGTCAAAAGGGGTCCTAGGACCCCATAAGACCCCTTATGATTCCTAAGATGTATTATTAGGGTTCATAAGGGGTCCTAGGACACATTAATGTATCCTACAACCCCTAAGATGTATTCTTAGCTGTCCTAAGGGGTCATAAGGGGTCCTAGAACACATTAATGTGTCATAAGACCCCTTAGGATTTCTAATATGTATTATTATGGGTCCTCAATGGTCCTAAGGGGTCATAAGGGGTCCTGGGACACATTAATGTATCCTAGGACACCTTAATACCTCTTATGACCCCTTACAACCCTTTAGGACACCTAAGAATACATCTTAGGGGCTTGAAAGGGTCTTCTGGGGTCATAAGGGGTCCTAAGACACATTAATGTGTCTCAGGACCCCTTAGGACCCTTTAGTACCTCTAAGAATACATCTTAGGGGTCATAAAGGGTCATAAGCTCTCTCTCTCTCTCTCTCTCTCTACCCAAAGGGTCCAAATGAATATTACTAGACATATTTTGAATGCCCCTAAACTGATTCAAATTATCCCCTATGAGGTCCTATAGAGGCCGAGGGTTCATAACTGGAGGGTTTTCAACATGAGTGTTTTGAGGGGGTTGGTTTTTAGGATCACTGTTTTGTGGGGGTGGGTTTTCAACCTCAAGATTGTTATTTGTGTTTTACATGCTTGATTAAATTATAATTTCATATAATTAAAATAAATTTAACAATAGATAAACAATTTCAATATAAAAACCCTATATTTAACCAAAAAACTAAAAAAATTACAAATAAAGATAAAAAATAAATAAAAAGTGACTTACCTCTTAATGAATTTTGGAATAAATCATTGTTGATAGACCAGATACGCAATTAGTATCGTGCATATGAAGGCTCTGCTTCTATTTTATATCAAAAAATGTGAATGAAAATGACAACTAGTTCATCTTTTTTGGGGAAATATATTGAATATCAGGTGGTAAGTCATCATTGGGGCCAAAAAGAGTTTTTAGGCTCTTCAAAAATAGCCCAACACCCCGACATGCTTGGAGTGGGGGGTTTATTTGATTCCTAAACTCACCAAAATGCCAAAATACATCTTAGGGGTTGTAAAGGGTCATAAGGGATCCTAGGACCCCTAAGATGTATTATTAGGAGTCCTAATGTGTCATAAGGGGTCCTAGGACCCCTTATGACCCCTTATGACCCCTAACAACTCCTATGATGTATTCTTAGGGGTCCTAAGGGGTCATAATGGGTCCTAGGACACATTAATGTGTCTTAGGACCCATTATGACCCCTTAGGACTGTTGGAAAGAGTCACTCTATGATGCATGGTATGGTGTCATGTATGGAAACTACTATCATTAGTCTTGGACATGTAGCAGACAAGACAATTTATTGGAGAATTTGATGAGTACATTTGTCTATGTAAAAGAACTAGGACATAGACCATTCAAACATATTTGTATGGTTTGAAAATATTTTTGATAGTTAGAGCATGTGATCATAGGACATGAATGTAGACATACTATTATGTCTAATTTGATCATCGCAGATTCTAAAGTTATCATATTGATGGGATATTCACTGAAGAATATTGGGATGACAAATTTTTTTAGAAGAACATGAGAGTTTGGAGAAATCGAGTTGGTACACTTGACAAATAAATCTTGGTTATTAGTTTTGTGTTTTTTTATGATAGAGATGACATCAAAGGATAATTGGTTTGGTTAGCAAGATTTTACCTTATTTTGGCATGAAGACTTCTACACGTTTCAATTTTCTTATTTGGGCGGACAAAGTTTAAGTTTTAAATGAATGATCTCATATTTAAGATCCAATTTTGATTGCAAAGGAATAAAATTAGTATAGGATGATGTAATGATGAATGTTGACATGAGATATGATAGATAGAAGGAGATACAATGAGCATAGATAAACTAAAAAGATTCATCGAAACTACATAGGCATTGTTGATTCTACCAGTCAGTTTGGTGTATGAATGTAAGTCCATTTTGATTATGTAATAGGTTGTAATCCTTGATGTACTTTGGTTATGTATTTGAGCAGTGAGATCTATGCTATGAGCTTGAATTTAAGTGCATTCCCATCTTTTGTACTTATGCCTTTAACATGGCACTTATTACTGTAGTAGTGAGATATTTGTGGGTATCATCCCCACTGGGATTTTTCCCTTAAGTGGGTTTTCCTCGATAACAAATTATGGTGTTATGATTCTCATGTTGTGTATCTTTTTTAGAATACTCACATTTTATTTTTGTGCTAAGTTGTGGTTTCATTTGGTGAAGTTTAAATATATTGCTACAACGATTCACCCGCCTCTCGGTGCTCCCTAATCCTAACAATTGGTATCAGAGCCTAGTTCCTTGAAAGAAGTTTAACAACTTGAGGAAAATCCTGATGATAGTACCTAGCAATATTTATGTTCATATTTTGAATTCACTTGACAACCTAGATAAATCCAATGCTCACATGATTAGTTTGGAATAAAAATTGAAAGAAGGTAATGGATTTATTGACAATTAGAAAGAGTAGTTAAGCCAATCTAGAGAAGAGAAAAGGGCTTGTAGATCAGCTATCAGAGAAAGGAAGCAACTCTAAACCTAAAAATGATCAATCCAAAGAGTATGTGTATATTGTGAAATAAAGAAACAATTTAAGTAATGAGATGGAAGTTATGACAATCAAGATCACTAAAGAAGTTTAAGCCAAGAAGACTCTTGAAGAATCCTTCAAGGCCAAAACTAAGGAATGTTGCAAGTTGAAAAATGAAGTTGGGTAGTTGCAAACTATTCTTGAAGAATCTAAAATTAATGAGAAAGAACTGGAAAGAGTGAATGAGATATTGAGAAGAGACCTAGCTGATGCCAGAGAAATTCAAGAAAAAATCAGATCTAGTTCTGTGAAGCTTGATGAACAAATTGTGAGTCAAATATCTCATGGAGATAATCATGGCTTAGGGAGTGAGCAAGGAGAATGTTCTAAAAGTGTTGAAGAAAAGGAAGATCACAATGAGAAACCTAAGGATACATTATTGTATAAATTAAATAGGAAATATTATTCATGCAATAGGATTGGAATATGGACACAAATCTAAAGAATGCAGAACCAGATCTAGATTTAAGGCAAGTGAAGGCAACACTACATGCTACAAATGCAACAACTTTGGTCACATTGCAAGAAATTACATATTGTTGACTAACCAAGAAAATCAGAGGTATGTGAATGTTATTTTTTACAAATGCAATAATTATGGAAATATAGCTAAGAATTGCAGATATAATAATGATGAAATGAGAGTGAATAGTTTGGTAGACAAGAACAGTACAAGAAATGATAGTAAGGGAAAATAAATTGATGTAAACAATGTAAGAAAGGAAATGAACAAGATTTGGGTAAGAAAATAATAAATTGATGCTTCTGGAAAGATCTCACTGACTTCTGGTGTGGATCCCTCCTCATAAGCAAATTAGGTCATAGGACCTAGAAGAGGAATTTTGTCAAAAAATCTTTTGGTACCCCGTGAATTGAAGCAGTTTTGAATATGATTGTAGATGTAGTTAGAATAAATAATTTGGAAGCTATGTTTAGGATCACAGATAATGTCATGATCATTTGACGGGTCACAAGAAAATTTACAGTTCACTAGTACAACAACATTTTGGAAATTTAGGGCACAAACAACATTTATTGTAAAAATAAAATTGAATCACTCAATTTAAAGGCGACTAGAGTTTTTATTATACAATTTTCTATATTGAGATCTAGTGTGAACCTGATTTGAAGAAGATTGAGTATCATTTTGATATATCCATCAAATTTTGTGAGAAACCCTACTTTGAAGTAAAAGGTATTTATCTTTGCAGAATTTTATCAATTTCATCGGTAGAGTCATGGATACTCCACAGATTGTTAATGTTATTAAAAATCCATGTTATGAATTCAGATTATAACCATATAAATCCATGGAAGATAATCCCAAAGATGCATTTTCTCATGTACCTGATGGGGTGTTACACGTTGAAGATGTGCATGCATATATTCATTGCAAACTAGAAGAACTTGGTGATTATGAGATATACGATCAATATGGATCTTTGTGCTCAAATGGAGTTTTGAAGGATAAATTTAGGAAGGCGAAATAGATTAACCTAGCATACTACAAGAAATTTAGTCATTTTTATAGACCAAGAGTGGATAAAAATAGTTCTAAGTAGAATTAATGATCAATTATTTTTGTTGGGCGATCAACCGATAAAGATTACTAAGGAGCTGATTCATAGCGTAACTAGATTCAATGCTACCGGAGAGATACCAGTGTTGAAATCAACTAAGTAGAAGGTTATGGAACAATTGAAATAATCTTGATGGGATAGAATTTCCATGATGGTAAATGATATCATTCAGTCGGATGTTAAGTTCACTTCAATAATGTTGGGCTACAAAGTCTATCACAACAGTAGAATAAATTCTCTCTCGAAAACCATAATATATATTGCTTACCAGATGTTGAAGGAAGATGCACAGTTTGATATATGTGAAATCATGAGGAAGAAACTACTTGAGAACCTGGAGAAAATATAAAGGGATAAATCACATATATTTAATTATGGCTCTCTGATTGTACAAATGTTTTTCTATTTGATGAATTTATTTCCTGGAATTATGAATATAACCTGGCAAAAGGATATTCCTATGGCACTAACAATTTACACTATGTACTCAAATCAGAAGAAGGATGATGTTGATACCTTAATATCAGGTCATTTCAAAATGTTTTAGAAGAAGATGCAGAAAAATAAAGAATTCTGAAGAGCATAGTTGAAAAGCATGTAGACTATGTATGCTTCATGGTTGAAATTGATCAATTATGCATGGAGGCAGTCATTCCTAGATAAATGTGGATTCAATTGATGAGATATGAAGTTGTATCAGAGTTATTAGAATGATATGTAGAAGAAATTCTTAAGAGTCCTATAAACCCGAGTGTAAAAAGGTTTGGTAGTTACACAAAAAATAATTTAGGTACTTACACAGAAAATTATCAAGAGGTTCAGTTGCAATTGATAGAAAAGGCAAGTAACCGAAAAATCAAGAAAATAATTGATGAAGCGATAGAGAAAGTAGGATTTACCAAAGAAGAAATGACAAAAATTAGAAGACAGATAGAGGGTAAAAATACAAATATTTATGTTGAGAAGGGGGATACTACTCCTCCATCTATTCCTATGCCACCTAGTTTGAGAACTACTAGAAGTGCAATAAAAACTACTCCTACATCAAAAGATTCAAACACCAAATCTGAGAAGACAAAGTTGGAACCTATGCTAAGGAGACCAAAGATGAAGAGTACCGGTCCAAATAAGAAGACATGAAAGATAGATAATGATGATTCTTCCACTAAATCAAATCATTCAAAGAAAAGAGTAATATCTAAAGGCACTACTATACTGATAATTGCAAAGGATATGCCTATGAGCGTAAATAAAGGTGAGAATGATGTTGATAATATCTTGGATAAAGTTTTTAAGTATGGTGTTTTGGTTGAGTTGAAGAAATACTATTTAGTATTTGATAAAGTTGAAAGAGAAAAAATAGAACAAGGTGTGATTACATATTTGAACAAATTCAGTAAAACTCTTGTTGAGATAAAGGATCAGATACTTTATCACTTGTATGCAAAATTGGAAGAGAAGAGACTGACATCACTAGAAGAAGATAAAATAATAAGGGATTCAGTTATATCCAAAATATGTCCAGTAATTAGCAATGATGAAATAAAATATTTAATTGAGGAAGAAAAGAAAAGACTGTTGACAAAGAAAAGAATAAACATGCTGATGGATGGAAAGATAGATGAATTGTTGCAGAAATTGATGATGTTATCAACAAAATGCTAATATATGTCAAACATGATTTACTGAAGAGAAAAGAACCTAGAACCAAGGGGAAAGAGGAAAAAATATTCTATAAGGAACTTGATGTTTATATTAGTGGTGTGTTAATTACTCTTGATGCTGATGAGAAACAAGAAGGTGTGAATGATCCATTCATCGATCCCAAAAACATCATGACCAAAGATGAAATAAGAGAAGTCGTGATAGAGAAGGAAGTCACTAAAGATAAACAAGTTGAGATTGAGACTGTTATGGAGATTGATGAGCATATTTATGTTTTGGATACAAAGGTCACCAGTGTGTGTGGTAAAATGTGTCATCAAATTTGCAACCAAACACTTCAATAAACCATTACATCAAAAGGGGTTAGAATTAAAACAAGAATAAAATATTGCATAAATACCCTTGAAATAAGCCTATTGCTTCCTAGTTGAAGTGAGTGTGATTCTCATGAGTTACCATCAGATTGGACATGGATAATTAGTGACTTGACTACCCAAAAATGGAATATTCAATGCAAGGATGAGCAAGATGCATATACTTGCATACTTTTCTCTCAAAAAGCCTTGAAAATGAAAATGCATAATATAGGAAGCTAAATGCATAGGAACCATGAAGAGTGAAGCTAAAATAGAAATGCAAACCATCAAGAATATGAGCAATGCATCTACCATTAGTTATGAAAGGAAACTAGGATTCCATTAAACTAAGAAATGAAACTACAAATACATATGCAAGTAAACTAATATGAAAGAAAGAGCTATGAGTGCACAATAAAACCCTAGAATGAAAATAGCATTATAACTCTACTCTCAAAACCTTCTTGTTATGTTGAGAAAAGGGAGCTATCATTTTTATAGGAAATTCCAAGAGATGGATGGTTGAGATTCATTCAAGAAGAGTGGTTGAGATGAAACTTCCCTCAATCCATGTGAGCTTGATCCAAGTGATTTTCTTGGACAACCTTGTGGAGAATAAGACACAATTGGTATTTTCCCTTTTTATTTGTTTTATTTTAATTTTCACATGCTCAAACATGTGTGAATGGGTTCCTTTTTTTATTTAAAAGGGGCTTGAGGACTTTTTTGATTTATCCCAATGCTTTATGCAATTTAAGTATTTTAGGCTTTAGGATTGATGATTTGATTCAACAAGTTAGGATTAAAATTATGTAAGAAAATTTGATTAAGTGCTCTCATAATTAGGGTTTAGGGTCTAGCTTATGAATGTCTTTGATTTAAATAATAGAAGAGTTAGAGCATTCAACTTGCTGTGGATCCATGAAATTGAATGTCTATCCTCCAAGCAGATTTCCAGATTTCAGATTCATTTGAATGAAAAATCATTCTGATGTGGTACGATGAGACTGATTAACATTCAATTGATTACTTGGGATAATTGACTTGATATGGGGCCTGATGAAGCCAATTACCTAATTGAGAGGGGTTATCAGATTGATATGGTGCGATGAACATGATATGCCCATAGAGATTCAGATTACTTGAACAGTGATGAAAATCACTTGATTGATCTTGATTTAAGTTAGGGCCTGATGCCCCTAGATGATACTTGTTGAAGTGAATCAAATTGTTGATGTAATAGTGCTGCCTCTCAGGAGAAAAATCAAGAGGGGAGAACCACAAGCCTGATAGATCAAAAAAGAATTGAGGGAATGAGGTGTGAGTCTGATTGACCAATTTTGACCAAGAGTTGACTTTTTAAAGATTAAAGTGGGAATGCTTAACAAAATAAATTAGGATTAATCTCAAAGTGGATTCCTGTGAGGAAAGTGTTGTAACCACTTGGATTTGGTCTGATATGACCATAGACCCTATTTTCCCTAAGTGTGATCATACCCCCAATTATGTTTAGACAACTCTTCAATTGGATGGCATAATTCATTCAAATTAAATTTAATCTCCTAAGTGATTTAATCACTCAATTTAATTAATCACCTTAGCCAATCAAATCAAATCAATTTTAATTCAAAACATTTCAAATCAATACATGGCTAAGGTAATTAATTTAAAAGGAATTAAATAAATCCCTATTATATTTCAAATCACTTGCAAAAGCCTACCTTCTAGCCTAAATTAATCTAATTAATTGGCTATAGTCCTAATTAATTATCTAAAGTAATAACAAGCTTAAATAATTAATATTCTTATTTTTGAATGAATATATTTAATATAATTTATTTCATTAATATTCCCCTAAACCCCAACCTAACCTATCTCAACCACCTTAACCCTGGGTTCAAACCCATCCCAACCTATTCACCCCATGCTAAATCTAATCCTAATCCTAATCTCATTCTAACCCACCTCCTAATGATGTCACATTCCTAAAAATGTGATTAGGAACTCAACCCACTTGAGAAGGTCAACTTTCTCAAGCTTGACTCTCTCTAAGTCCACCTTCTCAAGCTTGCCTCTTACACCCACACCATGCTTCTTAAAGGGTCCAATTAATGCCTTATTAATGGAGATTCCTTAAGACCATGCCTCTTCAATGCCTTTGGCATTTATTCCTCTTACACCTCATTAATGAGTTTTACAACTCCATTAATGACCCTTGTCCCCCCCCTCTCTCCTCATTTATTCTATAAATAGAAGGAGTTTTTGAGCTCAAATAAGCCTAAATTTTAGATTGAAAATGCATTGTTATGCTATTAGGATTTAGATAGATTAATGTTTCATTTTAGTTTTCATATTCATGCATTGTTATAATCCTAATTTCTAGAACTAGAATGCATGTTATTTAGATATCTTTCTCATTTTTTAATAGAATCTTTCATGCTAGGTTGTATATGTCAATGGAAAAGGCATAATCGGAGGGCTATTATGTTGTTTTTCACACTCCTCCTAGTTAGAAAGAAATAGATCGATTTTAGTGGATTTTCATGCTTTACTAACCCCATTTTCACTAATGTAATGATCTATTGAAGTGTTGTGTCATAGGTAATAGGTGCACTATTTCACACACACATTTTTGGTGCCCAATGTGGGGCTTGATTCTAGATTTTGCCTCATTTTAACTATGTTTTTCACCAATTTATCTTCCCATTTTTCAAGTCCAGAGTCATTTCTAGTAGCAGAGGCTCGCATCCGGGATACGCCCTCGCACCGCAAAAATTGAGTCTCACATCTGGGATTTCCTGGGTCATTTTCAGTATAGGATCGTATCTGGTAGATACTCTATTGCATCTGGTAGTAGAGGCTCACATCTGGTTTGTTGCATCATATCCCATATTTCTAGGATCGCATCTGGTTTAAATTTTTGCAAACTTCATTGCCTAACCCCTAACACTTTAACCAATTGTTGATTCGATCTTTTGACAGCCTAACGAGTGCTTGCAGGTTGCTGATAAGAAAGTAATAAGACTTGGCTAACGTGTATGTTTGTAGGTGTTTTAAACTAATTTCAATACTAACCATTTACAAATATTTTTTTTCAAAACTTAAAAACATTTTCTCAACACTTGTTAAATCGACCAGATTATTATGCTCTTTTCCGTTAAGGAAAATCAGAAAATCAGACATTGGTATAACACTTGCGAAGGAATTTGGGGATAAATGGAAAAAAAACTCACACTTTAATTCATTTTGGAAATCATTAATTGAACAAGTAAGTCACTATATCATGTGGGGTAATTGAACAAGTTACATCATTTAATTCATTTTGGGATCTGAAATTGAACAAGCAAATCATTTAAACATTGCGGATAATTGAACAAGACAAATTTTCTTTCACACATTCTATTTTCATTAACTTAGGAACATCTAAATTAGGCTCAACATAGATTTAGGGAACAAACATTGATTTGCATGTTTTGGGAGAAAATGACATGGATTAGGCGAGTATTCTCTTCTTCTTTCAAAGAATCAGAAATCTAGACATCCTACGCTCACCAATCCTTTGTATGCTTATTTAATAGTAGAGGGCCTATCGGTTGAGGAAAAAATCTCCTGGGAATGACCCAAGTGATGACAAGTTTTACGCCAATCCTTCCAACTCACTATAAATAGTTGCTTCCTCCTAGGCTAAATCCTCGAAAGACGGAATCGGTTTTGTTCCTAGAATTTTGACATAATTCCTTGAACATACTTGGGTATGTGTAGAGCGGAGCCGCTTGAATCTTTCTTGTGAGACTACACATATTTGAGTACTCATAGGGATATACGCCTCAATTTTTCCTTGTGCAATTCTATGGGAGACAGTTTTGAATGGATTTCCCCATCATAAACAACAAACTTCTTAGACAAAACTACCTGATTCATCTCCAAAAGGGTGATAATCCTTGTGCAAGGAAAAAAGTAATTGCCCTAAGACACTCGTCATATTGTTCCCTCACTTGCGTTTGGAGCCAGCTAATACAACATCATGATTGGAGCCATTGTGTACTTGGTGATGTCTATATTCTGATTAGCATTTGAGTGTGTACCTAAGTTAATGAGAAAGGATTTTCATCCTCTACCTAGAAAATAGGGCCTAAGGATGTGTTTTTTCCCCTAACAATGCAAATCTACTTAATGTGTCTGAAAGATTAATAACAAGATAAAATATTTTAAAACAAGCAACAAACTTCAAACCTTGGTCTACACATGTGTTTTTCACTCACCGACAGGTCTTAGAACGCAATCTGCAATCAAACAAACTTCACACACTTTCAAAACAAAATTTCCAAAACTGACAAAATCTGACAAAGACATCAAAAACTCGCATCCTAGATTTCCTAGCTCATATTTGGTATCCTGGCTCATATCTAGTATCCTGGCTCGCATATGGTAAACACATCATCACATCTAGGGTTAAAATTTGTATCCTGGGTCATCAACAACTCGCATACTATATTTCTTGGCTTACATCTAGGATAGTAGATACTTGCAGAATAGTTTCTCAGGAAAACTCAGTTGATTTCAATACCCTTTTGGCTCTTTAGTCTATCCTTATTTTCTTTTCTGGTCTCCCTGTTGCTGTGTCAAAACACTTTTTCAAACATCTACCTTTCATGTCCTGTCAATTTCTTGCAATCAGTCTTAATACATGTGGTCTATCCACTTCTTTACAACAACTTGATTCCCAGCTCACTATCAGGGCATTCTAACCCTCTGACACTGGAATCATTTACTTCCACCCAAATATAGACAATACTTCCACCTAGGCACACTCACTTGAACAATTTGGCATACTACTTGGCACTATCGGGAAACTTTGACAAAGTTGAGATACCGATACATGGTTAACATAAGATGCAACAAGTACACCTCTAAAGGATCAAGAATACCTCCTAAATCACTGCACTTTCAAGGAGAAACATCCGGCAGTTCCCTACTTGATTTAGACTCTCCAGAAATGGACAAAAACACTCGTGAATGGAGTGCACAAAAACACTCATGAATGGAGTACAAATTTTGAAGAATGTGACCATAGAAAAAGCCAAAAGAACAAAGATATCGATGAATAAGAAGAACCCACATTTGACTATCCTATATTTGAATAAGGAAATGAGGAAGACATCACTGAAGAGGAGTACAATAAACTCAAACAAAGCAGTTGTTCCACAAGATAATGGAAAATATGATTGACAAAGATAAAGAAAAATACTTCCTCCATCTAGCATCCACTGGCATGAAATTACCTCAAGATTATGATTTGGAACAACTAAAGGAAAAGGAGGTGACAACTCATATATCTATTCTCGCCAAACAAATCACCTTGATGCAAACAAAGCTTGTGACTCTCAAATAGGAGAAGGCTAAAACAAAGAAAAAATACTCTGTGGACTGCATTTGTCCATTTCTTTTTGACAAAAGTATTACTATGGTCCCATTTCCTCCTAACATGGAATGACCAAAATATGACAAGTATACGGGAGAGACTGAACCACATGACCATGTGAGATAGTTTTGATCTCTTAGCATAGAGTACATGCATGAACCTACATACATCATGCGGCTCTTTCCTGGAAGTCTAGGAGGCAACACCATGGAGTGGTTCTCAAAACTTACACCTAAGGTCAAAACTTTTGAGGAGTTAATTCAACAATTTACACTAAACAAAATATTGGTGAATCCTTTACACACTTTCTACAAAGGTGTAGGAAAATCTTTGTACGATATTCAAGAGCTATCCCCGAATCTGAGAAAATGGAAATCTTTGTCAATAACTTGGTAGCTGAGTTAAAATATGCATTACAAATGCAAGACTCCCCTAGCTTTGATAGAATGATTGAAAATGCCATTCGTATCGAAGAAGTCATGGTAAAAAAGGGATAGATCACTCTTCAAAGTGAAAACAAATCAAACAACTCCACCTCCAAACCTAAATGGTGGAAGCAAAATGCAAATGTTGTCAATGATGGCGTAGTAGACACATCCAATGTTGGTCCTAAACCCGAGGTATTCAATCTGACTAACAACATGCAAGCAAAAAAATATGCCAAGGTAACAAGCCCCATACCCAAAGAAAACAATGATAATATCAAGGATCGGTTGTGGACTTCAAAACCTCAAAGAACATTCACTCCTTTAGGAGAGCCTCTTGAGATTGTTTTGAAGACACTATTAGACAACAAAGTTCTCACAATACCAAATTCCAAACCATGGGAACTAGCGGTCAAACCAAGGTGGTGGGATGATAATTCTTACTGTGTCTTTCACAAAAAAAAGGACACATGACTAACAACTATCTTAAACTCAAACATGTTATCCAAGACCTTATTTAAGTAGGAAAAATCAAAGTGGAAGGGCGCACTACCAACGAAGATCATACAAAATTTAACAAACCGTTCCCTAATTATGAGAAAGGGGAAGCATCTAAAGGGAGAGGAAATGAAGTAAACTACACCTACTCCAATAATGATAACATGATCAATATGCTAGACATTAAAACTGAATTGATTAATGTGGTCACTATCAAAGGTGTTAAAGACACATCTTTCCAAATGAATGCGGTGACTCAGAGCCAAGCACAGGTCATGATCAAAGGACCCAATTCCTCACCAAAACCAGAATCAACATCCAAGGTTCCTATTGTTACTATCCCCAAACTAGTAGCAAAACACATGGTTACTATTCCTGCATCAAAGTATTTATCGATGGACCAATTGCAACAAACCTCTACTAAAATTTCCATTTTTGAGTTGCTTAAAATCTCCACAATGCATAGGGAAATTCTAAAACAAGCCTTACATGTTGCAAATGTACCAAAGGACCTTGATATAGACAAGTTCCAAGTGATGGTTAACCATATTTCAGCACCACATTATCTCTCCTTTTTTGAAGAGGATGATAAATCACTGATACATCCGCATAATCAACCCCTTCATATTGAGGTCCTAATTCATAGATCCCATGTTAGATGCGTATTGATAGATGGAGGCACAAGATTGAATATTTGTACCCTTAATCTTATTAGGAAATTGGGTATTTTAGAATAGACTATTGATTCTAGAAGCAAAATCACTATTAAAGCTTATGATGAGGAAGAAAGATCCTCTAAAGGTCTTATTATTCTACCTATCAGAATTAGGCCAGTTGAAAGGAATGTCATATGTCAAGTTCTAGATTTTCCCTTGGCCTACAACATCTTGTTGGGGAGACCTTGGATCCACAAAATGCAAGCTGTGTTGTCTACTTACCACCAGTGTATCAAGTTCCTACATAATGGGGTGGAAGTAACAATTCTTGCCAATGCTAATTATACTTGCAACAATATCAAGGCAGGTAGTGTGATTCCAAATAACAAAGATGCTATGGATGAAATTTCTCCTGAGACTACCAAAGACACGGTGATGAAGAGTTTCAGAAAAACCTTAAAACTTGAAGAAACAGGTATGGGAGAATACAAGCTGGACATGACTCCATCACTAACAGAATTACCAATATCACCAAGATCCTATGGAAGACCCTCCTCATCTTTCACACCTACCACATCTAAAGAGCCAAAAATTCACAAAGCCACAGGAATGGTTAAGGCATCCACAACTTCTTTAGATAACACATAAGAACATGCAGTCTTGGCCTAGCTTTACAAAGGAGAACCGACAGAAGCTGAGGTCAAACATGTAGAAATATCCCCATAGCAGTATGGTAAAGGATAAGACCTCCTCAAAAAAATCAGATACAAAGGAAAAGGACCTCTAAGTGACATAGGAAGAGGAATTATTGAACTAGTGCACATGGAGTTCAGGAATACTAGGGAAAAAACATGACTAGGTTTTAATACTGAATCTGACAAACCTGCTTCAAAAGATAGTCCGATCTTTGACAAAGGGAGTGATGAAACAAAAGAGATAGAACTATAAAAATGGTCCTATGAAATATTAATACATGTTGACGTAAAGAATCTCGACTATCAAGGAGAACGCTATGTACCAAGCTTTGAGGTACCACAAGATATTCACATCCCTTTGTTACCACATGCTCCTATTCAAGAGGTAGGAGACACAATAGAAGATGATCTAGAGATACCATTGATAGCAATGACTACTGAGAGCACATCCTAACAAAAGGATTCACATCCTAATTAGGGGCAGTTAGTCACAGTTTCACATGTCCTTGATTTACCTCACTTTGATCCACAGATATCTAATCGGGTACATCAGATAACTATTGCAAAATTCTTAAACCAATCTGATGACAAAGTAACTGACTCTCATGATTATGAATGGGATGAGCTATCTGTCACCACAAAGGACATTGAAATATATGTGATTCACATGTTTGCAACTCCATCGGCACCCAGTGAACATTCTAACACTACTCCGAACAACAGTGATATTCCTGAAGCAGAGGAAGAGTTCCTTCCCCCAATCATTGATGGAGAGACCGGTGTTCTCATAATTCTAGAATAACTTTAGAGGTGACAAGAAAGAAGCCTCCTTTTACAAAGAGATGATGATGAAAGTTCCACTGACAATTCACTAGAGTTTGTTCCACATATAACTAACAACGACCCTTTTAATGATGATCTAACTCTTATTGACCTAAACATCAAAGAAATTAACTTAACAGAACATGTCATGTCAGTTAATGGTCTTGACGCTAACGCGATGATGTCCTTCTGAAAAACTGACTCCTTATCCTTGATAAACCCAGACCTAATTGATTGGGCTAATACAGATCCTACTCATATCATGAACTTCCCCAATGATTACACTTTGGCTTGCTATCTAAATGCTTGTGAACCTTATCCTTCTTCCACCAATGCAAGGATCGTGAACATGTCATAGGAGGATATCAAGTTTCTCAGTCAAAAATTGAAAAATAAAAGGAAAAAAAGAACTAATGGTGAAAACCATGTTGTGGTAGTATCAAATTCTAAAAAAGTAAAAAAAAAAAGATGTATCTAATGGTGAAAACGTCTCAGAGGTGCCAAAGGATGATATTCTTGATATCCTCCCTGCACATTTTTAAGAAGGATCTTCAGTACTGATAGAACCAACACAACCAGTTAACTTGGGCACCATTGAAGATCCTCAAATAGTTCACCTAGCACAATATTTGTCAGATGAAGAGAAGACACAATTCACTAAGTTGCTGACAGAGAAGAAGATCAACTTTGCATGGTCTTATACTGATATGCCTAGACTAGATCCTGATTTGATAATGCACCATTTATCTATAGCTCCTAGGATCAAACTTGTGAAACAGAAACTAAGAAAAATGCATCCTCATGTTGCATTTCTAGTAAAAGCAGAGCTAGAGAAATTATTGAAAGCTGGATTTATCAGAGTCATTGCTTACGCATGATGGATCTCTAATGTGGTCCCAATAGCTAAATTTGATAAATCTATCAGGATTTGTACAGACTTCATAGACTTAAACAAAGCATGTCCTAAGGATGACTTCCCCCTGCTTAATATTGATATGATCATAGACCTCACAGTAGGCTACCAAATGTATTCACTAATGGATAGTTTCTTAGGCTAGAATCAGATCAAAATTGCCCCTGAAGATCAAGAGAAGACCGCATTTACATGCGCCTTGGGAGCCTTTTGCTGGAACATCATGTCATTTGGGTTAAAGAATGTAGGTGCCATGTATCAAAGAGCCATGACCACTATATTCCATGACATGTTGCATAAAAACATGGAGGATTACGTGGATGACATCTTAGCTAAATCCAAAGAAAGGAGCACTCATATTGATGACTTAAGGAAGATATTGGATCGAATGGAGCAATTTCAACTCAGGCTTAATCCTAAGAAGTGTGCCTTTGGGGTCCAATTAGGCAAGCTCTTAGGATTTATTGTCTCAACAAAAGGAATTGAGGTAGACCCCGCAAAAGTAAAATCTATACTAGAGATGACTCCTCCACACAACATTAGTCAAATGAGGACATTACAAGGGAGAATCCAATCAATCAGGAGGTTCATGTCACAATTTGCAGATAGAGCACAACCCTTTACCAAATTACTACACAAGGGTGTCACTTTCAAATGGGATGAACATTGTGAAGCCAACTTCAGAGAATTAAAAGAGTACCTACCTACTCATCCTATTCTTATGGAACCCATTCATGGAAAACCATTAATCCTGTATATTTTAGCTACAACTACATCACTAGGAGTATTTCTAGCACAAGAGGATGAAACTAAGAAAGAAAGAGAAATCTACTACATCAGTAGAACACTTGTCTCCTATGACCTCAATTACAACATTATTGAGAAAGAATGCTTAGCAGTCATCTTCGCATCACAGAACTTGAGACATTACATGCTATCACATATAGTAAGGCTCATTGCTAAGATTGATCCTCTGAAGTACCTTTTAAGAAAAATAACATAAAAAGGACGTCTGGAAAAATGGGTCCTTATTCTAAGTGAATTTGACATTGAGTATGTGGATAGGAGGGCTATTAAAGGACAATTCCTCGCAAATCAATTAGCTGATTCACCGTTCCAAGATAATGAACCTTTAAAGATTGAATTCCCTGATGAGACAATCATGCATCTCACTGAGTATCCATAGAAAATGTACTTTGATGGTTCTTTCATGCAACAAGGCTCTGGATTAGGAGTTTTGTTCATAACTCCTCAAGGCTATAAGATACCCAAGTCTTACAAATTAATGTTTCCATGCACGAGCAACATTTCTGAATATGAGGCATTGGTAAACGGTCTTAAACTTGTCATCAAATGGAAGATTGTAGAGTTACATGTGTATGGTGACTCCCAGCTCATTATCAACCAAGTCAATAGAGATTATTAGATAAAAGATGAGAAGTTTATGCCCTACAAGAAACTGGTTGATGACTTAAAGAAGTACATTGTCTTCATCACATTCTAGCAAATACCTAGGATAGAGAATAAGGCTGTGGATGCTATGGCTACATTGGCGTCCATGTTACAACTTGAGGAACATAAATTCTTCTATGAATTCTTGGTGGAAGGATTGTCCTATCCCGCCTTTGATACCTCTGAATACCAAGTAATCTATGCTCTGAACACCCCAGACCAATCTTGGTATGCTAATATCATTACTTACCTAACTGACCAAACCATTCCCAATGACCTATCTAGGAATGAGAAAAGAGCCTTGATTAGGATAGCATCATGTTATGTCCTAATAACTAATAACTTATATAGACATGGTCTCAAAGGTACACTTCTTAGATGTTTAGAGCACGAAGAGCCAGATTATGCATTAAAAGATGTCCATGAAGGTGTATGTGGATCACATTCAAATGACTTTTCATTAGCTAAAAAATTGCTCAAAGTAGGCTATTACTGGCTGACAATGGAAAAAGATGCTATTCACTTTTCAAAAATGTGTCATAAATTCCAAACACATGTAAATCTTATCCATGCTCCTGCCAGAGAACTTATACCTTTCATTACACATTGGCCATTTCAACAATGGGCCTTTGACTTGGTTGGACAAATATATCCCAATTCTTCAAATGGACACAAGTTCATCATTACGGCCACTGAGTATTTCATGAAGTGTGTCAAAGATATGCCGCTAATCAAAGCCACTGGTAAACAGGTCGCTATGTTCATTTTAAACTACATTATCTATAGATATGGGATACCCTCTTCAATTGTAACAGACAATGGGGGCCAATTTAAAAATCAAGACATTGATGACCTTTGTGAATAGTTTCACATCACTCAACATTGCTCCTCAATCTATTAACCTCAAGGTAATGGATAAGATGAGGCATCTAATAAGAATATTCTCAAGATCCTACATAGAACTGTGAGTAAGTCTAGCAGATACTGGCATTTACAACTAAATCTGACACTTTGGGCCTACAGAACAAGCATCAGAACACCAACTGGAGCCACGCCATTTTCCCTAGTCTATGGCATTGAAGCAGTACTACCTATTGAGGTTGAAATCCCATCATTGCAGATATCTTTACAAGGTCTTGTTACTGATGAACAATATCACATTGATCAGGTGAATTCTTTAGACCTACTTGATGAGCGTATGCAATAGACATTTGATCATCTGAAGGTGTACCAAGAATGGATGTCTAATGGGTACAACAAAAAGGTCAAACCATGACAGTTTCAAGTGGGGGATCTTGTCCTAAAGGATAATCCTAAGAACCAGCCTAACAGAGAATAGAAAGGAAAGTTTGAACCTAATTGGTTAGGACCTTATGTTATCACTACTTCTTTTGGGATTGGAGCTTATCAACTAGCTACACCTGAGGGAGATGTCCTTCTAGATCCCATCAACACTCTACGTTTGAAGCGGTTCTACGCTTAATGTTTGGTTAGCAGAGCCTGTATAGTGAAATAGTTTTCAAAAAATACCAAAAACATTCAAAAAATTGATCCTGAAGAAATCCCAAAATAGTGGAAAAATTCCTGAAGAAAGGTATCCTTGGTGAAAACCTAGCAAACAGATGCCTTGATACTGGAAAAACATTCAAAAAATAAAAAAATAGCAAAAAATTGAAAAAGAGAAAAGTGCCTTGATGAAAACCTGGTAAAACATGCGTCTTGATAGCAAAAAGAATAAAAGTTTTGCCAAGTGGTGAAAACCTAGCAATCAGGCATCACTTGTATTTTTCACTCTATCTATCAATGCACTACTAATACTATGCCTTCATGATATCACCTGTGCTAAATGTTGACTTTGTTTCCTTACAAAAATCTTATTCTTGCTTGGGATTTGTCTATATTTTTGTCTTAGGATCAAGTCATTTTGTACTGGGGGCATCTTTGCCAGTATGATAGGTTGTGTCTACTAGGTCATCATAGGCTAGTTTATCTTGTGATATGATGCTCCTCAATTCTTTCACCAAATGATCACTTTCATGACACAAGGATGGCACAAGCATTGTACTAACATAAATGATGTTCCTAGAACCTACACTAGATTGCAAACAAGAAGAAAGTTATACACAGACATGAAAACACATATTGCTTAAAATCTAAATTTTTGATTGATGAATCTCTACTGCGCTTGAAAAAGGAATCAATAGTATTTCTCAATACTGCTTAAAACACACTTTGATCATAACTCTTTTATGTTCCAATGATGTTTCCACTGGGGGCATCTAAGAAGTTATGAATTTTATTTGATTAATTCACAATTGATAGTTGTTATGTCTTCCGAGTTACTCCATGACATCTGTGCAAAGACACAGAGTCGCAAGGATGTGGGCATAACATTTTCTTGGTTTTCTGTGTATGGTAATTTTTTCAAATGATCTTATACATTTCACCTAACTTGGTTGTTTATGGTAAGAGCTACCACCATGAGTGGATAGCCACATATATCTCGATATTTGTTATGTGTAAACTACGGTGAGGTTGGAACGATTTCCTTGTCTATTTTCTAAACTCAAATTATCACTAAGGTATACAAAGCATAATGTACCCAAGGATATGAATTTTCAAGTTCATTGCGGGTCCAATATCTTACCTTACACAGATTCTGATATAGTAAAAGGAAGGTCACTATTTTTTTTATCCTGGCTTCTATGCCTTGATGCTTGAGTCTATTTTCGACATTTCAATAAAACATAGTATTCATACTTTCATAATAGAAGTGGGTATTAGTGATGGTTGTACTATCAAGTGGTATCTATTCTGACAAGTGCCCAATGATGATAAAAATGTTACAAAAACTGCCAATCAGTGACAAGTCCTAATAGTCTACATATAGCTGCATTTAGAGATTGCATGTTGCATTTGTGAAAGAAGTAAAAGCATAAGGATTGTGAGCTCAAAAATGATTTCTATTTTTTTCTTCTTCTAAAATCCAAGTTAATTACATCCATTTACTATTAATGATATTTATATCATTGCACATCCATAAGCATACATTTTGCATCCATAAAATGAGACAAAACAAAAATTGAAAAATAAAGCATTTATGCATTTCATTTCTACATCCTAAGTGCATCCATACATTTTACTTGCATAAGAAAAACTCGAAAACATCCATTTTGCATATTCACATAGAATAATTTGAAACACATTTATATCAGTGATAAATCCAAACACACATACATGATGTCATCATCTACTCTAACTCATCATACGACCAAGATATAATCACATGTGCAAAAAAATCTATCAAAATAGAGAGAACTCATGAAACATATCAGAATCAGAAATAGCTGCATCAGATATATATCTCAAAACATGATACAAAGATCAACAACATGGCACAAGTCTATGAAAAGTGTATTAGAGTATACGGATGAATCAAAAATACATATATAAAGTATCCATAGTACAAAAAAATGGCCTCATAGGGCTCTGGATATACAAAATAATCTCACAACATAGTACAAAGAGACATGTCTCATGTCTGACTCCCCCCCTCTCCCTAATCTAGAGGAGGAGGAGGTGGTATGAATGGCGGTGGAGGCATCGCGCCCTCAGAATGCTGGGCAACCCCTGAAAAGGAAAGTGCTCTCTGGCCCTCTAGAACTGCAGCATGGTATAAAAAAAAGTAGTAGGCTACTCTCTGTCCCTGGTGAGTGGCTATCCAAGCCTGTGCATCTCTCTCTGATCTGAGCATATTACCCTATCTATCTCACTCTTCCCTAAGGAACCCTAGCTGCACATCCCTATCTTTTAGTAGAGCGTCTAAAGTGGTAATGTGTTCTCTCAACTGCTCTCTCTCCTGCTCACACTGAGATAGTGGGTCTCCATCCCTACTTGAACCTCTGCTAGAATCATGTCTTGACAGTCTATCCTATGATCTATCAGGCTGCCTCTGCTGCTTCTGCCTCTACTTTCTTTGTTGCTCCCCTATAAGAAAAGGCCCTAGATCCATCCTAGGAGCAACAAATCTGAATTGGGTGCACCAACCCTCTCTACTGCCATTGGCCACATCTGCAGTACCACCCAAAGCTCCACCTTCCCTAACATCTCCACCATCATCACCATCATTTGGAGGAGGACATCTCCCATCTCTACCTCTATCTCTACCTCCGTCCCTCCCCCCATGTCTACTAGCACCCCTATCTCTCTGGTCTCCTTCTCTCCCTCTGGCAGGATGATCATCAAGATCATGATCTATCGGGTCCTCTATATGAGGAATGGCCTCCTTAGGCACTATGAATCATGGGAATGGATGCTGAAGCATCTCTACTATGTACCCATCTGAATAGCCTGCATCTACAACATTACGAAAAAGATCCCAATCAACTCTGACCATGTCTTTGATCTCTTGATGGGAAGTCTCATAACTATACTGGGCACCCCATAATGGTGCCTCATCACAGATCCAAGCATATACAGTCACGTCCTATGTCTTGCCCTATCATCGGCTGAATTGTCTCAGGACTCGGGTATGTAAAAACTACTCTATAATATATCTGGTCCTCCTAATAAGGTACCTACTCTAAAACAAAAATTGAACCTGTCTGGCATTTGAGGTCCACTCTTCACAGTCTAAGTATGGCCGCCATACTACCTCTGTCATATCATCAAAAATCCTCCACCAGTACTCTACCTTGCCCAAATGGGGCTGCTAAATCAGACTGACATACATATAAACATAAGGATACTCAGGTGCCTGTTGCTTGTCTATAATGGGTTGTGTCACTAGGATGTGCTCTGAGGCCCAGATCTGCAGAATCAAAATGTCCATAGTCATGCTCCGAGTATAATGATAAATAATCTCATGGAGCTCTCGGTACATATGGGTCAAAATACAATTGCCCCATGCAAATATCTGTCTCAAGATGACCATCTACTCCAACATGTCTACCCATCCTATGAGGAACCCGTGTTGTCCTTTATCTGGCATCAGGATACCACCAATCAAGCCTGCTAAATATACAGATAATCGATCATAATGATCGCACATGTAATCCCAAGAAAGGTATCTCCAATCAATGGTATCATCCTAGAAATACTAACAAGCTGCAACAATCGCCACAACCAAAGTCAACTCAAAGTGCACCTCGTGGCCAATAATGGGAACTTACAATATGCACCATACATCCTTAGGAGTAACTGTCATCTCCCCGATTGGGAGATGGAAGGTGTTGTGCTCTGAATTCCATATCGCAGCAAGAGAAGTCAACAACCCTCGATTTACCCCTATATCGGCTAAACCAATCAAAGATCATAATCCTACATGGACTACTACCTCCTGCTCATCATCTGACAGCTGTCTGGCCAAGGCAAGCACACACCCGGGATATGTCCCTCCAAATGCAACTACCTCAAAATCAACTTGTTTTTGGAAATCAAAAGATAAATCAGTATTCTATCTATGAAAAAAATGTAGAAACATAATGAGCTAAGTGATTCAAGATCCACAGCAGACAAACAGTTCACAAATGGCTAAATTTCTAAGTTCACAATGAGATGCGATCCTGGAAAAATAGGGTGCGATCTCTTTTTCCAGATGTGATCCTGGAAATACAGGATGTGATGACATATACTGGGTGCGATCACAGAAATCCTGGATGTGACACAAAAATTTAGGAAAATAGGATGCGATCTGGGAAATAATGTATATGACGTGGGTTTAGCAGGGTGCGATCCAGAATCCTAAATGTGACCCAGAATTGAAAAGGCTATAAAAGCTGTAAAAATGCATGAAATTCAAAATTGCAAAATTCACAAGGTAGTTTTCTGAGTACTTACCGGAGGTGTGTAATTGGTTGGGTGCTAATGTCGATGAATGAGCTTGAAACGATGCTTCCTAACTGGGACCACCATCTTCTCTGCAGAGCTCTCAAATTTACTATGGATAAAAGTGAAAATGAATAGTAAAATGGTAATTTTTGAGCTATATATTGGTCTTTTGAGCTATTTAGGGGTTCCGAAACTCCTCCCAGGAAACTGCAACTACATTTTTGTTCACTTTTTAAAACAATCGGGAGCCAAATCAAAGGTGCCTACGATATTTTATGCAGTACAACTTTTTGCGACAGTTCTAGAAAATGCAGAATTGCTCCATCTATTCTGAAAATTTTTCAAATTGCACATTTCATAAAAAATCTTGGTCCAACATCATTTTATCAATATCCGCACTCACATTTTCACATAATTAACTTGGTTCTTATGTGTTTATTCTTAAAATACATCCTCATTTCTTCACTACTTCTACTCCGTTCTTTCTTGCTCTACCCGTTCCATGCAAGTGATACATTCTTTCAACAGAGGGATTTTATTTCTTTCCTTCAATTTCATTCCTGAGGGGGCATGATCACACTATCATAAATCAAATTCTTGCTCAAAACAATATCAAAAATGACTTCGTTATCAAACAAATAGGGGCATGGTAGTTCCTTGACTAAGTTGAAACTATTAGATAGAAAGCTTTGGTTGTCATAAGCTAGATATCTTGTGTTACCTCATTTTAAAAGATTCTTACTAAGCTCCTAGTAGCTTCATACTGACTTTTGGATGACAACCATGTTCGGAATCAATATTATCAATCTTTGGATGACAACCAAGTTGAGAATTGGTATCTTTAAGATTTTTTATTGACCTTTGGACGACAACCAAATTCAAAATCAATTCTATCAGTTTAGTTCAATCGAGTGCGAGACTGATCTCATCTGGTATTTCATTTGATCGTGAGTGAAATTCTCAAACTTTCTGAAGTCAACATCAAAAAATTTCTTTGAATCAATGCACTACTCACACATCTATTCAAAGAGGGGTAAATGTAACCACTTGGATTTGGTCTACTCTAACCATAGACCCTATTTTCCCTAAGTGTGATCATACCCCCAATTATGTTCATACAACTCTTCAATCGACTAACATAATTCATTCAAATTAAATTTAATCTCCTAAGTGATTTAATCACTCAATTTCATTGATCACCTTAGCCAATCAAATCAAATCAATTTTAATTCAAAACATTTCAAATCAATACCTGGCTAAGGTAATTAATTTAAAAGGAATTAAATAAATCCATATTATATTTCAAATCACTTGCAAAAGCCTATCTTCTAGCCTAAATTAATCTAATTAATTGGCTATAGTCCTAATTAATTATCTAAAGCAATAAAAAGCTTAAATAATTAATATTCCTATTTTTGAATGAATATATTTAATCTAATTCATTTCATTAATATTCCCCTAAACCCCAACCTAACCTATCTCAACCACCTTAACCTTGGGTTCAAACCCATCCCAACCTATTCAACCCATGCTAAATCTAATCCTAATCTCATTCTAAACCACCTCCTAATGAAGTCACATTCCTAAAAATGTGATTAGAAACTCAACCCACTTGAGAAGGTCAACTTTCTCAAGCTTGACTCTCTCTAAGTCCACATTCTCAAGCTTGCCTCTTACACCCACACCATGCTTCTTAAAGGCTCCCATTAATGCCTTATTAATGGAGATTCCTTAATCCCATGCCTCTTCAATGCCTTTGGCATTTATTCCTCTTACACCTCATTAATGAGTTTTACAACTCTATTAATGACCCTTGTCCCCCCTCTCTCTCCTCATTTCTTCTATAAATAGAAGGAGTTTTTGAGCTCAAATAAGCCTGAAGTTTAGATTGAAAATGCATTGTTATGCTGTTAGGATTTAGATAGATTAATGTTTCATTTTAGTTTTCATATTCATGCATTGTTATAATCCTAATTTCTAGAACTAGAATGCATGTTATTTAGATATCTTTCTCATTTTTTAATAGAATCATTCATGCTAGGTTGTATATGTCACTGGAAAAGACATATTCTGAGGGCTATTATGTTGTTTTTCACACTCCTCCTAGTTAGAAAACAATAGATCGATTTTAGTGGATTTTCATGCTTTACTAACCCCATTTTCACTAACATAATGATCTATTGAAGTGTTGTGTCGCTAGTAATAGGTGCACTATTTTACACACACAAGCGTCAGCGATCAAATGCATTTGAGAAAATAGGTTGATTTGCATATTTTACTATCAAAATGTGACCTAATTTTGATTTCAAACCCTAAAATGGATTCAAAGCCATCCAATTATCTTAGGGTGCAATTTTCACGTCCATTGGAGTACTTTCAAAAATTAGGTCAAAACCTATATAAGGCTCGGAGGGGTCATTTTCAAATCATTTTCACCATCTAAGTTTGAAACTAGAGAAGCCTTCTTTGAGAAAAAATGGTTGGTCTAGTGGTATAGCATCTATTTGAGCACATGCAGAAGCACAAACGACCATAGGATTACCCAACTCCGGTAATTAACTGATTAACTTCACCTTTGCATTCAATTTTTCAAGTTTTTCATGAAAGTTTCCATGTTTTTCCTGGTTTAGGTCGTAGGTGATAATCCTTGTAGGATAAAAGGCTATCATTAGCATACAAGTAGATAGTTTTGGTCGGTCATGATCACCGAGCGACAACAATCACCTAGCAACAACATTCACCGAGTGTAGTGGTCACCGAGATGTTCTGAACACTGAGCAGTATATCAACTGAGAAGAGTATATCAGTCGAGAAAAGTATATCAAACCAACACCAGTCTACATTGAGAGACATCGTTTCACCGGATAAAATGGATCTGAGTTACATGTCAGATAAAGCACTTTAGTCTTTAAAATAGAATTTTTCTTAGTTGGATAACCATTTCTTGTGTATCAAGTAAAGTGTTAATGGTAAATATATTTAGTTTAACTAATTGTATTCATGCAAACTAGGAGATCAAGGTCAATTTGTAAACCTTTGATCTTAGAGTTTTTCAAGAAAAGCGTGAAACCTAATTAGGTCAAAATCTTGTATATATAGGTGTATTAGTCAATCAAGAACAAGATGATTGTAGCCACCGAGGACATCTATGGACCAGACAAAGGTTTTTATGCAGAAGGATAGATAAAGAAGAATTCAGCTATGCAGAACTACATTCAAGGCTACCAAGAAGAACAAAGGTATTATCCTTCACAATAGGTGATATACATTTTCTGAACTCAAAGGATCTGTAATAGCAATTCAAGATTGCAAACTATCAACTCATACATATCTTGTCTAATCTCTAACAATTGTAGCAAACAATAAAATCCTTCAAGAAGGTGGACTTAATAGTCTTTATGTAAATCTCTTAACCGAGTGCACACATACATTGTGTTGTTAATATCTCTTAACCAAGTAGACTTAACAAGTATAACATGTTACTCCTAACAGGGCAAGATCATCAGAAGTGATCACAACTTGTAGCCCTAACAGGCACCTTCCATTCTGCAGATAGTGAAGCTTTGTGGGTTTCATCCCCACCATAGTTTTTACCTTCTAACAAGGGTTACTACGTTATCAATACTTTTGTCATGAGTAAATGAGTTTCATGAATGTTTCAATGTTTGTTTACATGAATTTACATTTATGCTATGATATTACATGCATGAAGTAGGAAAGCTATAATGGTCAGTTATGCAAGAAATGAGTACTAAGGTTAATTGATAAAAAAATTTAAGGGTACTGATTCACCCCTCCCCTCTTAGTACTCACCCTTCCATTATTCCAAAAATTGGTATCATAGATAGATCTCTTATTTTGGAAAAGTTTAATCACTTGAGAGAAAAGATCATATAATGGAAAGGTATAAACTTGATAAAAATATTGAGAGTCAGAAGTTGCAAATACAAATTTTCTTTGAGAAATACAAAGAGGCAAGAAACAAAATGAAAGAGTTATTGGCCGGAAGAAAAGTCATGGCATATCGCTAAAATGAAACTAACTATCATGAAGAACAAATACCTGACCTATTTGATTCATCTGGATCTAGATCTAGAAATACATCTGACACATCTAAAGGAACCATTGCAGATCTAAATGAAATCAATCAACATATGTCTGAACAAGTGAAATTACTATAGATCAGTCAAGAGACATAGATGGTAAGAATGATTGATGTTATGAATAATGCAAGACAAGCTAAACAAGAAATAAATTTAGCTATTGATGACAGGAGAAAGATTACTAAAAAATTACAAGAGAAGAATTTGAGATACAGAGACTTACTGAAAATCATATTGAGATCACCAATCAAAAATTCCTTATGAGTCATGAGGTCAACTGAGTGAACATAGAACTTAATGGAAAATTGGAACTTATTGGTGAACTAAAAGAAGAAAATGAGAAACTGAAGCATGAAGAAAAGATTCAACAACAACATAATGATATGATCAAGAACGCTGAAGATAGTACAAAAAGAATGGATGATTTTATGAATGGATAAAGAAGACTCAACAACAATACTAGCTTAGGGTATACCAAGCATGGAGAATTATTAAACTGAGCTGATCAAAGGAATTTCTACACAAATCTAAGACCAAAGAAGCGTTCATGTAATCATTGTGGAAAACCAGACCACACATCAAATGTTTGAAAGAAAAAAGCAAAATGTATTCCTAAATGCACTTCTACATTCATAGGTAATGGTTATAGCTGTAACAAGCATGGAAGCAAAGAACATGAATGCAGATCTAAGCTGAACAAACCAAAGAAGAAAACTTACATGGAAAACATTGTTCTACTTGTAACATGCATGGCCACACATTACATGAATGCAAGAAAAAGTAAAAGCAAGTCTGGAAACCCAAAGAACAAGAAAATGCATAACAACTAAAAAGAGTCAGTAATACATATGTTTGGGATTAAAAAACTTGGGTAAATTGCACAACATGTGGTAGATATGGACATATAGCTGCTAACTGTATATGCTAAATATGGGCCTCTAACTTAGCCATAGAATTCAACATGGTCATTGTTCATCAGTCATACACATGAATGAATATGGAATTATTCATCCTGCATGCCTAGATGATTTGACCTGTTGCCTCCTAGCTAGATGGGGTTTTTGAATAAGCTCTCAGAATCTGAGAATCCAACAACCTAGACCAATCTAAGAATGAAGGATTTAATCTAGAGATGCAAGTGCAATGTCTAATCTAGAAATGAGAATGTGAGATTAATCTAGAAATAAATATGATATGTTAATCTATAAATGAGATTAATCTAAGAATGCTTGAAAGAAGCTAAAATAGACATGATTAATCCAATAATTATATTAATCTAGAAATGTGAAAGCTAAGAACAATAAAAGCTTGAATGCATAAAACTAGTGAAAATGCAGCAGCAATTCGATGCTTCAATAATAAATTCTCCTTTATTTGAATGAGAACAAGAGAGTTATTTTATAGGATGAGAGTCTAGCTAGAATGGCAAGTTTCCTTTCAGAGAAACAATTAACTCTTAAAAATCCAGTTCAGAATAGTAAGTTTCTTTTGAGAGAAACAATGAACTGTTGTCTTTTTGAGTGAATGAAGTAGTTAACTATTTTGTTGCACTTTTGAATCTTAGTCAACTCAAAGTTTCCATTTCTGAACTGAAGTGAGGATTTTGGAGATATTATTTGATTAAATAAATGAAATATGACCTCATAAATGCATTTTATCAATTATTTGAATAATTAAATTCAATTATTGAAATGAGGATATTTATTTAATAATCCAATATTATTTAATTCCTTTTTATGTGTTTTGGCTAAAAGGGTGAATTTAATTTAATTAAAGTGCTAGGAATTTGTAATTAAATTAATTTCATCATAGGGTTTATTTAGCCAATTATAATTGATATTTAGGAATTAAGTATAGTATGTGATTAATGTCGATTTAGGATTTTTTGCATTTGACATTTAAGTCAAGTAGAGTCGGTTGAAACTCAGAATTTCCTAGTACAATAGGATTTTGATGATTCAGATGATTGATAAATGAAACAAAATTGGTTAGGGTTACAAGATGCCAATTTTGGGGTGTTACATTTTCCCCCTCTTTGAATTGATGTGCGAGTGGTGCATTGATTCAAAGAATAGTCTGATGTTTGAAGCATAGAAGAATAGTTGAATTTGATTTCAAGAATTGATGATGTAAAGATCGATTGATGAAGGTTTCAGAGTCATCTCCAGAATAGAGCTTAACTCTCTGAAGTCTAGGTTAGATTGTTGAGACGCTGGTTAAATCAAGTTTTCAAGGGTCATCTCCAAAATGAAGCTTGATTCTCAAGAATTTAGGTTAGATTTCCCCGATACTAAATAGATTATCACTTTTCAAATGACTATCCCTAGAATGAGGCTTAATCTTCAGGAGTCAGGGTTAGATTGCCCCAATACCTGGCAGTGAGATATCAAGAACCATCTTTAGAATGAAGCTTGAATCTTAGGAACTCGGGTTAACTTGCCTAGACACCTAATAGATGAGATTTTGAGAATCATCTCTAGAATGAAGCTTGATCCTCAGGAATCTGGGTTAGAGTGCCCCGACACCTAATAGATTTAAATCAGATTAGATTGATTAAAATAGATTGAAAGTGATTCAATGATGTAATCATCTTACCCCTCGGGAGAGAAATGGAAATATGAAACATCATAATGGTGATTGAGAGTGAGAAATAAAAAATAGATGTTGAATCGAAGAGCGAGAAAAACATAGAACAAATTATGGAAGAATCTGGAAGCTGTGAGAGAATGTTGATTGGAGATGAATTTGACAAGAAAGTGACATCAGAAAGTTGACTACACAAGAATCTAATCGTGTAAAAATATTAAGTGCAATTTTGAGCTATATAGAAGTGTCAGATTCTAATTTTGATCCTGAAAATGGATTCAAAGCCGTCGATTTAGCCACTTTTGAAGAGTGAGAGAAAGGATCAAACACTTGGGAAGTCAGGATGAAGCCAGAACATTGAAAAGGAATCCATCATCGTACAGATCCAGGAGAAAAAAATGAAGTGACCATTGAAATGCCACGGTGATGCAAGTCTAGAATGAAAGTGCAATCCTATGCTAGAATGAAAGTGCAATCCTATGCGAGATGCAATTCCCAGGACATGGTTGTTGGACCCATTGGATAGTTATCATCATAGAGAATTTTTGGAATATCAGAGTTGATACAATCCTTACTGGTGCCACTACTACCATAAGAATATGAATATGACTTTCATCAGATAAGATATGGGAAACTAATGTAAGCATTGGGGCACAAAAGCCGAGATGACCTGAACATTGTTTCCAGTTTGATATAGTAAGAGTACACTAGTAAACAAGTAGAGAAATAATAATCAAGGAGATAATTCCAACCTCACATTGGCGTACAAATAAATAGGATTGAGGGATTGAGGCTTTTCCACCTAAATACAGAAGTTCTTATCACATACACCTTGTTTATTTGACGTTGCCAGATCATCGGGACCACACCAACAAGAAATAGACAAAGAAAAGATTAGCAAAAATCAATGAGAACAGACAACATACAAAAAAAAGTTCAGCATACTCCAGCCAGTTTCAAAGTTTTCGAATGTGTAGGTATAAGGGTGTTGAGAAACATCATTGTGCTTGTGATTGATTTGTGTTTGATTGCTATCGATAGATGTTGTTTACATTTGTGATTATTCAATATGTGTAAAGAAACACAGATGTGTCCAAAGATAGTGTTAAAAAACACTGTTGATTATGGTGTTTAGAAACACCTGTTGATTGTGTCAATAGTGAGTTGTCCTTCAAAATGAAAAGATTACTAACAAAAGATGTGATCAGATTGGGGACTCATGCTCCTAGTGAGATTTTGAGAACCATCTCCAGAACGGAGCTTGATCCTCAGGGATCTGAGTTAGATTTCTGAGATACCTAATAGCTGAGATTTGATTGGGGACCCACGCCCCTAGTAGAAAACAACAATGACTGACTTGACTCACATTGTGAGGACAAGCTTGATTTAATTGCCCCTAGGCTGATGAATCTGGATTAGTTCAAGTCAGGAGGGTTCTCAGAGGAACCAAAGTGTCATGAAAGTGACTAAAATTTATGTACAAACTAAAGCAAAGAATTGCCAAGATGAAGCACGGAGTATGACTCCAACTTCAACAGATTGATGTTGATTTGTAGATATATGGCGATTGCATGAAAAGCTGATCAGTATGGAAATAGTAGATAGATGCAGTAAGAAACATAGGTGAATGAATCCAAAGAGATTTTAAAGTAGAGAGATCTTAGTAATAGCTGGGCATGAACATGCAGACGCAGTGAGAACCATTGGTGACTGATGTGAGAGATTCTGAAAGGTAGTAGGATAGTGCCTCTTAGACCAGGAAGGTTTCCCCTAGAATATGACCAGTTTCAACCCATGTAAGTTTTTGAGAGTCATCTCCAGAAAAAAGTTGACTCTCAAGAATCTAGGTTAGATTTTCCAGATACTTAAAAAATTATCACCTTTCAAAAGATTGTCCCCAGAATGAGGCTCAATCTTCAAGAGTCAGGGTTAGATTGCCCCAATACCTTTTCATTGAAAGATAGTCAATAGAGATTTTTTTTTTGTTGATGCATCAAAGTGCCTATTGCTAGGTTGTCACCAAGATGATCATTTTTTAGGACTTTTTATGATTTTTATGATTTTTTTAGGACATTTTGCAATTTTTAGTCTTTTTTAGATTGCTCGATCTCAAGCAAGATCACATTGGTTTTCCCCCAATGTCTAGCAAGGTTTAGGACATTGCAGATGGATCAGAAGGTTGATGGATGAGGCAAATAGACAATGATGGATGAAGAGGGTGAATGTGACCCTGAAGGACAATCTCCTCAAGATTACCCAAGCTAGGGAAAAACAATATAGCAATGTAGGCTCATGGAGCGATGTTGTATAGCATGTAGGATAATGACCTGATGTCATGAAAAGCATGTGGTCCAAAAGAATGGACATGTCAAGAAGTTTTTGAGAAACAATTTAGCATTTTTCATTTTTTTATTTTGATCAAGACCAAGGGGTCAACTAGATAAGATAGTTTATAGCTATGATATCGCAATTAGGATAAGGGGTGATTATGGTAAGACTTCTCAAAAATAAGAAAGATAGGTGTGGGATAAGCAAGATCATAATAGGGTGCAATGGATGAGAGCAAGTGAATACCCTGATGGAAAGGATAATGCATGGAAAGAGGCATAGTGTTCATGGATAGACTCAACCTTGTCAATATCATAGGAAGGAAGCTGTATGCTCATGTGCTAGCTATATGTAAGATATGATAGATAGGATGACATGGAAGGAACTTGCCCCCAAGTGAAGAGTGCAAGTAGGAGGAATTATGCATGATGCCTGTTTGCCAGGTTTTCATCATGGTACTTATCCAAGGCACTAAAAGAAGTGGTTTTCACCATAGGACGGATTGATTTATCTTTACTTTTGCTACCAAGGTGCCTGTTTAATAGGCTTTCACCAAGGCACTTTTTTTTTTCATTTTTTTGTACTTTTGATTTTTATGGAGGAACTGGAGCTTATTTATTTTTGGATAGTGCTCCTTTGAAGGATATGCTATGATAGGCCAAGGCCACTAAAAGTATGGTCAAAGATGCTGATAGGGTGATGGTGGAGAAGAATGATATGGAGGATAAGGGAGATGATAGCCAATGATTTATGTGATGGATTGGATAAGAGGAAGGGACATATATGAGATGGATGGGTAAGAGGTAGGTGCAGGATATTGGATAGGATATGGTGATAAGATCAACATTGACACACCCCTTGAAGGGTAGTGGATGGATGGAGGAAAAATGGATGGAATAGCTTGAGGCTTTGATGTATGAGATGATATGGATCTTGGTATACAAGGACCCAAGATGGATAAAGAAGAGGGTGAAGTATTCAAGGTAGTGGATTTTGGGACATGAGGACCCAAAATAGAGTTAAAAGATGGGATATGTTTATATGGAGCTGAAGTGGAAGACTTTGGAAGCTTGGGTGCCAACTCTGACATTTCCTTTTTGTTCAAGCATTTTAAGAGAGACATGGGAATCCACATAGCTTTGATTTTCCTTTGTTTTTGGATGATTTAGAATGCAATTCTTCCATGATGGATTTAGGAACCCATATTTTCTTTGATATTGTTCTTTTCTCAGTGGACCTTTACGATCTCTTTGTAGTCACATGCCGATTAGATGGGACATAGTGATCTTCATATGTAAGTGGATTCTTTTATTTCTAATTTTTTCATTGCACATCCAACTTGCTTCCGAAAGACTTAGGAATTGTGGATGAATATGGCCGATATGACTAGTTCATATGGATGGGTTGATAGGGAGAGTTCAAGGATGCATGTATTTGTTGATCTTTATAGGAGATAGGGTAAGTAGATGATAAGCGATTAGTCATAGGCATGGTGGATGGAGGGACATAGAGACCCAATATAGATGGAAGGTTTGACAGTTTTAGCTTTGGGATATAGGGACCAAGAATGGATTTGGAAGATGGAGAAGGATGATACTTATATTTAAATGGAGGGATATAAGGTGTGGAAGGGATATCAACATCTTTAGAGTGAGCTTCATGACCAAGGCTTGTCTCTTTTGAATTCGTCTTTATATCAATAGGTGCATGAGTAGCTTTGATAGGAGCATCTGAAGCTTGAGGGGATTTGTTTTTCTACAAGGGATTTTGAGGAATGATAGTTTCTAGATATGGAAGAACATGACAAGGGGATGATGGGATGCTCTAATCTTGACAAGGATCATTAGATGGTGCATAAAAGGTACTTTGCTCTTGATTTTCAATAGGCCCATTAGAGATACCAGAAAGGATATCTTGATCTTGCTTGGGAGATGGATAAGGTATAGGAGATGTAAGAGTTTCTTATGGGAAAAAATGGAAGGGGATGATAAAATCATCATGAGACTCTTGAGATGTGTGACTTTGGTCAACCATTGGATAAGGATGGATGGTGTCTTGATCTTGATCATTACTAATATTTGTTTCTTCACACTTTGGATTGTCTCCTTGACATGGAGCCACTTCTAAGGATGAGGTAGGAGTGTTGAATTTCATGAAGTATTTTTGACATGCTAATGAAGTATAACTTTGAGTAGGTATGATAAGCATTAAAGCACATGGAAGCTTTAGGTCTATGATCTTTGAAGCCTGAGAAAGGATTGCATCTGTATGTTGATTAGCTTGGATCTCTTTTTGAGGTAGTCATTGAGGGTAGACATAGTTAGCACTAGGATTAGTTATTGATAGAGATGGTGTGTCTAGTTGTGAAGCTTTAGGAGATAGAGGAATAGTGGAAGAAGTAGATGTGATATGGGAACCATTGCTAGACATGAATTCTTGATATTGATCATGCTTGAGATTAGTATCTTCACTAGATGATTATTAGGATTTTCCACTTTGATTATGCCATCATCTATGAGATCTTGGATTTTATATTTCAACTCCATGCAAGATGAAGTTTTATGCTTATTTATTCGATGATATGCACAATAGGTACTCAAGAATCTTCATCCACATGATGTGGCTGGAGGCAATGTGATGATATTATGCTCAAGAAGTTCTTTCAATACTGATGAATAAGATTGTCCCAAAGAAGTAAAGATTCTCTCTAAAGGATAAGTAGACACTTCTTGATGTGCAATATCTTTCTTTTGTGGATAGAAAAGGATTTCATCTGATTCTGTCATAGTTTCCTCTACATTCTCTTGATCAAATATGGGATTGTCATAAAACTATTCTTGATCAAAGATGGGATTATCATACCAAGATTTATCCATGTTGGAAGGAACTGTGGAGATGTGAGAATAATGATCAAATAGAAAATGATAGGTTGATCTTAATGAGGATTCATTGGATGGAGTATCCTTTTTCTCCTTGAATCCTTGGAGTTTAGATTCCAAAGTTTGAAGTTGTTTTAATAAAGTTGCCCTAAGAATCTCTTTTTTGCTTTTAGACATTGTAAGATTGTCTTGATGTGCTTTCTTAGGAGATTGAAGAAGGTATGGTGAATCGATTGATTGACTAACAGGTGCTAAAGTTATATCTAAAGTTTCGACTAAGTCCAAGACCAAAGGATAAAAGAGATAATGTCCAACTGAGAGAGAGAGAAGCAACGACTCTGTTCTTGAGTCAAGGTTGACGAACCTACTTTTGCAACTCAGGATAAGGACATCATAGACAAAGATGATAAGATTGAAATAGATAATGGGTCACTTGGAATAGCACAAAAAAGTTAGATTTTGAGACAACAAGCGAGTCAGACTGTCAACAAATTGTAGTCAAAGGCAGACGAGTAGCGATGTTTGATGAGAACACAAATTTTGTGAAAATTTGGACAGAACCTTCACAACAGAATAGCAATTTAGATAGCAATTTGATAGATATCCAAAGTTTAATATTAGATGCAGAAAACTCAGACAAGAGTTGAAGGTTAACACCTCGAAGTGTAGATTTAGAATCATTGATTGTTTTGATGTTTGTTTTGAATGTTTGATTTGATTGTTTCACTCATGCAAGACACATCAAGAAGAATGTTTGTTGTGAAAAGAACATACACACCACAATCCTAGGTAAGCCATAAAATTGGCATCTTGCAACCCTAACCAATTTTTGGGTGTTACACTAACTATATGAGGAAATAGATAAGAAGATATAGAAACTGGACTAACCCTAGAATGCCATGCTTACATTGTCATAAGGTCGGTCACTTAAGTGACGATTATAGAGACCAAGTGATAGAGTCAAGAACTTCTGCAAATGGAAATACTATTGAATACATCAGGAGAATGAGAAATAAAATGTGGAGGAGAGCTTGAAACAATGATAATTCTGGACCAAGCAATATAGTTGGTGACACCTCATCTAATGGATCAGGTGATTCCACCACCCCCACCTAAGCAATACAAGTAAGTATGGAACTGCACTCTACAAAGCTATATTTTACATCATTTCCTATATTCATTGGGAATATGCCAAATTAACATGAATAAAGATTCACTATGGTATTACATATTATGATTTGTGAATCTAGTCTGGTCGGTCAATATGAACCGAGCATAAACTACACGTCGGTAAACATATGAAAGTTAACCGAGATGACACTATATATTGAGCATCATCGGTAAACATTTTAAAGTTAACCGAGTTGACACTATATATTGAGCATCATCGATAAACATATGAAAGTTAACTGAGTTGACACTATGTACTGAGCATCATCGGTAAACATGTGGAAGACAACCGAGTTGACACTTTGTTTCGAGTATTTTATATTCACTGAGCTGAAGACTTTGGAGTGTTAACCAAGCATCTATGTTTTGTCAACCAAGTGGTAGGTGAAGAATTTAATGCATCACTTAGGTTATATTTTTCTATAAAAAGGGTAAACATGAACTCATTCGTTCAACCAATGATAGAGAAGATTTCAGAGTGAAGAAGAGAGATTTAGAGTGATCACATTGTAGAGAAATTCATAGCATGTCCAAAGCAACTCCAATAGATCTTGAGCATTCTCAGCAAGCATCCAATGAGTATCTCGACTTACCAAGCTATCAGGTTATTTGCAAAGAAGCCCTAATTTTAATGAACAAATGAAAAAAACTTCATGAACCTCAAAGATCAAGATGGAAAAGGATAAGAAGGTCATTCTAATAAATAAATCAACCTGCGAAGAACCTAACTAAAAGTTCTATCCTGAGGTTGCTCCTCAACCCAACAACAAGGGAGCATTTTCAAGTATCTCACCTAGGGTTTTATTGGTCAAAGACATCTGAGCATACATTCACTGCAAATTTGCAGAGATTGGAGACACTAAGCTTGAAGAAGCTTATTAGAAGCTATGCAAGGATGGAAACCTGAAGGATGAGTACAAACACATCGAAGTGAAAGGGTTAACCAATGCCTTATTGTTCCCAAAAAAATTCAAGATAGAATGGATTCGCATTGTGCTCAACGAGTGCATAATGGTAAAATGTGGTTAGATGAACCTAAGGTAATAAAAAAGGATGTGATTCATGTAGTAACTAGATACCCAATCACCGAGAAGGAAAAATCCCTAAGGCACCCTGGATGCACTGAGTTTGAAAATCTAACTAGAGCCAGATGGGACGATAGAGGTCTAAAAGTGAATTCAATCACTGACCCTAAAATGAAATTTAGTGTATATGTGATTGGATACATGATCTTCCAAGCAAGCATAATGAAAAACGTTGCTTGTGGAGCTATTGATACAGCATACATGATAGTAAAGAAAGGAGTGCAACTAGACCTAGCTGAGATGCTACTAAAACAACTGGAAGAGAATATGAAAACAATTAGATCAGCCCAATCTAATACATGTAAGTTTGGTTCTCTATTTATGTGCACATTCTTTTACTTTCAAAACTTCTTTCCATCAGTCGGTAATGTCACTTGGGACACAAACCAACCAATCACAACACAGATTAGTGATTACATTTAATCACTAGGAGATAATTTCATTCCACTATTAGATGCATACTTCAAAACATTTAAGGATAGCATGCAAAAGAGGATGAGAATCCCTGCTCAATTGGTTGAATAATACAAAGATGAGATATGTTTTGTAGTTGACACCAACACTACACTCATCAAAGTTGCCAACCCAAGAACAACATGGTTACCACCATTGGAGTATGAAATTGACATAGATTTGGCCATAGAAGCTATTGAAGCCCTACTGAATGAACCGGTTGACAAATCTATAAGAAAATTTTGTACTTAGGAGGAAGCCAAGTCAAGAATAAAGACTGGTTTAGTGGTCAAGAAGATAGGAAAGAAGCAAACACAAATGGTGAAAACACTTAAGAAGAAACTCTTGATAATTGATTAAGAGTTGGAACAAACAATATATATCACCGAGGAATAGTCACCTATTGGTGAAGGAAAAGAATTAAGTGATTCTAAGTCTATCAAATCAGATGCAGAGCCACCAAAAGGCCAAGAAATCAAAATTTACTATAACAACTGCATCCAGGAGAAGGAGAAAAACAACTAAGGTAGACTTACCACCATTGAAGAAAGACACGATGAAAACATATATGAAAATAAAATCCTCAATCGAGAAATTGACACCGAGACAAAGAAAGAGATATGTGAGAGGCAAAGAAGATAAAGATGATACTAAAGAAGTAGAAAGAGAACAAAGAGTCCAAGAAGAAAAGGCCAAAATACCAAAGACAATTGATGAAATTGCAACGTCAATCATCAAAATAGGTAGTATACCACATCATAAGATTAGACAATGGGGAAATATGTCTACCAAGGATCAAAATAAAATAGAAGAAGTAATCATTAAGATGATGGTAGCTTACAAATATGTACCTCTATAATTTGGCAATCATATTCTATAGGAGCTACAAGATAAAATATCAGCTAGGTGGACATATGCATTACACATGGAGAAACAAATGAGGGAGAAATCCATTGCTTCATTCATGCCCAACTCCTCAGTTGAAAAAATTGACTCAACCATGAAGGAGTATGCAAAGATATTTTCTCTAAAAACTAGATCATACAAGGTATTGCAGAACAAGCTTGAAGATATTAACATTGAAAGCAATAAGATTTGGACACAAATCTTTAATCCACCTAAGTAGGTACTAGCTCTAACTGAGACTGCTCACACTAAGGAAAAGGAGGCCACACAAAGCCCCGAGCACATTTTCATCAATGACACCGAGGATGTCAATCCCATTGATTTAACCATAGAGGAAAGTCAGGCCATGGATGATATAACTCAAATATTGCAATCATTAGGGGAAACATAAGATATAACTATACTAGATATAACTCATGAGATTCTTATGATAATGCCAAGGCTGATGATGATGTAAATATTACCACCAAGAAAAAAAATGAACAAGACACTATAAATTTTGCACATGCACTTGTACCAGGTAACATGCCTTTACTGATGCAAGCAATAAGTATAATGATTGAGTCACAAAATATACCACCTGAGGTACAAGCAGACAAAGGTGAGGAACAAGGGTAAAAGACAGATATCAATGGAGAGAAACTGAGTGATACACCCACCGAGGACAGTGGAAAGGTAGACAAGGATGCAAGTCAAGAAAAGGTTGATGTAGAGACATCTACAACCGACCAATACGTACTGACCGAGAAACCCAACCATGACACCACACCTCTCAAGAAATCAATAATAGAAATCGAGAAACAAAAGGCTCTTGCTATCATACCTCATTCTCCTACATCAAGTAACATTCTAAAGAAGAAGAACATGAAAGGTAAATCACCAATCACACTTGAGGAAATCATAGACATACCTAACTATGATCCAAGAACACTTGATCCCACGTCACTAAAAAGGTATGGGAAGCTATGCAAAAGGAAGCACAACAAGACAAGCTCAAAATGGAACACAAGAATACACAAGTCCTAGAAAAAGCAAAGGAAATTCTATTGCAGGTAGTTCTTGAGACACAGATTGATCAAAATTCACCCATCATTGATCAAATTGTAGTTCTGACCGAGGCAATAACACAACAAAATATAGATGTCGAGAAGGTCATTGAAGAAAGAGAAGAACAAAAATATTACTACAAACTCACAGATAAAATATGCCAAGAAGTGGCAGAGAATAAGTTAAAACTTTCTGAATTGGTAACTACATTAGAACCTATTATTTCAGAAATAGTTACCTTAGTTCAAAAGTTGTGCACTATTGAGAACTTCACTATCGATCATGATGCACCGATAGCTAAGTTAAATGAAGATCTAAAAGATAGTGCACAAAGTCTTTCAACTGAGCCAAATGCATTATGAAAATCTAGTTGAGTCTAAATGGTTAAGACTTGAAATACAAAAGGAAGAAAGAAAAATCAGAGATGAAGTAAATGAGCTACAAGCTATGTTACTACCAAATCTCACTTGCTGATGACACACATGACTATGAAAAGGACTCTAATTGCCACCCCGGAGATGTCAATAACTGAAAGAATCTATGACATGCATGATCAGATCACATTGGAGAAAATCACGCTAGAGCACCTGGAGGAGAAATGGGAGAAGCTAATGGAAGCCATTCAGAAATCTCATTCTCACATTCTTGACAAGCTGTAAGTTATACATCTTTGTCATTACTTTCAAAAAAGGGGGAAAAATGTACATACAGGGGAAAACATGGACATAGGGGGAGTCATTGTAAAAGTATAACATACTTGGTATATACTGTACATATCAGTTTTTGATACTAATGCCAAAGGGGGAGATTGATAATTCTTAAAGGATCAGAAGTTGTCATTAGTATACAAGCACACAGTTTTGGTCGGTCATGATCACTGAGAAAAATCACTCATTGAGAAACAACATTCACCGATCACAGTGGTCATCAAGATGTTCTGAACACCTAGCAGTATATCAACCAAGCAGAGTATATCAACTGAGCACAACTCTACACCCAGAGACAATATTTCACCGGATAAAGAAGATCTGAGTTACATGTCAGCTAAAGAATTTTAGTCTTTAAAATAACTTTTTGCTTAGCTGGGTAACCATTTCTTGTGGATCAAGTAAAGTGTTAATTGTAAATATAATTAGTTTAACTAATTGTATTCATGCAAACTAGGAGATCAAGGTCAATTTGTAAACCTTTGATCTTAGAGTTTTTCAAGAAAAGTGTGAAACCTAATTAGGTCAAATTATTGTATATATAATGTATTAGTTAATCGAGAACAAGATGATTGTAGCTGCCAAGGACATTTATGGATCAGACAAAGGTTTTCATGTAGAAGGATAGATAAATAATAATTTAGTTATGAAGAACTACATTCAAGGCTACTGAGCAAAATAAAGGTATTATCCATCACAATAGGTGATATACATTTTGTGAACTTAAAGGATCTGTAATCAACAGTTCAAGACTGCAAGCTATCGGATCATACATATTTTTTCTACTCTCTAACAATTGTAGCAAACAATAAAATCCTTCAAGAAGGTGGAATTAATAGTCTTTATGTAAATCTCTTAACCGAGTACACACATACATTTTTTTTCTAAAATATCCTAACCGAGTAGACTTAACAAGTCTATCATATTACTCGTAATAGGGTAAGATTGTCATAAGTGATCACAACTTGTAGCCCTAATAGGCACCTTCCATTATGTAGATAGTGAAGCATTGTGGGTTTCATCCCACCAAAGTTTTTACCTTCTGACAAGGGTTTCTGTGTAATCAATACTTGTATCATGAGTAAATGAGTTTCATGAATGTTTCAATATTTGTTTACATTCATTTACATTTATGCTATAATATTACATGCACGAAGTAGGAAAGCTACAATGGTCGGTTATGAAAGAAATGAGTACTAAGGCTAATTGATAATTTTTTTTAAGGGTACTGATTCACCACTCCTGTCTCAGTACTCACCCTTCCATTATTCCAACAGTAGGGTCCAAGTTTGTCATATGATCTGGTGAGAGGGCTTGTACGATAAAATAGGCAAATTTATTTTTTCATTTGAGACCATAGGGTTTGTTGTATGGTAGGTACCCACATGTCATACAAGCACATTCATCCAAACCCATTTCACCATATGGATTCATTTATTTTGTTATATGGGAAGAATTTTTCGTATAGAGCCTGATCCTGACTCGTACGAGTCTGCATGCCAGTGATTATTTTCTGTACTTTATCATATGGCAGGTAGTAGCACTTTTTTAGAATAATTGCTTTGTTGATTGTGTGTTTTTATGATTTCTTAGCCTTTTTTCCAACTTGTCTGATCATTTCATGTTGGATGTAGCTTATTTTTACTCAGTTAATAATGCATTTTCATTGTCTATCTTATTGTAGGCATAGTTACCAGATATCCAGTTTCGTTCTACATATCCTCCCACCATGCAATTAGTGAGGAACTTGTCCAATGAATAGAGAGGTCACTTTCAAGACTGTGGCTTTAGATGGTTGACCTAGACACTTGACATTCAAGTGAACCATGGCTTATTGATAGCATTGGTGGAGTGATTGCACAATGAGCACAATTCCTTTCACTTGTCGACCAGGAAGATGACCTATTGTGGGTCCACAACAAACACCCCATTTTGGCCTTTTGGCCATGGGGACCCCCCTTTTTAAATTTTTGCTTCTGCTTATCCCCTTTTTTGTTTCTTGAACTTTTTCAGGGGGTCCCATTGAGAAAGCTCTAAGTCCTTTCATACTTTTGCACTTTCGCACTTTTAGACTAACAAGGTCACCTGACCTCTGAAATATTGAAATCCTAAAAGTGTGGAAGCCTGGGCTGGCACCTTTCAGTGTTTTGGCCTCTGAAACACTGAAAGGTGTGAGGGTTTCCACCTTCAGGGTTTCAAACTTCAAAATCATGAAATGAGGTGATGTCACCTCACCCACTAGCTATAAAAGCGACGCAATGCATCCTTTTTCTCACTGTCTTCTTGCGTCTAGGTATGTTTTCTGCCTCATTGTTGTGCTTCTTCATGTGGATCTCTTGTGATTTGTTGTGTTAAATCTACCCCTTCTCCTCCTAGCTCTAGAAATTTGGAATTTCCTCCTCCCTTTCTCTTCATTTTTTCTCTTTGATTTTTCTTTCTTTGCATGCTTTGTTTTCTTTCTTTTCATCGTTCGTATTGTTGGTCTTTGTTTCTTCCCTTTCTCCCTATTTCTCCTAGGCTGCCACATTCTCGGCTCTAGGATTTATGGCTTTCACCTTTTTCACTTTTGTTTCTTATTTTTTAGGGTTTTTTTCTCTCTCAAAAGTCATAGGTTTTTGGCCTCTAAAAGGCCAAAAATGGACCCCAAATGTTAGATCCAAAATATAGAAAATCACTAAGTATAACTCTTTGGAATTTGGACTTTTGGACTTGTGACATTTTGCACAAAAAAAATCCCCGCCATCTGATACACTGAAGACAAGGTCACAACCCAAGTTTTTGGCCTTTCACCCTCTGAAATCTCACCATCCCCACAAAACCCAAAAAAACATTCAAAGTCCAACCACCTTCAACCTTTCGCACTCCAAGACATTTTTGGCCTTTCGCACTTTGATGTTGCTTTTTGAATTTGCAATCCAAGGAATTTTCAACCTTTCACACTCTGAAGTTCCTTTTCACCTTCGCACTTCGCAAGTTCAAAAGGGCATCCTTCATATGAGTCTTCTGGCAGTTTTCAGCCTTTCACACGCTGACCTTGTTTTCAGTGTTCACAAGTTTGAATGATCGAAGGATCTACCAAGTTTCATTTTTGTCTGATTATGAGTGATTTCTACTGGTTTTTAGAGTTATAGTATTTCTTTGTGTTGTTCTTTGATAGTTTTTTCAAATAAATGCTGATGTTTGCATGTTTTCTTACAGGAATGCCGAAAAGGAGCATCGAATCACCAATGAAGTACCTTTTCAATGGGTACCATGCACCGTCCAAAGTGAGAAACCACCACCAGGATATTAATGACTATAAGATCTAAAATTGGTGTTAAATATGATGTATTCTAGATGATAGGAATTGCACATAAAAAGAGACCCTAAGTCCAATTTTAGTCTAATACACTTAATTATTATGATAAGGAATTGAGAATACTTGTAAAGAAATAAGGAGTAAAATACCTACCTCATATCATAGAAGATCTGAAGAATGTTTTTTTCTAAGGTCTTTACTCTATTTCTGGAAAATTTAAAGTATGATCTGGAACCCGAACGCAGAGACGAACAAAACCCAGAAACATTTTTCCGATCCGACACCGTCTTATGAAAATTTTTGACCTTGACCCACTAATCTCACCCCTGACCCAATAATCTTGACCCTAACCTATACTGCCTTGATAGAAAATATATTTTCAGATCCCGATAGTTCATTGAAATGGGTATCCAAATATGGTCTCAGATCCGCTGTCTTGTACTTGTAACTCCCAAAAACAACACCTACAAATATCTGAAAAGAGGGTTTTGGGGTGGCTGTATAGGGTTTTTCCTTAGTCAAACCCCCATTTTGGTGATCTCCACCTCTACAAATAGATGAATATAGAATGTATGTATGTGTGTGTTTTCCCTTTGAGAAGAGTCTTTGAACATGCAATATCAAGATCTAATCTTCTAGATTAACAATCCTAACATAACATGGAAATGAGAAAGCAATGCATAGATTTGAATATGATAAAGAAAGGATACCAAGCCGCCAAGGCTAAAGTACTCCTACCAATTCACAATCTGTAATTTCTACCCCATGATAATTTCCTTTTGAATGCTTGAATCTTGAGAATGGTAGATCTAATAGAAAAGAGCACCTTCTTGCTTCAATGAAGATCTACAATAGCTTGTCCACAAAACTGCTTGAAATGTATCAACATGTCTTCCTAGATTTTTCATTCTATATCATCCTCTTGCTTATTTGCATCATCATTGCATCATGTCATCTCCTGATTTTGTTTCATGATCAAATGAAGGCAGAAGAGAGTGTTTATATAGAGATCTCAATATAGGTCTCATAGGGAAATGCGAGGGACCCAAATTCAAATTTCACCTTGAATTAAGGTCCAATCACAATCACCAACCAAGGAGGGAATGAATTAAATTGAATATCAGAGAAAATACTTCCGTATCTGAACCCGGGGACCTATTTTAAGTTTAGAACCCCGATAAGCTCCAAAATTGAAAGCAGGGACCAACATCCGACAGAGGTCTATGTCAACCTCACCCTTGACCTAGGTCAAGTTTGAACTCACCACTGACCTAGGTCAAGGCCTAACTTGACCCTAACCTAGGTCAAGGTTGATTTTGACCCTGACCTGAGGTTCCAGGTAGGTCACCTAGTGGTGTCTGTGGGATTCCCAGGTCAACCGGGGACCTAGGAAGGTGATGGAACATTCTAGAATGCTAGAAAGAGGGATAAGAGGCTTAGAGAGAGTATGATGAGGTATAGGAGGTCCCACACATAGGTCCTACCTATAAAATAGAGTCACGGAGAGGGAAACCAAGGAGAATCCATAGAATCCTAACCCTAATTTCACCTAATCATGTAGAATCAAACACAAATGCATCCTAAATGCAAATATATATGCAAGCATACTAAACGAAGGTGCTAAACATACCAAAATGGAAGTGCTTCCATTTTAAGATGATACATTTATCCCCCAAATTAGCTTAGATATGACACTACGTGAGTATGTAAGCTAAAGTAAGAAAACATCAGAAAGTGAAAAAGATATAGCCAAGTCCTCAATGTAGATATCCTGCAAGAAACCATTAGTATCCACAACCTGCAATATGAGGCTAATCCATAGAGAACCTAAGCCTTACTACAATGATCTTCAGAATTGTATAAATCCCCTTATGCCCTCCCATGTTTTGGCTTACTGATTTTTGAAAGGTGAAATAGGGTGATAAGGTAAATTCTATACACTGAATATGTAGTTTATTGAAAATTCTTTTCCTAAACTAGTTAGAAAGTTCCTAAACCTTCCTAAATTGACTCAAGAGGTTGGGTATCTAAATCAAAATTTCAGCACTTCTGATGGCACTAAAAATGGAGCTACCAAACTCAAGTTATGATGAAGAGAGTGAATGTCTATCTAAATGCATGTAAAAGGAAATTCAAATTTGACCTAAGTAAATTCAAATGAAACCCTAAGAAAAACCCTAAGGAAACCCTAATTTTAAGATTATAAATAAGAGAAAGAGACACTTACCTCCTCATTCATACCATTTGCATAAGTTTGGAGAAGGAGACAAGATGCCAAAGAGAGGAGAATTTTGAGTGAGCCGTATGGAGGTCCTGAGAGAGCGCCTGGCCAACAGACAACCACTGCCTAAGGTAGGTTTCCTTTTTTGATGTTTAAGATTTAAAAATTCATGTTTTTATAGGGAAGGTCAACCTTGACCTAGAAAGGTTGACCCTGACCCAGTTATGTTGACCTTGACCTTCTGAGGTCAACCCTAATTGGGAGATTCTATCCTTTGTGGGATGAATGTTGACCCTGACCCACAAAGGTTAACCCTAACCCAAAAAGGTCAACCTTGACCCAAAAAGGTTGACCTTGACCCAAAAAAGTTGACCCTGACCCAAAAAGGTCAACCTTGATTAGGTCAAATTGGCATAGTGTTTGTTTGATGATAGAGTACCAATATGGTACCTTTCTATGCTTATAGGACCCTGTCTGTCTTCGACAACACCCCTTTAGATGGTTACTGGTGAGTGTCAAAGAGAGCATGTCTGAGCTACAACCAGATGAGATACAACTTTTGAGAGATGTCAAATTATACTGGGTAGCATTCCTACCACAGAAGAGGTTCCATTGGTCCATGATTTCTGCCATGGTAGAGAGGTGGGATGAGGATACTTGTTCCTTTCATCTACCCTCAGGGGAGATCACAATCACGCTAGAAGATGTATACAAGATTCTATGGCTTCCGGTCTGAGGTGAGCCTGTCAGATCAAGAGGACCATAGGGTATAGTTTTCTTAGCACCATTTTCTGACCTCGTGTGCAGGATGGAGGGTGATAGAGTTTTTTTCACATGGGGGTGCAACATGTTAGCCCATCTTTACCATGAGTTGAGTCAGCTAGTGAAATATCAACGGGAGATTCTTATAGTATGCACCTTGTTATATATTTGGATGTTTGAGCACTACACATGTATAGGACCACAGGGTGTTCCAGTGATGATAGATGCAAGAACACCGAGATCCTTTGCATATTCACTAGTAGATGTCTGGCAGTACAGGGATATCCTCTTTTGGAGAGTATTCCTTGACCGTGTACCAGGTATAGATGTGATATGGAGACCTTATTTTCAGATGATAGAGTGACCAAAAATGCGATATGAGTTGAGATACTCATAGCAGCGATAATTGCTAGAGGGTCCCACCAATCATGTCATGATGTTGTATTACTATGATAGAGTGATGAGACAATTTGGTTTGATACAGGGAGTCCCCTGAATAGTTCCTCGGTATGCATACTTGACGAGGTACTATCAGAGACCCGACACCATACACTGACCTACAGTAGAAGACATTGTGGATAGTGAGACAAATGAGATTGAGGATACAAAGGTAGCCCCTGAGAAATCCTATGTAGGTGCTAGCAAAGATTATATCAGATATTGGAGCTTATAGGGGACCCATCCTATCTTCCCCGATGACTACCCTATAGGTGATCCAGGTCTTTCAGAGAGGATGCACTGGGGTGGTGATGTATTAGAGGAGGAGGAGGAGGACCATGGGGAGGAGCCCATTCTTGAGGAGGATCCCATGGAGGAGGAAAGTGCTGAGGAGAGAGCACAGGAGAGAGCACAGGAGAGGACAGAGGAGAGGGCAGAGGAGATGATAGAGGAGAGGGCAGAGGAGATGCCCCCTGGCCATAATACAAGTGCTGGTGATCATGCAGTCTATATTTCACCCTTGAGATCATGATGAACTCCCCGAGCATACACAAAAACACCACCACCTAGACCCAAACACAGTGAGAGAGGAGAGAGTAGCCGCTCCATGCCCCCACCACTTAGATCCTTCAGTGATACTCAGGAGGGAGATCCAGGTATGACATATGGAATTTAGTTAGAATGTTTTAAATGAATATATTTCTAGAAAAAGTATTGAAAGAAAGTTCTTGCATTTGTGTAGTGAGCGTAGCAGAGTGGAGGAGTTTTGTATCTGAGGTTCTGAAGGATACATGCATATCCTACCAACCACAAACTACTAAGTTAGAGTCCCTTATAGGACAAAGGGATCCCAAAAGACATGCAGATATCTTCCTATGTGTACAATGAGAACTGAGGTTGTGTAAAGAAAGAGAGGAGAAGTTGATGGCCAATCTACAAAGAGCCCAAGAGCGTAACCATGAGATGAGTATATCAAGGAGCCACACACGGACTACCATTCTGAGATCCTTAGCCTCACACCATAGATCTGAGAGAGCTGGGAGCCACCGACCCTTAGAGCATAGAGACAGAGTTTGATAGATATGGTACATGTGCCATATACATACCAAACTTAGAAGAAGTTTATTTATGAAAAAGACTTTGTTTGAACAAATAGTTTTATGGTTGATTACTTGTATTTTCATCAATGCAAAAAAAAGTTTAATAGAAAGAAAAAAGTCTATGAATTCATTCAAATTTATATAACTTATAAAATGATTATTCTATAAGGAATAAACACATACATGAAGAAAGAAAGTTTTAGTTAAGGATAATAACGTTTGAGATGCATAATATTAATAGGTTCTTTAAGAGGGACACCATTCATATCAACAATTTTTTAAGCACTTGAAGTAAAGTCCTTAATAACCATAAAATTTCCAAGCCAATTTGGGCTAAAATTCCCTTTCTCACGAGGTAGAGCATTCACATTCCTTTGATTCTCATATAAGACTAAATCACCTACCAAGAATGACCATTCAATCACCTTGTGATTATACTATTTCTAGAGTGATTTATGATAGGCTTTAATATGTTCCAAAGTATTTATCCGTTGTTCATCTAACATTTCTAATTCTTGTAATTGTTGTTCTCGGAAAGTATCTTTGTCAATAATCTCGTGAAATGAAACACTCAAAGATGGTATTTATAATTCCAAAGGCATAATAGCATCAATACCATAAACAATATTATAAGGAGAAGTACTGGTGGCCATACAAATGCTAGTCTTGTAGGCCCACAAAGCATAAGTAAGCTGGGTATGCCAATCTTTCGCATGCTTGTTAACCATTTTCTTTAATATTTGTTCAACAACCTTATTCGATGCTTCAGATTGACCATTATATTGAGGGTAATAGGGAGTACAAAATATGTGTTGAATGTGATATTTCTCCATGAATTTCATGACTTCTTTATTTTTGAAAGAAGTACCATTATCCAAAACTATCATTGAAGGAATACCAAATCGTGCTATAATATGATTAAGGATAAAATCAAAAATAACATCCGCAGTAGTAGAACATAGGGGAATGACATATACCCACTTCGTAAAGTAGTTTGTAGCTATGAGGATGTACATATGTCCTTGAGAAGAAGCTGGTGAGATTTTTACAATAAGGTCAAAACCCCAAACGCTAAAAGGCCACACAATGACTTGATTATGAAGCTCATGAGCAGGAGCGTGGATTAAATTACCATGTTGTTGACATTGAGGACACTTTTTAACAAACGTAAAGGAATATTTCTCCATCATTTTCCAATAGTATCCCATTCTAAGAAGTTTATTAACTAAATATTTTCCACCAAAGTGCCCTCCACAAGATCTAGAGTGAGCTTCTACTAAAGCTACAAGTGCTTCAGTTTTGTTAAGACATCTTAATAACAGACCATTGTAAGATCATTTTTAAAGCGTATCTCCTAGAATAATATAATTTACTACAAGCTTTATAATATGATTACACATGTTCCTTGTTGCTAATTCTGAAAAAGTATTATCTTTCAAAAAATGAAAGACATGTGAATACCATTCATCAAGATGCAAGTTAAAACAATCAGCAGTAACCTTCTCAGAAATTGTAGGATTTTTAAAAGTATGTATAGTAAATTGAAAGTCTTCATTATTATTCTCAAGACAAACCAAAGAAGCTACAATTTCCATGGCATTTGCATGTCAATTATCTTTCCTAGGTAAAGTTTGAATCGTATAAGAAGAGAATTGTGAAAGAATATCTAGAGCCAAATCTCGATATTGCGTCATTTTATCATTCTTAGTCTGATAACCTCCTTTGATTTGTTCAACAATTAATTGTGAATCCCCATAAATTTCCAAATTTTTAATATGAAGGGATGAAGCTTCTCATAAGCCAGCTATAAGAGCTTCATACTCCATGATGTTGTTAGTACAAGGTAAAGTTTGTTTATATGACATAGGGATTGGTTTCTTTGTAGGAGGGATCAAGATAATGCCCACCCCAGAACCTGTCTTACATTTAGAACCATCAAAATATAATTCCCAAACATCTTCTTGTTTAATTGCAAATATATTCTCATCTGGGAATTCTATTGAGGTAACACTTGTATTAGAATGAGGGCAAGGAGCTTCAGCTAAATAATTAGTTAAAGCTTGTCCTTTGATTGAATTTTGAAGGATAAAATTGAGATCAAATTCTGTAAGTAACATCACCCACTTTGCCAGACGGCCAGAGAGATCAATTTTTGAAAAAAAGATGTTTTAGAGGATCAAATTTAACAATCACATTGACCTCAACATTCAACAAGTAATGCCGAAGTTTTTGACAATCATAAACTAAAGCTAGGCATTGTCTTTCTAATTGAGTATATCATGTTTCATAATCCATTAAGGTCCAACTAATATAATATATTAGTCTTTCCTTTCCTTCACTGTCATGTTGAGCCAACAATGCACTTACAACATTGGAAGTAGAAGAAGTATATAGATAAAAGGGTTTATTGAATTGAGTAGGTTGTAAGATAGGAAGATTAGAAAGATGTTCCTTAAATTGTTTAAAGGATTTCATACATTCCTGGTTCCAAGAAAAAATGGTATCTTTTCTGAGTAAAGAAGTAAAAGGAATAGTCCTATCGGCTAGGTTAGAAACAAAGTGATGAATAGATTGTATTTTACCTTGTAAACTGTGCAATTGAGAAATGTTCTTAGGAGGAGGCATGTTAACAATAGCATCAATATTTTTAGTATCAACCTGATGCAGGAGCATCCTGGGTGTAAGAGCAATCTTGCATCACCCAAAAATATTTCTGTTTTTATATTCAATAAGGGCTATTTTGTGCAGAGCTGCTATTTATGGAAAGTTACTATTTTTGGTA
>MU226646.1:1249028-1269481 GCA_018584345.1 Thuja plicata | reverse complement strand
ATAAGGATTGAATCCTAACCCATAAGTATAATCACAACCTTCATTGTCCAAGGGTACTTGTATACCTTGCTCATATTTACCACAACCTTTTCCATTAAATCCTGATTTCTTGAGTAAATGATAACCAAAACCATATTTGTTGGCTATACCAGATTGAGTTAAAGGAGCAGCATATGTCACAATGTCATAGCAATCTAGTTTGATTGTCTCAATCGTTTCATTACCTAAAGTAGCAAAAAAGTTACTTTTTAATTCCTCTGATAACGGAGAAGGGATAAACACTTGTTTTTCAAATTCACTTTGTTCTTTCATAAATTCTAAATCTAAGACTTTGTATTCCCCTATGAAAGAAGAATTGAAATCCAATGTTCCCCAATCATCTTTCATCAGAGAAGAAGATGGAATTTCAGATTTTTTTATCCTTAAGTGGTTGCTCAGGTTTTTCACTGGGTTGTATGGGCTCAGGAACCTTAGCATATTCTACATTCAAGAAAGGATTTGGCACATCATCCGCATGCAATGTGTACATCAGATTGTTATAAATTAACCTTGCCTTATGATGAAGAGTAGAAGGAACCACATGCATAGTATGTAACCAAGGTCTTCCTAATAAAAGATTGTAGTTGAGCGGTCCTGGCATAATATGGATAGGAGTGTAGAGGAGAATAGGACCAACTTTGATAGGTAGCATAATAATACCCAAAGTTTTCTTTGCAATGTTATCAAAGCCATGAATATGAATATTATCTGGTTGAATGGTTGTAAGATCGAATTTAATTTCCCTAAGCATATCCATGCTACAAACATTAAGCCAAGATCCATTGTCAATTTGTGTTCTACGAATGTTACTCTGATTAATAGAGACAACAACCATAAGAGAATTATATTGATTATGCACCTCAACAGAAGGTAAATCATTATTAGAAAACATAATAGGAGGTACAGAAGGCATAGTATGCATGCACTCCAAAAATGAATTAATGTTCTCTTGGTTAGGAGGCGGAGGGGGAAGAGTGGATAAAGCTTTTTGCAATGCCTCATGATATGTAGGAGAAGTTTGAAGTAATTCCTATAAAGAGATATTAGCTAGAGTAGCGCGTAACTGCTCAACTAAATTATATTCCTTAAAGGAAGAAGGTAACCTAGGTGCTGGAGAAAGCACATGTTGAGAAGGAGGTAAAGTAGCTGGGACAGTAGGTTGAGGATTATTTCATGTGTGATAAGCATGCGAAATGGAATTTGTGTTATCAAAGAAATCCAAAGGATCTCTAGGTTTACCCTTAATAGGTATTCGAGGACATCCTTTTATCGTCATCAAAGGTTCAGGAAATACCATTCTAGGTATCTCAATGTTGCAAATAGAAGGGTATGAAGGTAACCATGCATACACTCTATGGTAAAAGTCAATTGGAGAGGTTGTGGAGGAGGATGAAGTGGGAATGGGATCCATTGAGATCCCATTCGAACCATTTGCACACTCACTTCCATGTACCTCATTAAGGGATCTATCCTCTTGTACAATAAAATCCTCATCAAAATATTCTAAACAAGAATCATACATGTTGAGCACAAAAATAAAATAACAAGCATGCAAATATTTTTGTGTTTTCTTAAAGAAATTTTATGGTTTTTATGAATTTTAAAATATAAATGCAATAGCATAAAAGAAAACCTACTTCTATATGCATGAAATATCTAATGTGAAATGTAAATCTAATACCAAAAAGAAAGAGCTATCTATCACGGGTTCACCAAAATGTAAGATCTAAAATTGGTGTTGAATATGAGGTCTTCTAGATGATAGGAATTGCACATGAAAAGAGACCCTAAGTCCAATTTTAGCCTAATACAATAAATTCTAATGATAAGGAATTGAGAATACTTTTAAAGAAATAAGGAGTAAAGTACCTACCTCATATCATAGCAGATCTGAAGAATGTTGTTTTCTGAGGTCTGTACTCTATTTCTGGAAAACCTAAAGTATGATCCAGAACTGAAACACAGAGACGAACAAAACCCAAAAGTATTTTTTTGATCCAACACCATCTTATAAAAAATGTTGACCTTGACCCACTAATACCACCCCCTGACCCAATAATCTCAACCCTGACTTGCGTTGCCTTGATAGAAAATCTATTTTCAGATCCCGATAGTTCACTGAAAAGGGTATCCAAATCTAGTCTCAGATCTGCTGTCCTATACCCGTAAATCCTGAAAATAACACCTACAAATATATGAAAAGAGGGTTTTGGGGTGTCTATATAGGGTTTTTCCTTAGTCAAACCCCATTTTGGTGATCTCCACCACAAATAGCCGAATATGGAATGTATGTATGTGTGTGTTTTCTCTTTGAGAAGAGTCTTTGAACATGTAATATCAAGATCTAATCTTCTAGATTAAAAATCCTAACATAACATGGAAATGAGAAAGAAATGCATAGATTTGAATATGATAAAGAAAGAATATCGAGCCCCCAAGGCTAAAGTACTCCTACCAATTCACAATCTGTAATTTCTACCCCATGATAATGTCCCTTTGAATGCTTGAATCTTGAGAATGGTAGATCTAATAGAAAAGAGCACCTTCTTACTTCAATGAAGATCTACAATAGCTTGTCCACAAAAATGCTTGAAATGTATCAGCATGTCTTCCTAGATTTGTCCTTCTATATCATCCTCTTGCTTATTTGCATCATGTCATCTCCCGATTTTGTTTCATGATCAAATGAGGGAAAAAGAGAGTGTTTATATAGAGATCTTGATATAGGTCTCTTAGGGCACTGCAAGGGACCCAAATTCAAATTTCACCTTGAACTATGGTCCAATAAAAATATCCATCCAAGGAGGGAATGAATTAAATTGAATATCAGAGAAAACACTTTCGCATCCAAACCCAGGGACCTATTTTAAGTTTAGAACCTCGATAAGCTCCGAAATTGAAAGCAGGGACCAACACCCGATAGAGGTCTATGTCGACCTCACCCTTGACCTAGGTCAAGGTTGAACTTTCCCCTAACGTAGGTCAAGGATGACCTTGAACCTGAACTAGGTCAGGGTCAATTTTGACCTTGACCTAAGGTTCTAGATAGTGGTGTCCGTGGGATTCCCAGGTCAACCGGGGACCTAGGAAGGTGATGGAACATTCTAGATGCTGGAAAGAAGGCCAAGAGGCCTAAAGAGAGTATGATGAGGTATAAGAGGGGCCACACATAGGTCCTAACTATAAAATATATTCATGGAGAGGGAAACCAAGGAAAATCTATAAGATCCTAACCCTAATTTCACCTAATCATGTAGAATCAAACACAAATGCATCCTAAATGCAAATCTAATATGCAAGCATACTAAATGAAGGTGCTTAACATACCAAAATGGAAGTTATTCCATTTTAAGATGATAAAATGACATAGATATAGATAATGTAGATTGGAACAAATTCTTGGTCAAGTGTTCCAAGCCCACTAGAAGGTCGACTGATTGCACCACCTTGGTCCTATCCGATTTGGTGAATGCAGTTGCACACCCAATATAAGTTCTGTCCTCAGAACTAATCATAACCTTAGTGCACCATTATGTATCTAATGAGAGGGTGGTTAAAAATAGAGAGGGAGATGTGGTATTGGATCTAAGATTAGATAATATTGAAGATGTCTTCCATCTCCAAAAGGGGGTCGATCGATTCTACGACTTCTCTATTAACAAAGGCCTGAACTGGTTTATAAAACACACTCTGGATGCATACAACATGGTCAATAAGGACTATTTGATTCATTCAATGCCCAATAAAAAAATTGAGAGGATAGACTTTAGGAGAGGATACCTCAAGTATGACATCCAAGTGACCATTACAATGCTATGTCGAGTGTATGGACTACCTCAGTACATCAAGCTTGAAAATTGGATGATCCTATTGAATGAGAAAATCAAAGTAAGAAAGGACATGTTTGACTGGGCAACCATTCTAAGTGAAAAATAAGATGAGAAACTGATCTCAGTTAGCATAAGCCAAAACTTTATATGACCTCATACATGGTATACTTGCTAGCCGCAAGGGAAGAATACCCGGGACTTGTGAAATAGGGGGCCTTCGGCCAACCAAATGCATGACCTTTCACATTCTACCCAAAGTTATTCAGGAAAGAAAAGATGGAAAATATTAGTCCTTAATACAAGATCCTAAATGATTCTTTCATCTTTTCAATCATCCATTTAATGGAGGGTAATCATGCTAAAAGATTATCGGAAGAGGCTGCCGCCAAGATTAGGGAAATAGGGGCTTTCTACTTACAATTTAGGAGATTCACCTACATTAAAGTAGCAGGATACACTCTCATCCCCAAGAAGCTACACATATACCCTTATGATTGGGTAATCATCATAGAAATGGCCAACATCTCGTAGACACATACGAGCACTTAAAACACAAGAAGAAGCACTATTGGGATTTCCCCATATCAATAGGCATGTATACCTTAGAGGATATGAAAATATGCAAGTCTCTAGATTTTGAATGGGATGAATGTCCACTAAAATTTTATACACACATTAGGACCAGGTTTGACCCCATAGGCACCTACATGGAACCTACATCCACATTATGAGTAAACACTACATTCATGAGCCACATATAGAAGGTAACTAGATCAATTGTGTGGATGATTATGAGGTGCAGATAAGGGACTATTCAGGATGACTTTAACATTGACAGAGGTGGCCCTAGAGATCAACATTCCTCCCAAATCTTGGGACAATAATACAGAAGATGTGTTAGATCCTTTGTACAATAAAGATAAGATATACACAGGCCGATTCTAAATGCCAAAGTAGATAAAGATGAAAATGATAGCATCAATTTCAAGGTGAGGCATGTAATCAAGGCCACCAAGTTGTGGATCAAGAAATAATTCCCAATGGATCATAATCCCATGAAGCCACAACTGAACCTGCTAAAAAAGGAGACGAAAAGTGCAAAGAAAAGCTTGTAGTGCCTCAATTAAAGAAGGCCCCACAACAGAAGCCGAGAATAGTGTATGGCCATGAGCATCCAGTTTTGTATGGTTCTAATCCTAAGCATAATCCACAAAGGACTAAGATGACTGAGAGAATAACCCCACCCATTGATCAATCACAAATAGCCTAAGGGGAACTTCCTACTACCTCCGGTTAGTCTCCTATTATAAATACTGCCACAAGAGAGAGAAGAAAAGTATGTAAGAGGAAGAGAGCTTCCACCTCTCAATAATTAGGAAACCTACAAGAGGAACCAAAAGAGAAAGAGAAAGACGGGGATGATGTACCTATGGTTAAAAGGACAAGTTCCAAGATAGCTACATTAAGGAAAATGGGTCCCGATGAAGGCACAACTACCAGTGAAGAAATAGAGACACAGGAAGAACTAAAAAATCCTTTGGATGTCCTTGGTTCAGATGAGTTTCTCATGTATGACTTTGAGGAACTTGAAGGTTTCAGAGACCAAGGCCAAGATTAATTTGATCCTACAAAAGAAGTTAAAATAGGGGGACAAGTGCCAGTAAACCCTCAGGTTATCCTCACTCCACCTCTGTCTCTATTTACAAATGCCACAATGAATATACCACCCATAGGAATGGAAATAGGCGCAAACAAGGAGACATGAACCCAAGGTGTATCTAGATCCTCTATTTCAGAGGCCTCACACACTACTATAGTCAAGTCACTCAAGGATGTAGGAGAGGATAAGAAGAAAGAAAAGGATGTGGCTCCCACTGCTCCACCTTCTCTTCCAACTCCTACTCCCACTCCTCCACCTTATCTACAAGCTGCTACTCCACCACCTTCAATTCTACTATCTTTCTCCAACCTGACTCCCCAAGTACCACTAAATATGGGAATAATTACTCCTCTTTAGACAATACAAGAGTCAATAACGGGTCTTAGGGCTGAAATATTAGCCATCTCCTGGGAGGATGAAGATAAAAAAGGAAAAGGAGAAAGAAGAAGAGAAAGGAGATGAATAAGTAGAAATACAAGAGGAGATGGTAACCCAAGATAAAAAAAGGTATTTCCCCAGTATTGCATATTCACCTTTATGAGCCCGTCACTACCTTTACTAAACCAACTTGGTTTACTAAAGAAATTCAGCCCAGGAAGAGGGTATATACAAAGGAAGAAGAAGAAGAAGAAGAAGAAGAAGAAGAAGAAGAAGAGGCAGACATGGCCTTCCTAGGCCAAGCCTTCCATCAAAATGAATCCAGTATGCCAGCAAGGAACATATCCTATGTCACTTAGGATACAAATGGCCATTGGAAGGCATAGGTAGTAGTTCCTACCATCGATGTCACCCAAGCACATGCAACCCCAGAGGACTACATTTTTGAAGAGGTTGATTTAGGGGAGCCTACAAGGGAAGGAAGTAAAACTCTGGCAGCTCTAGGACTCAAACATGATTTGGTTTTCATGGCTAAGGATAAAGAGAAAATCAATTCATTAACAAAGAAAAATAAAGCTCTAAATAAATTCATTTACAAGATTGTGGGTCCCATTGATCCAAATTTCCCAGAAGCCTCATTACAGGTCATCCTTGAGAAGAAAGTTATTCTGGAATTGCCGGAAGGCATGACTCATTCTTTAATACAAGCATGCACTGACTAGAAGAATGATTTTGAATAATTTGGAGAAGGGATTATTAGGAAATTTTTTAGGCCATTCAAAGTTATCCTTGTAGAATCCATTGGATTGGTGGATATGATGGAAAGTGACATGGGATCAGACTTCAAACTAGCAAGATGGCAGGCTGCACTGCGAGACCTAAAGATAATCAGGAAGTAACTCTTCCAAGTTTTGGTAAACATGTATGAAGGTGTAGAGTTAAAAATTTTTGGCACATGGATCAAGAGTATAGTCAAGATGGTTAAGGTCCATGAGAAGTTCTTAAACCGCATACGTGAAAAGCACAAGGGAGTCATGATGTGGGTAGAATAGATAGAAAATTTATTCATAGGTATTGACATGGAATTAAACAAGGATGAAGAAAATCAGATTATATGCCCAACAAAAGAGGTTATACAAAAATTCAAGGGAATCCTAGCGGGGGTCACCATGAAAGAAGATCTTCATCAACTCTTTTACTTCAAAGAAGATATGCAAAGAATGGCAGAACATGAGGAAGAAATAAATTTCTTCGCTTCAAAGTTGACCACCTTCAGGGAGAAGCAAGAAAAATGCCTTAGTGAAGTGAAAGAGAAAGAGGTAGAATATGAGGAGGTGCAAGAAATAGTGAAAATTCTACAGGAAAATCATCGATAAATACTCCCATAGTGACTTCCCACTGGAGACTTAACCAAATTTTGGGATAGAAATTTTTCCATATTTAGTCATTTTGCAAAGGCTAGTTTTTCGGCCTTTCAGCCTCCGCAAGTCCACAATTTTGGAGGACCCAAATTTTGGTTTTCCATACTTAGTGAATTTTACCCCTGTAAAATTTTAGAGAAAATATCAGGGTTTGAATTTTGGGCCATTCCAGCGTAAGATTTTTTTTGCATGAAAGTAGAGTTTTAGATCATATTGATGAACAACTGGGGTTCATTTTTGCATGAATAAAGGTCTTCTATCAGTCTTCACCACATAGGGAACTCTAGATTAATATTCCAAGGGAGAACTCAAAGACCAAAAGGAATAATTCTGTTAGAAATGATGGAGCTCCAGTTCTTTTTCCTCTTCTTTCTGAGTGAGTTTCACCCTAAATTCATGGGAAAATTGAGTGTAAATGGATCAAGGATCTATGAAAACTGTTTAGCATCAGTTTAGTAGTAGTTTTGTTTAGCAAGCTTTAGATTTATCTTTGTTTTCATCATTTTTAAAGATACTAAAACCCTAGTTTTGGGGTTTAGAGTTTGTAGATCAAAGCACTATATATTGTCATAAAGACAATGTAATATGGTCGGATCTTTTATGCAATAAAGATATACAATTGGTGCTTCATTTGCGGTGTGATATTTTCTATTGTCTATGGGAAATTTATGAATTCATGTTTTCTTTTTCATTTATTTCAAAGAGCCAATTGGGTTTATTGTGTTTGGATCTGCTATTGATTAGACTGGAGTTTGTTGTTGTTCATCAATATTGCTGTGTCAAATGATTGGGAAAGATAATTCTGTTGGTTCAATGATAAATTTGTCTTGTGTGTGCGCATACTTGTGGCCTCATAATTTGATAGATTTTAAAAATATTTCATCTTGATATGTTTATCTTCAAATGATTGCATCTATTCGGTATAGAAGCGTGGCATGGTCTGATTCATATTCAATGGGTTTCCATCTTTCTATCATTCAATTTGCAAGGAAGGTTAAACAATGGTTTATGTCCGTTAGGATTTTATTTTTTGCAAATTTGCTTGATCCTCATTACCCAAATCTTTTGATCTTCTTTGAAAATCTAGGTAAATAGATAATCATCATAGGTTTTAGCATAGATTTGCATAATTAGTAAGTTACATGCATTGATAAATTGGAAAATACAAAAACAAGTACTAAAGTTGTTTTGTAGTTTGATGTCTTGAAAGTACTAGAAAAGGCCTCCTTGTGAACATTCACATTTATATTCAACTGATTTTATTGAGAAGGTTGTACCACAACCATGGATAACCTTGGGAATAAATTTGTTATTCTTTTAAGAGAGGAAACCAAATCTCGAAGTCCTAACAATTGAATTGTGTAAAAACAACACTCAACAGAAGTGGCGTTAGAAGGGAGGGCCTAAAGAGTGAAAAGATGGATAACATCAAATCCTTCTCACTAGAATGGTTTGAGTGAGTTCTTAGATCATCTCCAAATAGGGGTGAGTTGGTTGAACTTACCCACCATCGTAGAGCTCACAGTGATAGAGGGAGATCCAAATTCGCTCATCATCCTACTGAACCCTCAGAACCCTTTGAAAAACAATCCCACATTGCTGTCCCATTCATCATGACACAAATCCCTCAAAATCAAAACTTGCAAAATCAAAATTTACAAAAACTCCACCCCATGTCTTTCTTCTCTAACACACAAAGTTCTCCATTGAATCTGGTAGGTCAACTCCACGAATTTCCCAAAGACCCAGAGAAGTTTTGCACATGTTTTGTATATGGAGAATCAAGGATGACAGAAGAACACATCCATGCCTTCAATTAATTTGCAATCAAAAGGAGATTTCACACCAAGATGTCATCTGTCATTTTTTCCCATACACCCTGAGTGATTTTGCATACAGCTGGTACCCAAAATTGCCACGCAGTTCTATCTCTGTATGGGCAGAGTTTGAAACAAAATTCCTAAACTAGTTTAAGTTGTATGTGGATCCTGCAACACTGCATCACCAGTTCATAACAATAAGAAATGATTCTATTGAGCCAATGGCTATGTTCAACCATTGCTTCCACAAGATGCATCATAAATTGGAAGCACCTTACATCATACCAGAAGCAGCAGTCATACAAGTTCATTTGAAAGCTCTGGATCAAGTCACTTCCATTTTTTTAAGAAGACTTCCTCTTATAGATAGAGATACTATGGAGAAGGTGTACAATGAAACCATAAATTTCACTCAACAAATAGATCCCCAAGGAGGAGGGAACTTTGGCACCTTACCAACTTTTTGGAACATTTCTATTCTACATCAGTTCACTGCGATAAAATAGGCTTTGACTACCCATACACCCTTATTGAACCAAATCTTGACACAACCACTTTTTTCCCCTCCACGAGCCATCACTTATATAGGCATTTGAATTGGATGTTAGAAAGAAAACCATGTCTCAGTTGACCAATGAGCTCACCCAAATGAAGTTGAACCCATACCAAATCCAAAGCGGGTATCAAAGAACACCTATGACTCTGAATGCCTATCCTCATAATCAAAATTGGAGCTTTAATACCTTTGATAACAACAATAGTTTGCAGGATAAACAACTTGGGAAGTGGAGACCCAATAGACCCTGGAACAACTGACCCAACAATGACAACATTCCCACTGATAATTCCAATTCTTATGATGCCGCTAATGTGAATGTTACTAGGTCTCCAACCCTACACCAAGACAATGACCAGTGTAGAAGCAATACAAACCACCAACACCCATGAAGTTTGGAGGAGCCCCCTATTCAGTTCAATGCAATGGCGTTTGATTCTTATAAACCTAGAAGTGGGGAAATTTATGATGTCTACAACAAGGAAGAAGAATTTGTATTCCCATTCTAGAAAGAGAAAGAACCTGAATATTCTAAAGTTCATGCATTTCAAAATGATCATCAGAGTTCGTACAACTTAAGGAGCTAAAAAGGAACCTCTAACCAATGGTATACCTCTGGGAAAAAAACTAACTCCACCAAATCCATGAGCTAGTAAAAATCCCACACCTCCTAAGGGTCCGAATGCTCCTACATCATATCCACCAAATATGTTTGCAAGTTACAAAAATCCATCTTGGCCAACTGAAAAATATAGTGCGGTTGAGGAACTAAAGAAAACAAAGGCGACATCTATATGTTTGATATGCTTCAAGGCTGTCCTTCCCATAGAGAAGAACTCCTAAATTCCCTATACCACTCTAGACAAGGAAAAATAAATAGCAACACAAATACCCCCACATCTAATATCAATACTTCAGAAGCTTTCCCTGCAATTTTCAAAGACAAGATATAAGTGCTTCCATTCTTACTTAGTCTGTGAATATTTGGAAATAACTTACACAATTGCTTGATTTATTCAGGAGCTTCATGTAACATCATTCCCTTGTCTATTTTCTAGAGGCTAGGGATGTTCCCCTAGACAAAAAACCAGGTGGTAATCCAACTAGACAAGATAGAGGTCAAAGTGATCGATGTACTTAAAGATGTGAACATCCAATTGGTTGCGGATCCAAGAATACAAGAATACATCGACTTGCACATAGTGTATATTCTTGAGACCTATGAGATGCTACCGAGTTGAGAATGGAACAAATGTTTGAGATGATGGTTGTCCATTGATTTCACCCAACTATGGCTGCCATGGAAGGGATTGAACAACCTAATCAAGATTGATGTCGAGTCTAAACTAAAAAAGATGATTACAGATTATAACTCCCCAAACGAGGTCCTGTTCATACAAACTGACCTAGGAACTTATTGGATGGAAAAAATCCTCAGGTTCCATATCAAAGAGATTAAAGAATGAGATCACAATCCCATACAAGGTCTGCAAGAGCTTAGCCCCAATAACGACATCTTCTAAAGTTTCATTAGCAACATGATGATGAGCCTACAACACCTAGGATGGGACACAGATCCCAACATCCTCCTATTATGAAGATACTACTGATTACACAAAGTGAGCCACTCAGAATTCACATCTCCAAGTTGTCAAGATGCACTATCACGAGTGCTAACCCAAATTTCCTTACCAATCAAATTTTTAGAAGGTCTAGGAACAGAAGACAAGAACCTCGAGAGGGAAAACATATGTGACATCACTCTAAGGGAAAACAACCTAACTGGTCAGGACACCCTAACCAAAATTCAAGATGGTGGATCAGATTCAGATAGAAAGAGCCCTACTATCGGTATGTTCAGTGACTAGAGTACTTCAGATGGCGGTGTCTTCCCACCCTACAGGAGGCCACATGCAAGCCAAGAAAGTGAAAGCATACAATCTCTGGATCTCGAGGGCACTCAAGGGATAGGGAAAGATAAATTGGCCTCCTTACATAGTGAGGGAGGAAAGGAGTGAAGGCACAAAATGACAGAGTTTTCAGGAAATTCTAACCCATTTCAAACCCCACAAAACAATACCAAATATGGAAACTACATTTTGACAGGTCCAAATGTAAACACAGAGCAGGCATAGGGATTGATGATAAATCCAAGTGGTAAGTCTTTCTATGCTGCTTATTAATTATAGTTTTTATGCACTAACAATGTTATAGAGTATGAAGCATTGGTTTGTGGACTCCTCCTGGCTCATGAAAAGGGAATAAAAGCCTTGAGAGTGGAAGGTAACTTGCATTGATCATCAAAAAAATTTGTGGTCAATGTTATTGCAATGATAAGATACTCTCAGATTACTAAAATAGGGCATGGTACTTGATCAAAGACTTTGAAGCATTCAATACCAAGTCCATCCCGAGAAGAAAGAATGTCGTCGCTGACACACTAGCTTTGTCTGGTAGCTCATTACACCCAATCCAAAAGTCAAAACTAAAGAATTTCTTGGTAGAAATCATTACATATCTAGCTATCCCAGATAATATTACCAACTTCTAGGTCTTTCAAGATGTCAAACAGATCCTTGAGTTCATCATGTGTGTAGGTGTGTTTGAAAAGAAGATTATAGACTAAGGGAAGGAAGAAGTTGAGGAAGAAGAAAACCTAGAAGTTCCCGATGATCAGGGAATCATAAACTTGAGGAACAATTCCATACCTAAAGGGATGGTAGTACTAGAAATAACTTGTAATAGTGATGGGACCGCTATAAGAAGATGGCCGCATGTACCACCCAATGGTAAAGAATATGAAACATTCAACCTTGGCAGATAAGATGAGCTAAGAGGTCCATATTGGGAAACTAGGCACCGAAGAAGAGAAGGATAGAATGGTACAACTCCTCTCTAAGTATAGAGATGTCATAGCCTGGAGATATGAAGAATTGAAGACATACAACACCTTGGTCATAGTACACAACATCCCACTAAAACAAGACTGCAAACCTTTCCAACAATGTCAAAGACCCATGAACCCCACCGTGGAGCCCCTAATACAAAAGGAAGTCCAGAAGTTTCTAGATGCAAATATCATCTTCCCAATTTGACACTCCACATGGGTCACAAACTTGGTACCAGTGAAAAAGAAGACTGGTGAGATCAGATTATGCGTGGATTTCCAGAACCTAAAAGAGGCCTCCTAGAAGGACAACTACCCACTCCCATCCTTTGAAGAAGTGTTGCAAGTACTAAATGGGTCCCAAATGATGTCCTTCTTGGATGGTTACTATGGCTACAATCAAGTAATGGTACAAGAAGAGGACAGGATAAAAATGACATTCACCACCAAATGGGGGACATTCGCCTATCGACGAATGCCCTTCGGTTTAATTAACGCTAGGGCCACTTTCCAGAGAGAAATGGACATAGATTTCAAGGGGCTAGTTGGAAAGTGCATCATCATCTATATGGACAACCTCATAGTTTTTTTCAAACAATGAACCGATTACATAAATGACCTAAGGATAGTCCTTCAAAGGTGTAGGAAGTATGAGATTTCTCTCAATCCCAAGAAATGCGTGTTTGGGGTCACAGAAGGCAAGCTGCTAGGGCAAATAATCTTAGCAGCAAGGATAGTAATAGACCCTGAACAAGTACAATCCATTCTCAATATGATGCCACCTCATAGCTGTAAGGAGTTGAAATCATTTTTTGAGAAGATTAATTTCATAAGAAAGTTCATCAATGGTTTTGCCAAAATAGTAAAACCACTAAATGACATGCTGAAGAAAGATGCTAAAATCGAGTGGACTATCCTAGTGAGGAATTCATTTGAGGAGATAAAGAACAAAATTGCTACAGCCCCCATCCTCGTCATCCCAGATTACACTATCCCCTTCATGGTGTACTCTTTTGCATCTGAACACTCATGTGTGGGCATCCTCACACATAAAAGGGATGGTGAAAAAGAGAGGCCAATAGCTTTGATGAGCTGTTCCTTTAAGAATGCTGAAGTTAGGTACCCTAATCTAGACAAATAGTCCTTCACTTTGGTCAAATTGGTAAAGAAGTTCTGAAATTATATCCTAAGGAGCAAAGTTTTAGGATAGTCCCCAACGCCGTTGTAAAATCATTGTTGATGCAAAATAAACTAGGAGAGCGAAGGGGAAAGTGGATGGTGATTCTACCAGAATTTGACCTCAAGATCCAACCAATGAACCTAGTGAGGGGCCAAGGCTTGAAAAAACTGATCTTTGAGGTAGAATAAGGTCTAACATACCAAACTTAGACTAATCAAGGTGTGATTATAGATAAATGGTACTAGGATATAGTCTACTACTTGCTATAGAACCGCTACCCAAAAGGGATGAATAGCTCACAAAGAAGGGCCCTAAAAATCAAGAGTAACTCTTACATGCTAAAGAATGGTCAGCTATACAAATGCAATTACGAGGGTCTATACCTGAGGTGTTTAGACAGGCTCAAAGTAAAATAAGTCCTGGATGATTGTCATGACAAATACGGGACAATCCATGGGTCAGATGAAGCCACTTACCACCAAATTTTAAGAGCATGATATTATTGGCTTACACTGTTTAGAGACACCAACAGACATGTAAGATCATGCCACACCTTTCCAGATAAGTGAAACTTGGGAGAAGAACTCGATGTTGCCCTTACAACTAGTATACGAGGTACTTCTGTTTTCCTAGTGGAGCTTGAATTTCATTGGAATGATTAATGCCCCTTTTTTTGCAAGTCATAAGTTCATCCTAATAGCCACTGATTACTACACACGCTGGATGGAAGCCTAGGAACTAAAAAATTGCACCACTGAAGTGGTAACTAAGTTCTTAGAAGAGCACATCATAATCAGGTTTGAGATGTCATTCTATCTAGTATGTGATAATGCCCCCTCTTTTTCCTCCACTATGCTCATGCAATGGGCCTTTGAAAATTAGGTAATTCTAAAGTTTTCTTCTAATTACTATCCACAAGGAAATGGCATGGAGGAATCCACAAACAAGAACCTAACAATGGTAATCAAACACCTCCTAGATGACAACCCCAACAATTGGCATACACAACTGAAATATGGTTTGTGGAATGACTGAGTGAGGATTAAAAATACCTTGGGGACATTCCCATACCAACCGGTCTATGGCCTATGATTGGTCCTCCCTATGAAATTGAAAATACCAATCTTAAGATTTATGGACTAGTATGTTAAAGGTGAAGATTGAGTATAGGTTCAAGTCATGAATCTCCTCAACTTGTAGGAGAAAATAACTTTAGCCCTGGAGCACGTATCAAAGAACCAAGCCATCGTCAAGTGGTGGTTCAAAAAGAGAGAAAATATCAAAGATTTTAGGATCTCTGACCTTATATTGATGTGGGACAAGGAAAAATAAAAGTCAGGCAGCTACACCAAGTTTCAAAAATTGTGAACAAGTCCCTACCAGATATCAAAGTTCTTGGGAGATAACACCTTTAGGATCATTTCCTTAGATGGGGAATCAACCCCATTACTAGTAAACAAGAAATTCCTCAAACATTATTTTGGATCCTAAGTGGGATTTCATTTCATTTCTTGTATTTTAGTTTAGTTTTTTTGTTTCTGTCCTTCTTTTCTTTCCTTCTTTCTATTTCGGTCCTACAAGTCCTTTTCTTGTGTCTGTTGTCTCCATTTTCTTCCTTTTTTTCAGGGCTCATTTTTTATTTTTGCCTTGGATCGGTGTGTCTTGGCCCCTTCCCAAGTAGTCCTTAAAAATTGGAGCAGAGGTATTTCTTGGTCAAATTCTCCAAATAAATGTTGGGCACAGAGAATGTTCCCAAATTCAGAAGTGATGACATCTTCCATCAACAATCAAAGAGATGTTTGACCCTTGGTCATCTTGATCACAAAGTACACTAAGAAAAAACATGCAAGAGTATTGGTTTCTTGAGCATTTTTTAGTTGTGACCGACATTAGTTCATTGACTCAGGCACCCACCAATCCCAGAACCCAAGTCTAGTGGATGTGAAAGAAATAGGGAAGAGGGGAGAAAAGGATAAAGGAACAAATGAACCAACAAGGAAAAGGTAACCCAAAGGGTGGTTACAATCATAAAACCTAGGTAGCACAGCCTAATCGCTGCTCAGGTGACTCTAGAAACCTCTACTAGGGCTATGGACATCTGATCGATAGTAGAAAAAGGTTAGATTGGGATTCAAGGAAAACAATTTCAGGGCTATGGATGCCTGAGTGACAACAAAGATCTTTCTAGGAAGCCCTGGTATACATGGTGAAGGTTGGGAACAACTGACAAACATTATGGTCACCACATTCAAAAGTTGAGATGTGAATACATATACACACACACTAAAAGAAAAGAAGAAGACTTCAATCTTGGGAGTCAGTGAAAGATGATCAAAAAGAATGACTCTTGGTTTTCATCGTTGCAAAGTTAATTTCCAGAAGGGTTTTTCTGATAAAGAAATGCCTTGCTCATTCCTCCTTTTGCCAGGGCTATTTGTTGTGGGTCCAAAACACACACCCCATTTTGTCCCTTTGGCCATGGGGACCCCCCTTTTTATATTTTTACTTCTGCTTCCCTCCCTTTTTTGTTCCTTTAAATTTTTTGGGGGGTCCTGTTGAGAAAGTGCTAAGTCCTTTTGCACTTTCATATTGACGAGGTCACCCAACCTCTAAAAGCCCAAAAGCCTAAAAGTGTAGAAGCCTGGGCGGGCACCTTTTAGTATTTTATCCTCCAAAACACCAAAAGGGGTGAGGGTTTCTGCCTTCGGGGTTTAGGAATCTGAAAGCTCGAAAAGAGGTGATGTCACCTCACCTACGGGCTATACAAGTGATGTCGCGCATCCATTTTCTCACTGTCTTCTTGTGAATGGGTGTGTCTGCCACCCTGGTGTTCCATTTCTTTATGTAGATCTATCTTTATTTGTTGCGACAGATCTACCCCTTCTCCTCACATCCCTAGCAGGTTGGAATTTCCTCCTCCCTTTCTCTTTGTTTTTCCCCTTTATTTTTTCCTTCTTTGCGTGCTTTGTTTTATTTCTTTTTTTTGTTCATATTGTTGGTCTTTGTTTCTTCCCTCTCTCCTTGATGCTCCTAGGTCACCACATCCTTGGCTCTAGGATTTGTGGCTTTCACCTTTCGTCACTTTTGTTTCTTAGTTTTTAATTTTTAGGGTTTTTTTCCTCTCTCGACAGTCGTAGGTTTCAGCCTCTGAAAGGCCAAAAATGGACCCCAAACGTCAGATCCAAAACATAGAAAATCACTAAGTGCAACTCTTCAGACTTCAGACTTTCAGACTTCTGACATTTAACACAAAAAAAATCCTTGACATCCGATACACCGAAGACAAGGTCGCAACCCAAATTTTTGGCATTTCTCCCTATGAAATCTCACCATCCCCGCAAAATCCAAAAAAACATTCAAAGTCTAACCACCTTCGGCCTTTCACACTCCAAGAAATTTTTTGGTCTTTTGCACTCTAAAGTTCCTTTTCACCTTTGCACTCCAAGGCCTTTCTGGCCTTTCACACTTTGAATTTCCTTTTCACCTTCGCACTCCACATATCCGAAAGGGCATCCTTCATATGAGTCTTCTGGCAGTTTTTGACCTTTCGCACCCCGACCTTGTTTTCAGTGTCTACAAGTATGAATGGCCAAAGGATCTACCAAGTTTCATTTCTAACTAATTTTGAGCCACTGCTACTGGTCGTTAGATTTGTAGTTTTTCTTTGCATTGGTCTTTAGTAGTTTTTTCAAATAAATGTTGATGTTTGTAGGTTTTCTTACAAGAATGTTGGAAAGGAGCATCGAATCACCAATGAAGTACCTTTTCAAGGGGTACCACACACTATCCAAACTCAAAACCACCACAAGGTTATTACTGACACAGATATAGGCAATGTAGATTGGAACGAATTCTTGGTCAAGTGTTCCAAGCCTACTAGAAGGTTGTCTGATTGCACCACCTTGGTCCTATCCGGGTTGTTGAACGCAACTACACACCTAGTATCATTTCTATCCTCAGAACTAATGATAATTGTAGTGCACCATAATGTACCTGATGAGAGGGTGGTTAAAATGAAGAGGGAGACATGTTCTTGGATCTCAAACCAGATAATATTGAAGATGTCTTCCATCTCCAAAAGGGGGTCGATTGATTCTATGACTTCTCTATTAACAAAGGCCTGAACTGGTTTACAAATCACACTCTGGATGCATACGACACAGTCAATCAAGACTATTTGATTCAATCACCACCCAAGAAAAAACTTGAGAGGATATAATTTAGGAGAGGATACCTCAAGGATGACATCCAAGCGACTGTTACAATGTTGAGTCGAGTTTATGGACTACCTCAGTCCATCCAGCTTGAAAATTGGATGATTTTGTTGATCAAGAAAATCAAAGGACAAAAGGCAAGGTTTGAATAGGAAACCATTCTATGTGAAAACTTAGATGAGAGACTGATCTCAGTAAAGCATAAGCCAAAATTTTATATGACCTCATACATGGTATACTTTCTAGCCGCAAGGGCAGAATACCTGAGACTTGTGAAATAGGGGGCCTTCGGCCAACCAAATGCATGGCCTTTCACAATCTACCCACAGTTGGTCAAGAAAGAAAATATGGATGAAAATAGTCCAAACTACAGGATCCTAAATGATGCTTTTATCTTTGCAATCATCCGTTCAATAGAGGGTGATTGCTAAAAGATTATCGGAAGAGGTTTCTGCCAAGATTAGGGAAATAGGGGCTTTCTACTTACAATTTAGGACATTCACTTACGTCAGAGTAGCAGGATGCACTTTCAGCCCCAATAAGCTACCCATATACCCTTATTATTGGGTAATCATCATAGAAATGGCCAAACAGCTTGCAGATGCATATGAGAATGTAAATCACAAGAAGAAGCACTGTTAGGATTTACCCATATCAATAGGTCCGTATACCTTGCAGGATATGAAAATATGCAAGTATCTGGTGTTTGAATGGGAGAAGTGCCCATTGAAATTGTATGCACACATTAGGACCAAGTTTGACCCCATAAGAACCTACAACCACATTATGGGTAAACACTACATTCATGAGCCGCATATAGAAGATCACTGGCTCAATTGCATGGATGATTATGAGGTCCAGATGAGGAACTATTGCAGGATGATTTTAACATTGGTAGAGGTGGCCCTAGAGATTATCATTCCTCCCAAATATTGGGACAAAGATACAGAAGATGTGTTAGATCCTTTGTACAATAAAAACAAGATATACACAGGCTAATTTTAAATGCCAAAGTAGGTAAAGATGAAAATGATAGCATCAATTTCAAGGTGAAGTTGGTAATCAAGGCCACCGAGTTGTAGATCAAGAAACCATTCCCAATGGATCCTATTTCCATGAAGTCACAACTGAACCTACCAACAAAAGGAGATAGAAAGTGCAGAGAAAAGCCCGTAGTGCCTCAATTCAAGAAGGCCCCACAACAGAAGCCGAGAACAGTGTATGGTCATGAGCATCCAGTTGTGTATGGTTCTAATCCCAAGCAAGAGCCACCAAGGACTAAGATGACTAGGAGTATAACCCCACCCATTAATGAATCAAAAATATCCCAAGGGGAACTTCCTACTACCTCTAATTACTCTCTTGTTATAAATACTACCACGGGAGAGAGAAGAAAAGTATTAAAAAGGAAGAGAGATTCCACCTCTACACAATTAGAAACCCTGCAAAAGGAACCAAAAGAGGAAGAGAAAGATGAGGATTATATACCTTTGGTTAAAAGGACAAGGTCCAAGACAACCGCGTTAAGGAAAAAGGGTCCCAATGAAGGCACACCTACTAGTGAAGAAACAAAGACACAACAAGAACCAGAAAATCCTTTGGACGTGATTGGTTCAGATGAGTTTCTCATGTGTGACTTTGAGGACCTTGAAGGTTTTAGAGACCAAGGCCAAGATTCATTTGATCCTACAACATAAGTTAACATAGGGGGATAGGTGCCAGTAAACCCTTAGGTTATCCTCACTCCACCTCTATCTCAGTTTACGACCCCCATAATGAATGTACCACCCAAAGGAATGGACACAGACACAAACAAGGAGACAATAACCCAAGGTGTATCCAGATCCTCTATTTCCTAGGCCTCACACACTACTCTAGAGGAGTCACTCAAGGATGTAGGGGAGGATAAGCAGACGAAAAAGGATGTAGCTCCCACTCCTCCACCTTCTCTACAAGCTCCTACTCCACCAAATTCAATTCTACTATCTTTCTCCAACCTGACTCCCCAAGTACCACTAAATATGGGAATAATTCCTCCTCTTCAGACAACACAAGATTGAATGATGGGTCTTAGGGCCGAAATATTAGCTAGCTCCTCAGAGGATGAAGATAAAATATAGGAAAAGGAGAAAGATGCAACAAAAGAAGAGGGAAAACAAAATGATGAGGAGAAGGAAGAAGAAGAAGACAAAGATGAAGAAGAGAAAGGAGATGAAGAAGTATAAATACAAGAGGAGAGGGTAACCCAAGTTAAACAAGGCATTGCCCTAGTATTGCATATTGCCCCTTATGAGCCCATCACCGCCTTTACTAAACCAACTTGGTTTACTAAATAAATTAAGCCCAGGAAGAGGCTATATACAAAAGAGGAAGAAGAAGAAGAAGAAGAAGAGGCATACATGGCCTTCCTAGGCCAAGCTTTCCATCAAACTGAATCTAGTATGCCAGCAATGACCATATCCTATGTC
>MU226646.1:1227337-1242020 GCA_018584345.1 Thuja plicata | reverse complement strand
TATATATATATATATATATATGATTTCTTATAATCTTTTGTTCTTTTTTTCTAAAATAAACACATTGATAGTGGAATAGTTTTGGATTTGTTAAAAGGTTATAAAATTTATTGGAAATGTAAAAGTATTAGTTTATATTTTGTTTTCTTGTTTCTTAATTAAGAAAAAATGGAAGGGTTTTGTTTGGTAATTAATTATTGACAAAATATTTGTAGATTAAATTGACTAATGCTATTTTTTTACTTTATTTTTCTTTATTTTATTTTATTATTTTATTATTTTATTATTTATTTTCAATTATGTTTTATGATATGTTATTGTGTTGTGATAAATATGAATCATAACTAATTAAAGATTGTGATTAAAATTTAGATGATTAATTAATACTAATTGTGTGTTTAATGAATATGGATCCATTTTATAAGGAATGATTTGATTTGGTTGACATTGTTATTATTAATATAAATAAAATGACTTGTTTTAGCATTGAGAGTTATGGGTTCCATCTCCTAGAGTTGTCTACCAGAGGCAGGAAGACATTTACTTTATGCTTGATGATGTGTTTGAATTTGTGAGTTATGTTCTCAGTTTAATCTTTTGGCCTATTGTGATTTTTATGCTTTATAATGTTTCTCTCTTGAGGTCTATGGCTTCCTTGGGTTTATGTTTTGGATTCAAAGGGTGAGTCGATATGTTTTGCATCGTGATGTGGAAATTGATTCAATTTCTTGATTTGTATTATTTACAAACCAAGCTTGGTTCTTTTATGTATGGAATGATGATATCATTTTGATTTTGGATCCACAGTTTGGGGGTTTATTCTAGGTGCATTAAAGGACAGGGTTTAGTGATATTTGAATTTGTATGATGTTATCTTCATGAGGTTGGTAATGAGATTTTATACCCCATGGGATATTTTGTGGACCTTGATTTTCATGCCCTTTATGGTTTTCATGTTTTGGGATAGTTTTCTAGGAACATAGTTGAAGGGTGGATCACAATGGGGGTCAGGGCCCAAAGTGGTCGTTCCAGGATAACCCATTGTGTAGTCTTAACCAAGTGATAACTTAAATAATGAACTAGGTTTGGGATTCACACTAAAAAGGCAATTGCCTCTCCCATAGCCTCGAGTATGTGTTTAGATGAGGATGGGATGGATAAGTGCTTGATCTTCTGTGAGACGTTGATTTGGCAGGTCGACACCTTGTCCACATAAGAGGAAGTCAACTCCACATGAGCTTCACCTGGGGGTCAGGTCCAGGTGGACTGTCAAGGCTGCTCAAGAGAGTGGAAGCTATGTGATGACACCCTTCAGTATACGTCCTAGGATAACTCGGGTGTGTTTAGATTTTCCTCTAGTATAGGGAGTCCTTTGTGATATTTATGCGATTAATTTTGTGATCATTTGATGCTTTCTCTTGGTCTTTTGGACTTCCTCATGTTGTTTTATGTTATCTTGCATTTATCTTTGTCTGCTTGAGCTTTTGGCTTGTGTGGGCCTATAGTCCATCTCCTAGCTCGGGGGAGTGGACTGTGAGGTTCACGTGGTTGGGCGGTGAACATTTTTCCACCGAGGTTTGAGTTTTGGTTCGTGGCTTTTGGATGATCATTGTAGCATGCTGACTTCTTCATTGTCTTAATGTAATCTACTTGATTCACGTTTATTGATGTACTATTGCCCCTCTTGATGCAAATAATTCATTAAAGTTGTACAATCAAGTATATGTAAACATTTTCAAATAATGTATTTGTAAACTGTGATGCGTATCATAGGATGTATTATATACCCATGTGTTAACATTGTGTGTTGGTTTAGACTTTCAATGATTAATGATTATTATTACATTTTGGATGATATGTTCCATATCTTATTAATGTTATGTGATGTTTATGTATTGTAAAGTAACAATGTTGGGGAACCTAAGAGGATGTAGGATATATTTTTCTACATTTGTCTATCTTGTGTAGAATTGTATGTTTAAAAAAAAATTCTGCATTTTCTTGTTATCCTCTTGGGTTCCCTAGTGGGGGCGTTACACACAAATCCTCAATACATTATCGATTTTGATAGTTGTTGTTATACAATTTTTTTTTTACGCAATGTATTGCTACTTCTATTATATAGCACACAAATAGTGATGTGTTCTTTCACTTTTGTAGTTTGCATCTCTGAAAGATACCGCAGATTACAGTCGCCACTCCCTCCACTTATCCTGTTGACAAAAAAAAATTAAAGTAAAGATTTGTTGTAAATGTCATTCAATCACAAATCCTAGCTAATTTATTCCACTTCTACGGCTTCTTTTATACAACGCTGCTTTCAATGCACTTGTATTAGAAAAAAATACATTCATTTCCCTTCCTTTAATTTGTCTCTTTCCTTGTTTTGAACTTCCTTACTTTTATTAATTGTCTATCAGTGAACCATTGCACACGAGAAAGGACATGCAACTGCTAGATTAATATGTGTTGGCTTGCCTTCTGCACCCCAATTTCAAATATTTAAAATTGAGTCTTCCTAGAAGTTGTCTCCTAATTCTCCTTAGTTTCCCACTGATTTATTTTGAAAATGCTCTTGCAAAGTCATATTTTGTAAAGATAATGTTCAGATGAACTCTTAAATCAGTGAATCAAAAGGTTCAAGTTCAAATGACTCAAAAATTTTAGTGCTTTGAAGTTCAACATCAGGTTGAGTTCGCAAAATCAAGGTTCACATGTAGTTTCAGAGCAGAGTCTCAGTGATTCGGACATCAAGATTGAAGGCTCATTTCAGTGGTTCAATCTGGTACAGTTGGTTCACATTGAATATTCAGATCCATGGTTCAAATGCAAATTTTAGGGGTCAGCTCAAAGGCATAGATTCGATGCAAACCATATCACTAGTTCAAAATGCAAATATAAACTTGAAGGTTCGAGTTCATATTTGATTTAAAAGACGACAAAATCATAAAAATTTCTCTAGAGGAATCATGCCCCAATGGATTAAGTTGAGATACACAGCATCATAGATTTATGGTATCATTGAAAGTGTTTGATTGAAAAGAAGCTCAGGTATATCCTGATGGCATTCAACTTTGAAGGCAAAAAGTTCAGAATTGGATATAAACCCGAGTTCAAGTCTGAGGTGCATTAACAAATTCAGCTAATAGAAGGCGACACAAACATGGCTTGGAGCACCCGAGTACATAGAATGTATACACTATTTGGTCCAAAATGTCTCAAAGTAGAAACACAAGTGCACAAGAAGAGATAATGGGGCCCGTGAAACTTTATGATTTGGCAGCTATTGAAAGGAGACTTATGATGACTCATTACCGATATTCACTGCCGAGTTTCCAAATAGCTCATTGCGAACTGTTATATGTTCACTAAGCCCAATAATTGTATTACAACTTTGATAAAATATGTTATAAAGTTGTACTAGTTTTTATTATTGCAAATGAATTAGAATATCATGTTGTTGGGTGATGGAAACATAAAGAGAATAGAATAAAATTCAATTTCAAGAATCGGTTACAATAACTAAAAAAAAGCACCGAGGGAAAGGAGATAAAAGTGAAAAGCAACGAAAGGCTGAAGGGTCATATTTTGGTCTCAACTTTGGGGGACTGTGTATTTTCCAGAGGAGAGTTTTTTTTTTTGTTTCTATTGTTCTTGCATGAAAGGGATAGAGTATTTGGAATTGGAAAAAGTATTATTGTAAAGGAGGAGAAAACAGATCTGTGTTATTTCTTATGTTTATTCAGAATAAAAAGATTGTTGTACATCAAATCTCTGAATTTGAGCACCTGTCTTTGGATTGGATGAATCTGTGAATTTAGTCAATTACTTCTGAATTTTATTCTACTTAAATATTCCTATTCATGTGTGTCACTAGGCCTGTGAGCCTTGGTCATGCATGCATTCCAAAGAGAATATTGTGTCTTCTTTCCTGCACTCTCTGTTATGTCACGTTTGATAAATGAGCTGATTTTTATTTATCTTGTGCTTAATTTTATGTTCTTTTCTTTTTCATCTACTCTATGTTTATAGATAGATGTTTGTGTTCCTTTCTTGCTTTCAGGATAAAAGCATTCTTTTTAATAGTTTAGGGGATTCATTGAAGACCTCATATGGGGAGCTATACCTGAGACAATTCATAGGACACTTATGCACTTCCATTGCAAAGTGACCCAACTGTTAGTCACGAAGTTTGTCTTATTGATTTGGGCATCTAAGAGTCAACTTGAGGCAATTTTGTAAAAGACAAATCTGTTCACTAACAGATTTTTGGCGAATCTACTGGGGAGAGGAATCTAATACTAGTGTTATGTTTATTTCCTCAAACATTTTTGAAATATCTTGTATATGAAGGATTGGCGACTCTATAGAATGACCATGCCAAATAGAAAAGTTGTAATTAAGAAAAGACCGAATCCCTCCATCATGGAAATCTATCAGATGGATGAAAAAGTGTCACGAGTTCTTGGATAGTTTCAAAGAAATCATCTCTCGGGTCATCAGAGAAAATATCATTTTGGAGGATGATCATGCATCTGCCCTTTTGTGGAGAAGTCTCTGCACGCAATTCCACAAACTCAAAGATCTGCAGGAGTATGAAAGAAGAGTTGTAAGACTAAAAGAAGAACTAATAGTCGATGTTGAAGAGCCTCTAGTAATATCATCTTACTTCATTTCTTGCAATTATGTAGTCTTTGGTGATCACGATGGCACTCAAGAACCCATGGATAAAGATGATAAAGGTGCATCTGAATCTTTCTTCACCTCTGATTTAGAAAGTTTCAGATTTGAAAGTGATAGTAGTTATCTTGGTTCAAAATTTCCTATTTGTGAAGAATTTGAGAATATACAACCATAACTTGAGACTTTTTCTTTTGACAGAGGGGTGAATAAAGACAACTTGGCTGAAATTTGGAATAATTCTCTTCTTGGTGAAGAATAAGAAATCATGGGTAGATTCTTGTCGTCTCTTCAACCAGAGGACTCCTCTTAGATTGGCTTAGGTATCACTCCAAATATAGACAAAAGTGAGATGTTGTTGAATGAATCGTCTTTTCATTCTCCCTTAAGAGATTTTGTTGGTTTAGATTGTGAAAATAATGCTGAAATATTGTGATAATGTAATGGCAAAAGGGAGAGATGAAATCTTTTACATGTTTAACAATCACTTGATTCTTGATAGAGATGAGGTAAACTTTAATGAGAGATTTAATCCTATGATGGATGAATTTTATTTCTTTGCTGAAAATAGTCATTATGCAAATGATTGTGTAAAGAATAATGATCTTGCTAGTAGAAACCATGAGCAACACGTAATCATTCTTGAAGGAGTTTCTGAACATTGCTTTTTCAGCTAGGAATAGAATCTTGTTCGGAGGATACCACGAAAAAGACTTTAGGAAATACAAAGATTTATAATGAAGAATGGATTTTTGGGCATGGATGGTTATTCAAGAAATTCCTGCATGCTACTAATATGGTTTATATCTTTGATGGAGTTGTCGGATGGCAGTTCATAGGGGCTACACTAAGAAAGCACAATCGATTGCTAGGAAAAGGCTCCTATTTCTCTTAGCTGGTGGATGACTTCACGTATTTATACTTCTTGTTCCCAGTTCTTGTGGTGGGAGTTTTCCTATCCTTATATATATGTTTGTAAATATGTTCTTTCTTTGCAATTTTTGGTCGTGCTTAGTTTAGCTTTCTTTATTTCAGCTTGCTGCTAGTTTAGTTAGTTTTTGTAGTTTTGGTAGTTAGGTGTTTTGTTGTTTTTCCCTGTTCCCCTCCTCCCTGCAAGAAACTCCCTTTCTTTACTTGTGATTTGACTCTGTTTCCCAATGGACAAGGCATTGGAATTTTGACCAAAGATGCTGGATTCTTTATGCACTTTCAGCAGATACTCCCCAGTCAGAGCCAGTTGTTAGCTTGCCTTCTGCACCCCAACTTCAAATCTTTAAAATCGAGTCTTCCTAGAAGTTGTCTCCTAATTCTCTTCAGTTTCCCACTGATTTATTTTGAAAATTCTCTTGCAAAGTCATGTTTTGTAAAGATAATGTTTAGATGAACTCTTGAATCAGTGAATCAAAAGGTTCAAGTTCATATGGTTCAACAAATTTAGTGCTTTGAAGTTCAACATCAGGTTGAGTTCGCAAAATCAAGGTTCGTATGTAGTTTCAGAGCAGAGTCTCAGTGATTCGGACATCAAGATTGAAGGCTCATTTTAGTGGTTCAATCAGGTACAATTGGTTTAGATCAAATATTTAGATCCATGGTTCAAATGCAGATTTTAGGGGTCAACTCAAAGGCATAGATTTGATGCAGACCAGATCACTAGTTCAAAATGCAGATATAAACTTGAAGGTTTGAGTTCGCTAGTGGCTCAACTTTAGCAAGATATTTCACTTGACAATATATGATGAGTGAAGCATCCAAAGAATGGTTTCTGAACCACTAAAGCGACATCAATGAGTTGCACACATATCTATTAGTTGGGGGAGCTAGACCATACCTCTTTGTCACTGATATAATGGGAAAGCTCGCTCTTGACTGATTATTCTCTTTTTCCATACTTGTCTAATGAGTATGATGATTGGTATAGATGAACATATTCAAAGGTTGCAGAGGAGGAAGAACTAATAAACCCCGTGTTCATTTCACAAGCTCAGAGTATATGGATACATGCCCTGATCAACATACATAATATGTAAATGGATTATGAAACTAACCCTAAAGAAAGGAGAGGATAGAGATAAAGGCATCTTTGATTGAAGCGTATGTATCAATTACAAATGGTGCTAGTTGCACGATATTGTTCACACAATTGACTTATGCAATTCCATACTGACGAGTAGTGCATCCTCCATTTAGACTTATGGCATGGTCAACATAAATGTAAGCCATTGAAAGGAGATGTGTGTGATATTTAACAAAATACTCCCCCCCCAAATCCTAGCAATCGGGTCACAAAGTCTATGGGAGATGACATCGACATAAACTTAAAGAGGAATCATATTTTCCAAGCCGCTATCGACCATATGTGGATTCATAAACACGGATGCATATAAACTCCATAAGTCCGACAAGTGAGCCCAAGGGAGGAAATTTACAAGGCCACTACCCGATGGTAAGCATGAAACAAGTCAAAGATCAGCAGTCAAATGACATCTTCAAAGGCTCGATCCGAAGTTGAAAGGTCATGATGAACCCAAGCCATGGGTCGGGGTCGTGAAAATATTCATATGGGAGATCAAGAAATCAAAGCCTTTGCAATACTTTGTAATCAGATGCATTGATAATGGAGAAAGAACCCAATGTATATGCAGTAAGATCACTTCTTTAGCGGGATAAGAAATTGGAGATAATATAGAAATCAAATTCCAAAATCTGATGTTTAATGAACTAGTTCGAAAACAAACAGAATTAGATTTTGTGTCTCTTCTTGCGATTATTCTTCATCGAGAAGGTGTATGAGGTCTTCATTATTGAAGATGCTATTAGGTGTTCATGTTGGAGTTTGACAGAGAGACAACGAGATGTTTGATGGAATGCCAAAGGACATAGACCAACGTAGTACCTCAAATTGGCGTGAAGAACCGGGCTATGAAATAGGTGAATGGAAATGACAACATAGTATGAATGCTAGGCGATACCAGCATCATATCATTGAAAATGTTTGATTGAAAAGAAGCTCAGGTATATCCTGATGGCATTCAACTTTGAAGGAAAAAAGTTCAGAATTGGATATAAACCCAAGTTCAAGTCTGAGGTGCATTAAGAAATTCAGCTAATAGAAGGCGACACAAACATGGCTTGGAGCGCCCGAGTACAGAGAATGAATGTATACACTGTTTGACAGAATGTCTCAAAGTAGAAACACAAGTGCACAAGAAGATATAATGGGGCCTGTGAAACTTTATGATTTGGCAGCTATTGAAAGGAGAGTTATGATGACTCATCACCCAAATTCACTGCCGAGTTTCCAAATAGTTCATTGTGCACTGTTATATGTTCACTAAGCCCGATAATTGTATTACAACTTTGATAAAATATGTTAAAAAGTTGTAGTGTTTTGATTATTGCGAATGATTTAGAATATCATGTTGTCGGGTGATGGGAACATAAAGAGAATAGAAGAAAATGCAATTTCAAGAATCAGTTACAATAACTGAAAAACATCACCGAGGGAAAGGAGATAAAGGTGAACAGCAGCGAAAGGCTGAAGGGTCAGATTTTGGTCTCAACTTTGGGGGACTGTGTATTTTCCAGAGGAGATTTTTTTTCCGTTTCTGTTGTTCTTACGTGAAAGGGATAGAGTATTTGGAATTGGAAATAGTAGTATTGTAAAGGAGGAGCAAAGAGATTTGTTTTATTTCTTATGTTTATTCAGAATAAAAATATTGTTGCACATCAAAATTGTGAATTTGAGCACCTGTCTTTAGATTGAATGAATCTGTGAATTTGGTCAATTACTTCTGAATTTTATTCTACTTACATATTTTTATTCATGTGTGTCACTAAGCCTGTGAGCCTTGGTCATGTATGCATTCCAAAGATAATATTGTGTCTTCTTTCCTGCACTCTCTATTATATCAGGTTTGATAAATGAACTGAGTGTCATTTATCTTGTGCTTAATTTTATGTTCTTTTCTTTCTCATCTACTCTGTGTTTACATATAGATGTTTGTGTGCCTTTCTTGCTTTCAGGATAAAAGCATTCTTGTTAATAGTTTAGGGGATTCATTGAAGACCTTATATGGGGAGCTGTACCTGAGACAATTTAGAGAGCACTTATGCACTTCCATGAGCTTATCTTATTGATTTGGGCATCTAAGAGTCAATTTGAGGCAATTTTGTAAAAGACAAAATCTGTTCACTAACAATATGAATTTAGAAACTTGATATTAATTAATAATTGTTATGTACTATAAGTTTCTATATTGTTTATTATATATTCATATTAATTTAAAATATTATTTATATAGAATATATGAATTTTAGAAACTTTCTTATTAAATTTGAGATTTTTGCATTTACTACTAATTTATATACTTATTTATATATTATATATTATATATCTATAAAAATATTAAATTATTTTAAAGGAGTCATTGTGGACTACTGTGATACTTAGGGCTTTCTACAATGATGAATGTTCATGTGGGCATTGGTGAGAAGGGCCATGTTTGGAGTGTTGAGCAAGGGAACTACAACAATGGAGGTTGTTGAAGTAAGAATGTTTTCTTTGGTAGAGGCATACAATAGTCTTATCGACCACATGATGGAGGGTTTGTGTTTGGAAATGAGAATGGTGGGAACCCTTTCTGGCATTCCACCTCAACAATGGTCACTCAGGAGGGAACACATAATAGTGGATGACATTTCAAGGATAATAGGAAGAATATTGACGCTACTAGATTTTTATGATCCTTGCATTCAACCAATTCAAGGCTTCATAGGTAAAGTGATGGGTAGGGCAGAGCTTTGAAACCATACATGAATAGAGATATTCCATTAGATTTAGAGGGTAATGTAGAAGCAGAGATGGCTCATAATATTGTTTTCTTTTCTAATCTCATAGTTATTGGGTATTTTCAAGGCATGTGATCGATCTTGCATGATCTCTATGAGTGGATATTGGAGCACTAGGAGCCTGTCTTGAAAGGGTGTGTTCATATTTATCTTGTTGTTAAGGTTTTCTCATTGCAGTGTTTAAGGAGGCTCAAGACAAGAATAAGATTTTATGTGACCTTATCTAGAGTTTGGAGGACAAGTGTCCCTTGATGATGAAACCCTGACAACCAAACTTTTGCTGCGATACTATAATTTTTGACAAAGTTCTGCTTTGGGTGAGGCTTCATAATCTTTAGCTACAATTTTGGTTTGATTCTTGCTTTGAAGTTGTAGGAAACTCTTTGAGAATTTTTTTGATGGTGGATGAAATTTCTCTTGGAATATCATGCATATATGTGCTTACATTGATGTTTTGTCATTGATTTCAACATATTTATAATGTTTGAGATAGTGTTCCTATGTTTTTCCTAAGATGCTCAATGATATTATTGGTTTGATATGACTATTGTGTTGAAGATGAGATGTTGTGAATGTACAGATGGTTTTAGAGATGTCTGTAGTTGACTTATGTCAATTTATAGAGGTTAGCATTATGATTTGAGTGAGTTATGGATGTTTGATCAGAGACTGGTATTTTGGTTGTTCGGGAAGAGACAATGTTACAGTTCTTGGTTAAGTGTGGATCTATTATTCAATATTTCTAGTTACTAACCTGGTGGTGTATTTAGGACACAGATGTGTGCCCTCATCTCATCTAGTTCATTATTTGAAGGATCACAAGCTATTTTTCTTCATTTATAGAGGTTCTTGTTGGTGTTCCTGATGAACAGTGCAGAGTTGATGTTGAATTTTGAGACATAGTTTTTTTGGTTGTTACTGTGGCATTTCATTGTGCTTTATGATTTTTCTAGATCATGTTCCATTAATGTTTTTGGATCACATTGATTGTTGTGATTTTATTTGGTGATTTCCTAGAGGTGTGCAGGTGTTCTTCATTGTTCTTGGTTGACATGATGTTGTAATGTGTTGCAAATGTTGAGGCATGATTTTGGATCTATAGTGTGTTCAAGGATGAAGATTTGGATAATTTCTATGTCTTAGCTGACATGTTTTGGATCATATTGAAGATTGCATTATATTTGATTAAATATTTATAATTAGGTGTTTGGTTGACCTTGTTTATTCTTTCAAGGTTGATTAATTGTATAAAGAGATGTATCAATTTGTAATTGCGAAGGAGTGAGTATATGCATATGGGTGTATGAGAGACTGTGAAAAGAGGTATGAGTGTAATCTACAATTGAGGATGAGATATGATGTATTATGTACTTCATTAGAAATGTATATGCATATTGATGATGCTAATAGTCAGTTCATGATTTGTGGATAGTTGTCCTGTTAAAATAATAACAAAAATAAGGCGAGATAGGAAGTTGTTTAATTCAATGAGCAAGGAGAATGAAGATTTACCATGAATTAATTTGAATACTAGGAGCATGCACCAAAGATTCAAACAATGAGACAAGACTTTTAAGGGGGAAAAGCATGAAAAAACCCCCGTGATATAGAGAATGGGCAAAAATGCCTAACAATGAGAGAGAGAGAGAGAGAGAGAGAGAGAGAGAGAGCCAAGCTCATATAATAGCATTTGAGAAGAGTAATTGTCAGAAAAAAAGAGAATGAGAGACATCTCTTTAATAGAGATGTGAGAAAGGAGTTGCATGGTAACTCCCATATCTATTTATGCCACATTTCAATAGTGTGTGAGACAAGTGTAGGATTCCTCATAAGGAGGAATAACTAAATAATAAAATACATAAAATGAATTATCCTCACAAGAGGAGAAAATAGGTGTAGGGATTCCATAGGAACCTCCTACTTACATTAGTACAAGTAAAGATTAAATTCTAACACCCCCCTTTAATCTTTACTTGGGGTCTTACAAAAAATATGCAACTTGATAATCTTTCTTGTAGTAGAGGAGGTAAATTTGTTGGTCTTCACTTTGAGTTAATATGAGGTGATGGTGAATTGATATATGCTTCAATCGTGAAATAGAGGTCCTTTGAGTGTTGCAATACATAGGTTTAGGTGCTTGTTGAGATAGGCCCAAATATTCAAGTACACGTTGAAATTAAGCATAGTTTCTTCTCCAAGAAATATTACCTGAAAAAGGATAATAACCACAAGTGGATCTCCCATAATTGGGATCTCCCTTTAGATATGAATCAGTAGAAACATATTGAGAATCATTAGATACATCATTCATTTCATAAATAGATTTTGTAAACCAAATGAAATCATCACTAGATGCAGAATCGAAAGTAGAGCTAGTATAGTAACTATCAATAATATTACCATTGTCATAATGAGGAAGATTAGAGTTTAGAGAAGGAGGTTGGTCCTCCATAATAACCGTTTGAGTGTCACAAAATTCATAATCCACTTTGGAGAAAATAGGAACATCATCTCTTGTAATACATGAGGGCAAACTGACATTGAGAAACGTATCAATAATTTCATCTTCTTGTTCAAAAATATCATCAAAAGCAGAATATGTATGCAAATAAGAAACATCATCAAACTGTAACATGTTATCTCGATGAGGAAAATAGGTAGCTAGGGGATCATCCCAAAAACAAGCATCATCACATGGGTCATCCCAAATAGGAAAGTCATTTAAAGGATATATAATGTCACAGTGCGGTGTAGAGTTTTGGTGAGTTTGAAATGTGTTCTCCAAGACATGCCAAGCCCGATGAGCCTCAGTACAATCGGAGATAAGGTGATATAAGTCAGGATTTAAAGAGAAGCCAATTAGTCCAAATGGTTCCTCATCTTTGAACTGCCAGGTATCCTGGTCAGCCTGAGGAGCGGTGGATGTCGGTTTCAAATTTGGTGAAGTCACAATATCTGAAAGGTGTCAATTTTTAAGAAAATAAAAAATGTGCGGCCTCCAAATACTATAATTGGAATTTGTAAGTTTAAAATCTGGCATTAATGTAGACATGATTAATTATCAAAAAATAACTGAAATAAAGTTAAATACAAGTTGCAAGATATAATGATGAATCCAAAACACTAATTTAACACGGTTAGTAAATATCAGTATGCCAGAAATATTAAACGTTCAAATAAATTTAAATTTTTGTTAAAGTGATAAAACAAAAATTAATGACAATTAAATAATAAATTAACAATTGAATTAAGTTTATATAGATAAACTAGAAGTGGGTTTAAAATGATATTAGGAAATATGAAATAAGTGAAAATGTAAAATAGTTTAACTTTATGGTAAAGAAATTAAAAATTAATTTTAATGATTAAACTTAAATTGATGAATAAAAAGTTAAAATTTAAAAGATTAGACAAAAAAGTTAAGCAAAGAATAGACCCTGCAAAAAAAATGGTTATAAAAATGAAACAAATGCAACAAATAAAATTATGATTGCCTGCAATTAAAACGTTAGAAAAAAAATTAGCTGCAAAAATTAAAAGATTAACTTCCAATTAAAAGAAAAAAAACATAAAGATAAATTAGTCTGATATTAACAATAAATGAAATGAAGGACTGCAAAGTAATGATTATAATCTGCAAGTTGAAAAAGAATAAGAATCAAATGATGAAGCCTGCAAGTAACCTGCATAAGAGCCAAAAAAAATGTTAAAGTATGCAATTATATGAACAAAAAGATGTTAAAAAAGATGAGTCTAAATCTTTATATATAAAAATGATTATCCAGCATAAAACCATTTAACCTGCAAGAGAACAATGATAGAAAAGACAAAAGAAAATAACTCCTCATAAGCCACGTGAGGGGAGGAAAGGAATGGCAAAGAGGAAAGATAAGTTTGGCAGACCAAGCTGCAAAAAACAATGAAAGAAGGGCAGCGTGGAAGACTAGAAGGAAAAGAATACAGGCTGCACAGAGAAGGATGAGGAGAGAGAAGGCAGCGAATAAGCTATGTAGGAGGAGGGCAAGTATGCTACGCTATGACTATGTTGAACAAGGTTGCGAAAGGGAGATGTAGCGCAATAGATATGTACATCATGCAAAACAGATAGCAGGTATTTAAAATCTTTGTCTGGCACTTTTATTTAAGGATTAAGCAATCTAAGCAAATTGGTGCTCTTGACATGAGGCTCAAAGCCCACCCAGGTATCAATTGTCTGCCTGGATAAAGCCGGTACGGATCCTTGTATTGAGAATAAATAACAGAGAAACTAAATAAAATATAAGGATAAAATAACAAAGAAATTATAGCAGATTCATCTTACAAAACATTCAGTGTCGCAAATGACAAATGGAGCTTGCTCGTGAAAAATTGAGGAGTCTTTCAATGATTTGCACTTAGATTCATCCAGACTGAACCTTGCTGCTATTCCTGAGGCTAGTAATGGACTCCCTTGCCACTGTTAAATTTATCGGGTTTTGCGGTATGGAAGCTTTATAACCAGAGTTGCACAATGATATGTATGCTACCAGTATAAAACTAAATAAAAGTCAGGTTTCTTATGTAAAAAAAACCTCCACCAAACGTTAGACAAATCTGCAAGAACATCAAAAATGAAATTTGTAATAACCTGCACCAAATTTTAGTGTAATAGATTTGATATCGATTTGAAGATGAAATACAATAGACAAGACTGAAAATCCCTTGCGGTTGCCCGACAGAGGGTATGTTAGAACTTTAAAAAACTTAAAAAAAGATGAATCAAGAAGTAAATCAGCAATAAACTCTCTCAAGAGTCTCCGATATTGGAGTGCTCCAAGATATGGTAGCTCCTTCACCTGTACACTCAATAGAGGATTAAACCAACCTGCTCTGATACCATGTTAAAATAATAACAAAAATAAGGTGAGATAGGAAGTGTTTAATTCAATGAGCAAGGAGAACAAAGATTTACCATGAATTAATTTGAATACTAGGAGCATGCACCAAAGATTCAAACAATAAGGAGACAAGATTTTGAAGGGGGAAAAACATGAAAAAACCCCCGTGATATAGAGAATGGGAAAAAATGTCAGAGAGAGAGAGAGAGAGAGAAGCTCATACAATAGCATTTGAGAAGAGTAATTGTCAAAAAAAAGAGGAGAGACATCTCTTTAAT
>MU226646.1:1201602-1227287 GCA_018584345.1 Thuja plicata | reverse complement strand
GTATGCCACATTTCAATAGTGTGTGAGACAAGTGTAGGATTCCTCATAAGGAGGAATAACTAAATAATAAAATACATAAAATGAATTATCCTCACAAGAGGACAAAATAGGTGTAGGGATTCCATAGTCCAATCTCCTACTTACATTAGTACAAGTAAAGATTAAATTCTAACATGTCCACTATGGATTGTAATTTGAGATTGATGTAAGATAGTGTGCCTTCCATTGGGTTGTATCCCTTATTATATTTGAGCAGAAAGATCTAGGAATTGTTCCTGAATGCATGTGGATTCTCCTTGTAATAACTTTAAATGGGTAAAGTGATTCTAATAGAGTACATCATCTCGTGGGTTTGATCCCCACCGTGGTTTTCCCCTTCACCAGTTTTTCATGTCAAAAATCTTGGTGTTACATGTTCGTTGATGTGTTTTGGTCTTTGTTTTAAATTTTGATCATTTAGATATGAGATTTAAGGTTAAGAGATTTTTAAGGTTTGGAGATTTGGGATACAACTGATTCAACCATGCCCCTCTCAGTTGTGTGTGTTGCCTTGTTTCTATCAATTGATATCAAAGATAAGTCCTCTTTGGGAAGCTTGATCACTTGAGGAGATTTGAGATGACATCTTTTAAGAAGGATTGTCCAAGATTTGAAGGCACTAACTATTAAATATGGAAAAGATGCATGGAGACTCACTTGAGATGCATTGGAGAGGAATACTAGAATATCACTGAGAAATCTTATAATTCTCTTACATATCTTTCTACTGCTATTGTGGATGAGAAGAAGAAATTCAAATACAACATCAGAGCTAAGGAAGAATTGTTGAGCGTTCTATCTGATACAGAATACAAAAATGTTATAGAATTGGAAACAATACACAAGGTATGGACAAAGTTGGAGACTTTACATGAAGGATATGCCTATGTTAAGCAAGTGAAGTTGCAGGGTTTGAAGTTTATATGTTGTGTCAGATTTTTCAGGAGATCTTAAATAGGTTGGATAACAAGTAGGACAAGGAGGATAGAGGTGAGAAAGGAGAAACCCATCATTCTCATGTTGAGAGGGAGAGATCTCAGAGTCCTCCTAGGAGGAATCCTTATATGGAGGAGGATGATGTGTTGGCTGCACACATGAGGAATTTGACTAGGAAAAATCCTCCTTTGTTTCATGGTAAGAGCAGTGGTGCATCAACAAAGACATGGTTGATTAATTTGAACAGACGATTCATAATGCATCCATATAAAAGAAACACCAAAGAAATATTTCCATTCTATACCTACAAGATTTTTCATTGACATGGTGGGAGTTAGAGGAGTATAAATTACACAGTGATATATCTTCAATGACATGGGAGCTATTTTTGGAGAGGTTTTGAGCTCATTTCCTATCTGATAACTGGAGGCAAAAGAAAATAGATGAGTTTCATAATATGCATTAGAAAAATATGATAGTGGAGCAGTATGAGAATCATTTCATGGAATTGAAGCAATATCTAGGGATACAAGATGATGAGGCAATGTTAGTTCAACACTTTGTGAGGGGTCTCAACATTCAGATCATTAAGGATGTTCAACTTTTCCAGCCTAAAAAACTTAAGGAAGCAATAAAGAAGGCCTTGGTTACTGAGGATAATTTAGATTTGGATCATGGAGGTTGTTTAGGTTCTCAATATGGTATGTCTCCTTGTTCAGACATCGGTGATCGAGGTGCTCATTCTTAGGGTGTAGGTTACTCTAGATTTCAGTCTTCATCTTCCAGGAGTGGAAAAAACTTTAAGAAGAAATAATTTCAAAATAAAAATGGAAAAAATTCTTAGTTTAGTTGTGGGAATGGTCCAGTGAAGGATTGTAACTAGTATCATGCCAAACAATAGTAGAATAGTTATCCTTCTTAGAGTACTAAACCTAGCTTCAGTAGATGCAGTATTCAACAGTCTACTGTACCACCAGCTAAAAAGGATTTTACATGAGGATAGAGTGTTTTTCCTATGGCCATCCTGGGCACATTGTAGTTAATTGTCCACAAAGGTCAGTCCAGGCATCCATTCAACATCAGGCTACGTCTGAGCCCATGGTGGGCGGTGCAAGTAAGTATCATCATATTTTTGTAGTTGTAGACCACCAATAGGCAGAGCACTAGGGCATCATGGTTAAGACATCAGGTGTGTGTGGTGATGTTTCTATTTTTGTTTTATTTGATTTAGACACTATAGATTCATTTATTTCACCCTCCCTGGTAGATTGTTGTGGACTAGATATGAAAAATCAAGATAATAGGTGGCAAGTTGAATTGGCTTCAGGAGAGAAAGTGTTTGTAGATTCCTTTGTGCATTCTTGTATTTTGGGTCTTGGTATCTTTGTCACTACTATTGATCTGCATATTATTCCCTTGGGGTCCTATGATGTTGTTTTGGGTATGGATTGGCTTGATGCTCATGCTACCAAAATTGATTTTTGGTGTAAGAGGATTCAATACATAGATTATTTTGGGGTTGATGTGGACATATTTTGCATTTATAGGCCTATTTCTTTATGGATGATCTCAGAAATTCAATTGAAACGATGCATGTGCAATAAGGATGTCAACTCCTTGCAATTACTGTTAATGATATGGATGAGGGTCAGAGCTGAGATGTGACATTAGATGGTCACCCTTGTTTCATGAGTATGTGGTTGTTTTCACTAATGAGATCACTAGTATGCCACCAAAGAGGGAAATTGACTTTTTTATAAAACTGGCTCCTGGAGTGGAGCTCATCTCGAAAGCACCATTTAGGATGATGATTGAGGAATCGATTGAGTTGTGAATTTATTTGGAGGTTTTGTTGGAAAAATAATTCATTAATCCCAATTTTTCTTCTTGGGGAGCTCCTATCATCTTAGTGAAGAAGAAGGATGGATCACTTAGACTATGCATTGATTACATATAGCTAAATAAGCTTACTATTAAGAACATATATCCATTTCCTAGAATTGATAAGCATCAGTTATAGATTCATGAGGCATACATTCACCAAAAATCCTTTTGTACCAGATATGGATATTCGGAGTTCACAATGGTGCCATTTGGTTTGACGAATACACCATTTGTCTTTGTGAGCTTGATGAATGGGGCCTTTCATACATACGTAGATCACTTTGTCATTGTTTTCCTTGATGGTATTTTTGTTTTCTTGAGGACCGTTGAGGAGCATGTAGTGCACATGAGATAGGTATTGCAATGCTTGTGGGATAATCAACTATATGCCAATATGGAAAAGTGTGAATTCTTTAAGACAAAGATGAGGTATTTAGGTCATGTAATTTTTGGTGAGGGTGTCTATGTAGATCCCTCTAAGATACATGTTATACTATAGTGGCCGAAACCCACTAATGTTGCATATGTTCATAGCTTCAAGGGTTTGGCTGGGTATTATCATTGGTTAATGTAGGACTTCTTGAGGATAGCTCATCCCATCACTTCCCTACAAAGGAAAGGGACAAAGTTCATTTTGATAGAGAAGTGCAAGGTTGCATTCCAGACTCTCAAGGAGAGGTTGAATAGTGCCCCTATTTTAGTTTTACCCTAGCTGGTGATTTCATTGTGTGTATATATATATATCTTTGGAGGATATTAGGGTAGTTATCATGCAGGATGGTCGTGTGATTGCATAAAAGTTTAGGAAATTGAAGGATCATGATTTGAACTATCCAACACATGATTTGGAGCTTTCTATAGTAGTACATATGCTTAAAACATGGAGACATTTCCATTTGGGACATCATTTCAAACTTCAAAGTGATCATCATAGTTTACGTTACATTTTCACACATCCAAATCTGAATTCTAGGTAGCACCGTTGGATAGAGTTCTTATGTGAGTACAACCTTGAGGTGAAGTGTAGGCCATAAACTATCTCAAAAGAACTCTTACCAGTAGTCCTATTCACAGTATCATTATAAGCATACTCTACCTATCCAATGAGTTGGTCCCAAGCTTGACCATACTCCTTAGTTAAGTACCTTAGGAGGTTACCTAGACTCCTATTTACTACCTCAATTTGACCATCAGTCTGAGGGTGTTATGCAGACCCAAAAGAAAAATTGGTTCCTAGCTTTTGCCATAATGTCTTCCAAAAATGGCTTATGAACTTTGTATCTCTGTCTAATACTATACTCAATGGTAACCCATGAATTCTGGCTACCTCCTTGAAGAATAGGTGAGCTATTTGACTTGCATCATGGACTGTTTTGCATGGGACAAAGTGTGCCATCTTACTAAATCTATCTATAACCACATATATGTTATCCATTTCCTATCTGGTCTTTGGAAATCCTACCAAAAATTCCATGTTGAATCATTCCCATGGTCTACTAGGAATGGGAAGAGGTTGGTAAAGGCCTGCATTGGAAGATGTACCCTTTGCTTTCTGACATACAACACAACTTTCCACATACTTCTTAATATCCAAATTCATCTTAGGCCAAAAGTAAAACCTCTACACTAACTCTTGGGTCTTATTGACACCAAAATGCCCACTAAGTGCACCATTGTGCTTCTCTTGTATCATATTTTCTCTAATAGACCCTCTAGGAACACATAACTAACGTCCTTTAAACAATAGATCACTTTGTAAAGTTTAGTCAGAGTATTCACTATGAAAATGATTCTTGTATTCTTGACATACCTTATAGATGTGTACAAAGTCTTCATCTTATGCATATAGGTCTTTGAAGCTCTCAATACCCATGCTTTGCAGGTGTATCTCCTGTACAGTCAAGGCTCTTCTACTTAAGGCATTTGCTACCTTATTCTACAACCCATTTTTATGTTTAATGTTGAAGGTGTAGGCCTGCATATATTTTACCCACTTCATATGTTTATGACTAAGCTTATCTTATGAATTTAGGAAACATAGTGTTTGATTGTCTGAAAAGACCACAAACTCCCTTGGAAGAAAGTAGTGCCTCCACTTCCTTAGTGCTTGGACTAGAGAATACATCTCTAGGTCATAATAAGAGTACTTCTTCTTATCTTCACTTAGCTTTTCACTATGGAAAGCCACTGGTCTTCCCTCTTGACTCAAAACAACACCAATAGCCACATTGCTAGCATCACACTCCACTGTGAAACACTTCTCAAAGCTTGGAAAATCAATATTGGTTGAGTAGAAATATTCTTCTTCAACAACTCAAATCTATGGTTAGCTTTCTCATTCCACACAAACTTAGTTTTCATTCCACCTTTAATAGTATCAAGCATAGGAGCACAAATTGCACTGAATTGCTTTATGAACTTCCTATAATACTGAGCTAAACCATGAAAACTTCTTACCTTTTTTTCTTTTTGTGGAGTAGGCCAATTGAGAATGACTTCCAATTTACTTGGATCCATCTTTAGGTTTCCTTGATGTAACACAAACCCAAGGTATACTAACTCCTACTTCATGAATTCACATTTCTCCAAGTTTATCATCAACTTCTCCTCGTGTAGCTTCTTGAAAATTATCTGCAGATGTCTGATGTGTTCTTCTTTGGTCTTACTATAGATGAGTATATCATCTAGATACACTACTACAAATTTGCCTATGTAATCTTTAATGACTTCATTTATTAATCTCATGAATGTAGATGGGGCATTGGATAGCCCAAATGGCATCACAAGCCATTCACACAAACCTTATATGGTTTTGAAGGTTGTGTTCCATTCATCTCCCTCTATTACTCTAATTTAGTTGCATCCACTCTTTAAGTCAATATTTTTGAAAAAATTGGCATCTTCTAAACAGTCCATTAGGTCTTCTATCCTAGGGATAGGGAACCTATACCTAATGATAATATGGTTTATTGCTCTTAAGTTAGTAAATAGCCTCCAAGTTCCTCCCCTTTTAGGTGCTAGGATAGTGGGTATGACACAAGGGCTAATAATTTTCCTAATGAGACCTTGGCTTAAGAGTTCTTAGATTTGCTTAGTTATTTACTCATTTTGTTGATGAGTCATTTTATAGGCTACCTTATTAGGAAGGGTAGCTCCTGTGATAAATTCTATTTGATGACTTACAACTCTCTTAGGGGGTAGGGTTGATGGTTTTCCATCACTTACCATGCCTTCATAATTCTGCAACATCTCCTGCACTTCCTTAGGCAATTATATCTTCTTGACTGGCTTGTCTACACTTTCTTCTTTTGGCTTCAACACAAGTGCAAAACCAACTCCCTCTCCTTCTTCTAAGGCTTCTAAGAACTCCTTCTAACTGACCATAAGAATAATTTTCTCCATCATGCATGACCTCTCTGTCAAATTTCTATGGCCTTCCAAGGAGTAGGTGACATGCATCCATAGGTAGGATGCCATGCAACACCTTGTCTTTGTATCTCCCAATTGAAAACTCCACCCAAGCTTGTTCATGGACAAGGACATGTTGTCCTTTGTTCAACCAAGTGAATTTGTATGTGCTGGTATGGGGTATTCTCTTCATCTTCAGTTTGCTGACTACCTCCTCTGACACTATGTTGTCAATAGACCCTGAGTCTATGATGACTCTACAAACTTTTCCCATCATCTTCCATTTCACTGTAAACAGTGACCTTATTTGACTATGTTCCTCTTTGTCTGGATCCTTGATTAAAGTCCTTCTCATCATCAATTTCTCTCCTTCTTTTGACTCTAGGGGTACATCAGGGTGTTTACTTCCACCACTAGTCTCCTCTTGAACATAGTTTACCCTCTTGTAGCTTCCTTGGGAAGTAGAGCCTTTCTCTGGACACTTGTATGCAGGGTGTCCCATCTGGTTGCAGAGGTAACATTTCATTTTTGCAAAATAGTTACCTCTTCCTTGGTTATTGCTTCTTCCTCTACTATTAGAGTTTATTCCTCAATTTGAGTTACCTCTACTTGAATTTCCTTCTTGTTGCTCAATAAGTTTTGTCTCTCCTTGACTCTTTGTTTCAGAGCTTCTACCACCATATCCACCTCTCTATCCTCTATTGTCTCTTCCTTTGCCTCTACCTCTGGTGATGCTTGAATCTTGCTTCTTTCTTAGCTTCTCTTCTACCTTTATTGCAATTTGGTGGCATTTATGAATAGTATCAGGGGTCAAGAGAATCATTTCATGTTGTATAGTCCACTTGAGACCATTAAGGTATCTAGCTACCTTCACCTTCTCATCTTCTACAATTCGAGACCTAATACATAATCTCTAAAATTCTTCAGTATAGGAGTTCACATCTAAGTCCTTCTTTCTTAGACTTTGTCTTCTTTATGCAATTGGATTTCATAATCCTCAGGAACATAAGCATCTCTAATTTTTGCAACCATATCCTTCCATGTAGCAATGGTATTCCTTCCTTCCTTCTCTCTCTCATATTGGATAAATTTCCTCCAAGTGAGTGCAGACCCTCTAAGTTTGGCCTTAGCAAATTTCACCTTCTGAGCTTCAGTAATGGCATCACATTCAAAGTGATTCTCTAGCCCTTCTATCCAATCTATTACTATCTCTAGTTCCATCTTTCCACTAAAGATAGGAATTCCTTCTAGTGATTTACAACTCAAAGCCTTTAGTGCCTTTAAGAATCGTTCCTCAATCAAGACAGGGTTAGCTTCAGGTACTTCATCATCTATGGCAATCTCCATACCTTTACCTTCAACCTTATCCTTCACTTCTTTAGTCTTTACTTCCACTTGGTCCACTTTGTGTTCCAATTGTGCCAATCTCTCTCTGAGCAATCTATTCTCTTCTTCTTGCTCATCTACCTTCTTTGACAACTCTGCATTTGTCGCCATTGTCATCTATCAATAAGTAAAGGGTCTCCTTTACATTTATTCTCTAGTCCTAAATGGCTATCATGTTCTTCTTATTAATATCTTATTTAGTTTTTACACTCTTGAGTTTTATAACATGATTATTACTCTTGGCTAGCCTTAAGATCATAAGCAATATTTATAAAATAGCCTTACATGATGGTTTTCCCTGATTTTGATTAGGCACAACTTCCCCTTTCAAACCCTTTTGTATATATTATCCTCAACTATGATAGGCCAATCTAAATATCTTCTAAAACTGGTGTAGATTCATGGACTAGTACAAAAACAATGAAAACCATACATTACATTATTTGTGGCATCATCTATTATGACTGCTTGGTGTAGAAAATAAATTCAGGGCCTTGTATAAATATATGGTTTCCTATGTCATATGCAGGCCGAGATCTCTTATGTTTACACAAATCCTTGTATATTAAGGGTTTCTTGATAAATGTTTATCTAAAGCTATTTATACATGTACTCTAAAACCGTGGCACTCTAGGTGATCCTATAGAGTATATATTGATCTTTTGTAATATATCACCTATGTTTCTTTACACATGAGATAATTTGTTCATTATCAATGCACATGCTAATGATTTTTTTCAATACTAATGATTCTTCATTGCATTCTTTAATCCTAAATTTTTAACCATGATTGTCCTTGCCTTTGTTATTGATGAGAGCTTTGTACTCATTGTGATATGTATGGCTACTTGCAAGGCATTGTCACTAATATTGGACTTTCATTGGCATTGGATTTCTTTAAGAATGATCATAACTGAAGTTGCATAATTACCTTGAAAACAATTTGTTCTATCTTTGATATATACTTTGTTATGATGGACCCTTCTTTGATAGATTTACTCTTAGTCTGTTCTGTGACACCAAGTCTAACCCTTTAAATGGAAGGTTTTAAGATTTTTTTGAAAGATCTCACTCAATCTTCATTCATCCTTCATGGTAGACCCTCAGATGTATCTTAAAATGAAGTAGATTCATTGTAACTTAGGTTCCAATAGGTTCAAGAGTAACTCCAACTGATATCATAAGGATACAAATGAATGATCAATAATTAAGACAGGAAATTATATTTCAATCATAATTTTCATTGATTTTTGTCCTTCCAAATCATACTTCCTTTCTTTGTATCTGATATATAAATGCAGGTACACCATCCTTTGGCACTTGGTAGCTTCACTGAGATGATATCTAAATCAAAAGGGAAACAAATTGTAGTGTTCCTAAACTATGATGGCACTCTGTCACCAATTGTTGATGATCCTGATAAGGATTTCATGAGTAACCAGGTAATAATAATATGTTTGAACAGTTACATTAATGAATCGTATATTTAGCTTGATGTTAAACATGGTCTATTTTCATCTTATCTCCTTTAATATAACATTTGTTGTCATGTTTAGATGTGTGATGCAGTTAAAAGTGTGGCAAAACCTTTTCCAACTTGTATAATCAGTGGAAGGTTCCTGGAAAAAGGTATGGATTGATTTTTTTCATGCTTGTGTTGTCTTGTCTTGTTCTTGGATGTCTTATTTAGTTAGATCTATAGATTTTCCTTTCCCTCTGTTATGAAATATTATGTGCAAATAGCCCAAGTGGCACAAAATTATTAAGGAGTAACAGATTACAGAAGTAATTTTGACAATGTTCAAATGTAATTGCAATGGGTTCCTAACCGTATGATGCTTTTGTTTAACTATTTTCTGAGGTCATTAAATTTGTCAAGTTGGAAGAACTATACTATGCTTGTAGGCATGAAATGGACATTAAGGGGATGGAACCAAGTTCAAAAGGCTCCAAAGCCAATGGCAAGGCAATTTACAAAATGGTGAGTGCAACATGATGCATTTTGTGGAGTGAAAGGGATTTCTTCAACTGCTATATTTCTAATGAACTAATGGAGATATGATACCAAATGGTGGAGATTTATTAAATGTCAATGGCTTAGCAATTAGATTCTGTAATAAGTAACATCAAGCTAAAACTATTTTAGGAAGTCATTATTCACCCCAATTCTTTTTCTTTTTCTGACAGAGCAACAATGGTATATTGTACCAGCATGTTAGTGAATATTTACCAATGACAGACAAGGTATGAGTTAAATTTATTCTTTTTTTTTGTAGAAACTTCTCTATATCATTTGTAGAGAGGAAGAATGAAATGGTTTTTGTTAGCATGTCAGATTTTAGTCTTATTGCCAAGATTTATCTTGCACTTCTTTACTTTAACCTTTTAGTGGAAGATGTTTATCTATATCTTATAAGCCTAAACCAAAATTGAGAAATAGAGATCCCTTCTTCCCTGCATACACTATGTAAAAAATTATAAGTTTCATGGGACTATTTATATTTATTTAACCAAACTCAAGAAATAGAGATCCCTTCTTCCCTGCATACACTATGCACAAAATCATAAGTTTCATGGGACTGTTTATATTTATTGATGAAAATATTATTTTCCTTCTCTTGTTTTCTCATCCTAATGATAGATCATTAAAATGTAGTACAACACAATATGCAGTACACCAATATCACAAAGGTATATTTTCCAATGATATATTGATTCATATTAGAATTATAGATTCGTAAGAATTCACGGATTTGAAACAGAAATAGAAATTTCACATTAATGAAAGGATCATTATACATGATATGGATTTCCATTCTTCATTTGGTCTTTTCCGACTTTAAGGTCTCGTTGTCCTAAAATGGCCATTCATAATGTCTTCTTGACTAGGGACAATATGTTTACATTCTTGAACCACTAGGATGCCCATATTCAACATGTTCGTATGTACTTAGATTAAGGGATAGGTCCAATAGACTCCTTATACTCTATTTAAGAACAAGAATTCTTTTGGCTACCTTCAAACTTCAGTTAATAGTTAGGCTATATATTCCAACCCAGGATTTATTCCTTCCAACCTATTTTAGATGCATCAAGGCTGGCATAAATTAAAAGGCTTGGAAAATTCTAATCTCTCTCAAGATCAAGTTTATAGTAACAGATGTACCTATTCTTAATGAATTCATATATGTTTATAGAATGCACACTCAAGGAGAATACTAGCTCATGTCTATTATTAATTCTCATAATATCAAAAAAAATTAACAAGGGTCCCTCCTCACATTAAGATTAGGTTCCATTTATAATTCATAAAAAGATATTAATCTTTTGGTTATATTCTATCCAAGGTTAGATGAAACAAAATCTAAATTCAAATTCAATTATGCATGTTAGTAAATTGGCTATCGATGCCATACAACATTCACCATTGTGAGTATTATATATTTTCAATCAATGCAACATTAATATTTATATTCTAAGAGTATTCTAAGAGACATCTTTACCCGATTCATTACATTCCTAATGCATGAAGATGCTTCCATTCAAAGGATCAAATGAGTGATTGATCAACACTTGTATGAGATTACTTGATTTAATCCAATAGTGTGAATTCACCATACTATTATTTTATTCTCTTGACTTGATAATGTCAATGACAATCCTAACACATGGCACTAAGGTCATTCAACAAGATATTTAATGATGAAGGCATGGTACATCCAATATAAGCTTAGTACTGGGAATAAACACATGACAATATATTCCCTATCTAAGCACAAATATACCTATCCTTTACAAATGCACAAATATGCATATCTTAGTAGGTGCATAGAAATTTCCAATATTATCAAGTGCGCATATGTTTATTGAATCTTATCAAAGCACATAAATAAACATTCTTATAATAATCAAACTAGATAAGTTGAATGCACCAATTTTTGATAAGTCTAAATGACAAAACATAATTTGAATCCCATAGAAGGAATCTTGTAGCATACATGAGACTAGTATTCATTATAGAAACTAATATCAATGAATGAAATCATGCATAGTTCATTTATGATTGAGGGAGATCTGATTTCAATAGCTCAAGATGATTTCCATGTTAAATATAATATCCCCTTAGTAACAATACTACCCCAACATTTACCTATCAATAGATGATGGAGATAGTTTCCAAGATCACATGAATAAAATATAGAGTGCTAATTATCAGTCACATGAATGAATGATTCACAATAACCCAAAATTGGCCAATAAGAAATAACCAAGAATGCTCAAACAAAAATGAAGTAACTCCTTGATTTCAAGTGGCAAGAAGAGTTACGTTGCCACTTAAAAAGATATTTCTTGCCAAAGTGTGATTAATTATAAATTAATCAAGAATTGGATTAGGCCTACAATAAAATAATACATTACTAAGCCAATATCATGATGGACCAAAATATAAGCGCATAAAAATTTATTTAAGAAAAATAAACAAGTCGTCAATATTTCAACCTTGGTTGATTTCGTAATCGATGAGAAAGCTATATAAATGACGAATTGATCGACGAGAAAGTTATATAAATGATGAAACAATCAAGGTCTAGTCATCAGTATACCAACCAAGACCTCATTTTTCCCCATGATAACGATGTATCTTTAAGATTATATAGCATTTCCGATATTTTTTTCAACTATTCACGTCGTACATTGGTCGTAAGTTTAACCAATTATAAAATGGGTTGGTCGTGCAAGGTGCTTACAATTCTTGACTACACAACCCTTTTTTCAACCATTGGTTTTTTGATATTCTGAGCAATATGTTAGTCGTCAGATGCTTCAACACAAAAAGTTTGACGACCACATTGGTCGAATGTTCAACATTTTTGAGTCGTAAAAGCGACCACTGCGCGTCGAAAATTAGGCTAAATTTTATTAGTGACATAATTGACTACCTATGAATAAAATTCCATCTTGAATGAAATAATCCACCCACTTACTTCTATTGGAAACAATAGGCTCCTTAAAATCCTTCCAAGGTTCACTAAAATTTGGATCTTCCTTAAGACCTTCAATTCGTCCAATCCTAATACTGAAATCTTCATCTTAGCCAAGAAAGTCCTTCTCCTACTCAAATCATCAACAACTTTATTTGACATGCCACTCTTATGTTTCAACACAAATGTATATCTCTACATAAACTCAACCCATCTCATGTGTCTTTGATTCCACTTACCTCGGTTGCTCAAATAATTCAATGCTTGATGATGACTATACAATACAAACTCCTTAGGTAAAAAATAATGTCTCCATTTCCTCAAATCTTGGATTATAGCATAGAATTCTTGATCATATACTAAATACCTTCTCTTAGCATGATTCAACTTCTCACTAAAATAAGAAACAAGTCTTCCTTTTTGAGTCAAGAGAGCTCCAATTGCATTTCCACTAGCATCACAGTCTACTTGAAATACCTTATTGAAATTAGGTAAAGCTAACACCAATTGTTGTGTCACCTTATTCTTCAACAATGAAAAACTCCTTTGTGCTCCATGTGATCATTTGAACTCCTTCCTATCTCCTCTCTAAAGACATATTTTTCCATTAGTATGAGAGGAAAATAGTTTTGAAACCGTCGGTACCACCAACACCGAAAGACAGGGATAGAATACACCGACAGACAAGTTTACAAGAAAACCCGATGACACAGTGCAACCCAAAAATGTTACAAGGGAACTTGACAGAGAAACCCAACATAGAAAAACCCAATAGAAGAACTCGACTAGAAGAATATAGTGCAACCCGATAGAACAGATGACAAAGGAGCCCGACCAGCAGAATACAGTGCAACCCGACAGAACAGATGACAGAGGAACTCTACAGACCAAAGAGAAACCCGAGCACTAGTCTACCAAGAGACAGTTAGAATCTTGAAGAAAGTGGATCTGACTTCCATGTCAGATAAAACAGTTGTGTTTTACATTTTTCTTTTCTATCATCTTTAAATTCATTTCTTAAGGGACAAGCAATGTAATTATAATTGTTTTAATCAATCTAACTCATTGAAAACATGCAAACTAGGAGATCAAGGTCAAGCTGTAAACCTTCGATCATAGAGTTTTCTTTGTAATATGTGAAACTCATTTAGGTCAATATCATTGTATAAATAGATATGTAATCTATCAAAACACGTGTGTGTGTGATGATGATTGTAGCCGAGGAGCACATCTATGGATCAAACTAATAGTTTCAAGAAAGATAACAACAAAAGATGAATTAGGTTATCAAGAACTAGATGCAAAGGCTACCAAGAAACAAAGGTATTGATCAATCACATTAGGTGATAAATATACTTGTAATCTTTATTGGATCTGTAATCAGCAATTGTAGATTACACATACTCAAGTCATTGAATATTTTTTACTACATTCTAACAAGTGTAGCAAATAGAAGAAATCCTTGTGAAAGGTGGATTTAACAATCCTTTGTAAATCTCTTAACTGAGTGCACACTAAATAGTGTTTCTAAATCTCTTAATAGAGTAGAACTTAACCAGTCTCTACATAATACTCCTAACAGGGTAGATCATTAGAAGTGATCAAAATTGTAAGCCTTGACCAGCCCCTTCCATTCTGTAGATAGTGAAGCTTTGTGGGTTTCATTCCCACCATAATTTTTACCTTCTAACAGGGGTTTTATGCATTACCAAATCTTGTGTCATGTGTCTATACATTTCATGAATGTTTCTATGAATGTTTTACATGCTTGTTGAGTTAATAAATTTATATAACATACACAAAGATAAGATAGAACAAATGGATGGTAATACAATTGATTACATAAAGGATTAAGGTTAAGTGATAAAAGTTTTGAGGGTACTAATTCACCCCTCCCCTCTTAGTACACCATTTCATTATTTCCAACAATTGGCATTAGAACTAGATCTCTTAATTGAAAAAGTTTAAAAGACTTGAGAGAAAAGATCATATAATGGAAAGGTACAAGCTAGACAAGAGTATTGAGAATCAGAAGTTAGATATACAGATCTTCTATGAAAAATATAAAGAAGCTAGAATCAAGATGAGATAGCTACTAGATGAAAGAAATATTATGGAATCTCACTATAATGAAACAAACTATCATGAAGAGGAGATACTTGATCTATTTTAGTCATCACAATCTACATCTAGCAAAGCATCAGACACATCTGAAGAAAGCATCACAAGTCTGAATGAAATAAATCAACATCTGGTTGGACAAGTGAAATCTCTACAAATTGATCAAGAGACACAGAAGGTAAGGATGATTGATGTCATGAACAATGCTAGACAATATGAGAAAGAAATAACACTATCTATTGATGACCTGAGGAAGATTACTAAAAAGCTACAAGAGAAAGAGTCAGAAATACAAAGGATTACAGAACATCATCATGAGATCTCCAATCAAATTATTCTTATGATTCAAGAGGAAAAAAGAATGAACATATAACTCATTGAAAGGATAGAAGCTATTGGTGAGATAAGAGAAGAAAATGAAAAACTAAAACATGAAGTGATAATTCAGCAACATCACAATGACATGATCAAGAGAGCTGAAGAAAGCACCAAAAGGATGGGTGATTTTCTAGATGGCAAAAGAAGAATAAAAAAAAATACTAGACTAGAGTACACCAAGAATGGAGAATCACCATACCAAGCTAATCCAAAGAATGTCTACACAAATCCAAGACCAAGAAAGAAGTCATGCAATCACTGTGGAAAACCAGACCACACATCAAATATCTGCAGGAGAAAAATAAAAGGTATTCCTAAATCCACACCTTCATTCATGGGAATTTGTTATAAATGTAACAAGAAAGGACATAAAGCATATGAATGTAAATGTGAGGTGAAACAACCAAATAAGGAAACCTACATGGACAAATACTATCCTACTTGTAAAATGCATGAGCACACATCTCTTGAATGCAAGAAGAAGAAAAGGCAAGCATGGAAGCCTAAAGAAAATGAAACTGCCTATCAACAGAAAAGAGTTAGTAACTCATATGTTTGGGATTAAAATACATGGGAGAATTGCACAGCATTTGGAAGATTCAGACACATAGCTGCAAGCTGCATGAGACAATGGATGAGAAAGTATAGGAGCTGGAATAACCCCGGAATGGAATGTCTACATTGTCATAAATTTGGTCATCTTAGGAAGGACTGCAGACACCGAGTGATAGAGATAAGAACCTTTGCCAATGGAAACACCATTGAAGACATCAGGAAGATGAGAAACAAAATGTGGAGGAAAGCTCCAAACACAAATAATGATGTTGGACCAAGCAACACAAATGGTGACACCTTATCCAATGGATCTGGTGACATCACCACCCCCACCTAAGATGAAAAAGTAAGTATGGCACTGCACTATACCAAGTTATACTTTACATTAGTTCCAATATACATAGTTAAAATGCCAAACTAGCATGATTAAAGATGCACTATGGTATTACTTGTCATGATTTTGTGAATTCAATCTCGTCGGTTAATGCATACCGAAAAGCATCAATTAACATAAAAAAGATAAGTTTTCAAAGCATACTGAGAATCATCGGTGTACATGTGAAAACCAAGTTAATAAATGTAACCCAAGACTTGTCAGTAATCAAGTAAAAAAATTTCTTGTGTTTTCCACATACTGAGATCCGTTAGTAAACATGTGAAAAGTTAAATGAGTTAACACATGCCCCAAGCATCAAGTTTTCATCGAAAACAAAGTTGGCATGTAACCCAAGCATCTCTGTCTTTGACACCCGACAAGTGGGTAGAGTATTAATTGTGCCACTTAGGGAACCGTCTATAAATAGGGGGACATAAGAGCTCATTATTCACCAGCAATTTTGAGTGAAGAAGTAGAGTAGAGCATAGCAAAAATAGAGTGACTAGATTGCAGAGCACTCCAAGCAGATTCACGACATTCAGATTCTGAACAACAACAGCTATGTAAGGTTGAAGTAAGTAACAAAGATCACTGAGCTCACTTTTTTATTTTATGGAAAAGCCCTAAATTTTCAAGAAATGATGGCAACCACGTCTCACACTTCCAAGTTGAAAAATGCCAAGGATAAGAGGGTTAACCTCATCAAGAACACTACATGTGAGGAACCTCATTATAAGTTTTTTCTAGAGGTTTCATCTCAACCTGACAATGTTGGAGCTTTTTTTAGAAATACGACCTAGGGTTTTACTGATCGAGGATGTTCGATCCTACATTCACTGTAAGATTGCTGAAATTGGAGACCTGGAAGTTGAGAAAGCTTACAAGAAGCTATGCACAAGAGAGAACATCAAATAAGAGCACAAACATATCAAGGTGAAAGAGCTGAAAAATTACCTAATGTTTTTGAGGGAGTTTAAGATTGAATGGATTTAGGTAGTACTAAGTAGAGTGCATGACAAAAAAATGCAGCTAGATGAGACAAAAAAATGCAGCTAGATGAGCCAAAACAGATCACCAGAGATGTGATACACGTTGTGACCAATTATAGTATAACTGATAAACCCAAGGTACTTAAACACCCTCCGCGCCCTGACATTGAGAAGATGACAGGTGCAGTATGGGATAACAGAGGATTAAAGGTTAATACCATCAAAGATCCAAAACTAAAATTTGGTGCATGTGTGCTAGGCTACAAGTTCTACCAGGCCAGCAGGTTAAACGACATTTCATGTGGAGTAGCTGAAACTGCCCATAAGATAGTAAAGAAGGGTCTACAATTGGACTTATCCAAGCTTCTAATGAAGCAATTAGAGGAGAACATGAGGACAATTGGGACTGCAAAGTCTAACTCATGTAAGTTTGGTTCACTTATAATGTGCATATTTTTCTATTTTCAAGAATCCTTCCCATCCATAGGAAATTTCAACTAGGATACTTCCCAACTAGTGACCATACAAATCAGTGAATACATCAAGTCACTAGGTGATAACTTTATATCAGTTATGGATGAATACTTTACTGGTTTTAAGGAAAGAATATAGAAAAGAATGAGGATTCCAGAACAATTAGTACAAAAGTATAAGAATGATATATGTTTTATGGTTGACACTGATTACACCTATATCAAGCCATTTGTACTGAGGACAACATGGCTGGAAACACTTGAATATGAGGTTAACATAGATCAAGCCACCAATGCCATTGAAGCATTGATAAATGAACCATTGAAAAAGTCACAACCTAGGTTTGGAACCTATGAAGAAGCCAAGGAAAGAATAAAAATAGGCTTATTTGTGAAGAATATTGACAAGAAGAAGGAAAAAATGGTCAAGACACTAAAGAAAAAGTTGTCGGTAAATGATGAGGAGACTGACAAAAATGACGACATCGAGGGACAGTCACCCATCGATGAACAAGAAAATTTGAGTGACTCCGAATCCACAGAGTCCAATGAACCACAAGTAGCAGAAAAGAAACCTAGGACTAGTGTTGCATCTAGGATGAGAATTTAGACAACAAAGGATGCAAGTCCTTCACCGGTCAAGAAAGGACAAGTAAGGACATACAAAAGGAAGCCTCAAACAGGGAAAAAGGAACTAACAAAAAGAAGAAAGTTCTTTAGAACTAATGAAGACATAGAGGACACTAAAAAGGATGAACCACTTTTTAAGAAAAGGTTCCCTACCACCATTGATGAGGTATGTGCATCAATTATTAAGTTAGGTTCAATAATTGACCCCAAGATTATAAAATGGCTAACTCTAGACCCCAAGGACCAGGATAAGTTAGAAGAGGCAATCATTACAATAATGTGTGTATTCAAATATGTACCAATACAATTTGAAGATAAAATGCCTAAAGAAATTATGAATAGATTGTCAACAAGATGGACATATGCACTAAAGAAAGAGAAACAAATAAGGTAAAGAGTCCTAGTTTCAGTTATACCACCTAAATCTAAGATGGAAGAGATTGAATAAATGATGAAGAAACATTCCAACAGGTTCTCACCAAAATTAAGAGCCTACAAAGTGCTACAAGGACATCTAATTGAGCTTGACAGAAAAAGTGAGGATGAATGGAGAAAGATACTTAATGTACCAAAAAGGGAATCAAGCCCTGAGCCACAATTAGATCTCACCGACAAGCCACACAATGAAGAAGATCAGGCTAAATTGAGCCACGAACATATTCTTATAACTGATGAGGATGTAAAAGAAGAAGTATTGAACATGGAAGCTAAGAAGGATATGGACATTGTAGATGAAACATGGCCTGATAATACTATCATTGATATTACCAGAGGACATCCTACAGATGAGGTACAGAAAGATGAAGATGTCAATGTTTCCCCAGACCAAACCGAGGAACAAGACACAACAACAAATGCTGCAGAGGTGAATATACCAAGCCAAATTCCACTATTGATACAAGCTATAAATATTATCTCACAAAAGGAGAAGTCACACGAGACAGATGCAGGCATTCCAAAGGATAAGGGTGTAGAGGAACAACAACACACATTTGATGAATAGAAAGATACAACTGATGAATATAATGTAGTAGATGGAGAATCAAAAGAAATATATGGAGAGAATAAAGACAAAGGTGAAGAAGAAAAGAAAGATGATACTACTCCTAAGGATACCGAGGGAGATGCTACAAATAAACTGAAGGTTGACATGGAGACGTTCACTCCCAACCGCTAGATAGATACTGAGCAGCAGGCCAGAGACTCAACACCACCAAACCCTTCATCGAGCACATCTAACCAAGCAAAGGATCTTGCATTGGTGCTACATTCAAGTACTTCCCATACAATATCCAAGAAGAAGAAGAAGAACAAGAAAAAAAACTACAAGTTACACTGGATGAAATAATAGAGATACCAAAATCTGATCCAACTACATTGGATTTTGAATCTCTAATTGAGTATGGAGAAATATGTCAGCGAAAATCTATGCAAGAAAAGCTTAGGAAGGAGCACAAGGAATCACAAGTGCTACAAATGAAAAGGGACATATTATCATAGATTGTTCCTGACATAGATGTTGATCACAATGCCCCAATCCTTGATCAACTTACCATTCTTACCGATGAATCCAATCACAGAATGTGGATGCATAAAATGCAATTGAAGAACAAGCAAACTAGAAGTACTAGTATAAGTTAACAGAGAAAATCAGCCAAGAAGTGGCAGACAACAAGGTGAATCTGTCTAAAAAAGTAAGTGAATTAGAACCTATCATTTTAGAATCAATAGCTTTAGTTCAAAAGTTAAGCACATTAGAGAAATTCACTAAGGAAAATAGTGAAAAGATTGCACAACTAGATGCAGATCTAAATTCTAATGCTCAAAGTATCTCAACAATAAACAATGCAATACAATTGCATTATGCAAAGGTAATGGAAGCTAAGAATTTGAGACTTCAAATCCAAGAGGCAGAATCTAAGTTTAGAGATAAGGTAACCGAGCTACAAGCTATACTCTTACCGAATCTAACACTACTGCAGAAACATATGAAAATAGAAAGGCAATTGATAGCCACCCCGGAGATGTCTGTCACCGAAAGAATCTATGATATGTACGCTAGGATCACATTAGAGAAAATGGCACTTGAACACCTTCAAGAGAAATGGGAAAAGATGATGGAGGACATGAACAACTCTCACTCCCATATTTTTGACAAGCTATAAGTGATTACACCTTTGCCCTTACTATCAAAAAAGGGGGAAAATGATATGTTACAAAAAGGGAAATAAAAAGGGAAATTGATAGGATACAAAAGGGGAAAATTATATGTATAAATGAGATTCTATGTGTACATACATATACTATACCGACATATACATAGGGGGATTTAGAAATGACAAAGTAAACACATGGTGTATATTACTAAACATTTTATTATTTGCATGTATCATTTTTTGATACTAATGTCAAAGGGGGAGATCGAAGACATATTTTTGCCATTAGTATGAGAGGAAAATAGTTTTGAAACTGTTGGTATCACCAACACCGAAAGACAAGGATAGCTCACACCGATAGACAAGTTTACAATCAAACTCGACGACATAGTGCAACACAAAAATGTTACAAGGGAACCTGATAGAGCAACCCGACAGAAGAACCCGACTAGTAGAATATAGTGCAACCCAACATAAAAGATATCAGAGGAACCTAACCAATAGAATAAAGTGCAACCCAACAGAATAGATGACAGAGGAACCCAACATACCAAAGAGCAACCCAAGCACCAGTCTACCGAGAGATAGTTAGAATCTTAAAGAAAGTGGATTTGACTTCAATGTTAGATAAAACAATTGTGTTTTATATTTTTCTTTTCTATTAGCTTTAAATCCATTTCTTGAGGAACAAACAATGTAATTATAATTGTTTTAATCAGTCTAACTAATTGAAAGCATGAAAACTAGGAGATCAAGTTCAAGTTGTAAACCTTCGATCATAGAGTTATCTTTGTAATACGTGAAACTCATTTATGTCAATATCATTATATAAATAGATATGTAATCTATCAGAACACATGTGTGTGATGATTATTGTAGCTGAGGAGCACATCTATGGATCAGACTAAGAGTTTCAAGCAAGAGAACAACAAAAGATGAATTAGGTTATCAAGAACTAGATTCAAAGGCTACCAAACAACAAAGGTATTGATCAATCACATTAGGTGATAAATATACTTGTAATCTTTATTGGATATGTAATCAGCAATTTTAAATTTCACATACTCAGGTCATTGAATATTTTTGACTAAATTCTAACAAGTGTATCAAATAGAAGAAATCCTTGTGAAAGGTGGATTTAACAATCCTTTGTAAATCTCTTAACCGAGTGCACACTAAACAATGTTTCTGAAGATCTTAACAGAGTAGACCTTAACTAGTCTCTAAATAATACTCCTAACATGGTAGATCATCAAAAGTGATCAAAATTGTAAGCCTTAACCGACCCCTTCCATTCTGCAGATAGTGAAGCTTTGTGGGTTTCATCTCCACCGTAGTTTTTACCTTCTAACAGGGGTTTTCTGCATTACCAAATATTGTGTCATGTGTCTATACATTTCATGAATGTTTTACATGCTTATTGAGTTAGTGAATTGATATAACATACACAAAGATAAGATAGCACAAATGGATGGTAATACAATTGATTACATAAAGGATTAAGGTTAAGAGATGAAATTTTTGAGGGTACTGATTCACCCCTCCCCTCTCAGTACACCATTCCATTATTTCCAACACTCTCATGGATTCAACCATCACTCCAAAGAATGAACTAAAGTTCCTAATGAACTTCTGATAAAACTAGTTAACCTATGAAATGATCTTACCTCTCCAAAATTACCCGGTGTAGGCCACTCAATAATGCATTTTATTTTCTCAGGATCCATCTTCAATCCTTTAGCTGATATTACAAATCCCAAGTAAACTAAATCCTCCTTCATGAATATATACTTATTAATGTTATAAGAAACTTCTCTTTCATAAACCTCTACAATACTTGTTTAACATGCATCAAATGTTCCTCTTGGATCTTACTGAAAATCAAGATATCATCCAAATACACAATGAAAAACCTACCCAAGAATCTATTGAGGACTTCATTCACTAGTCTTGTGAAAGTACTAGGTGAATTAGACAATCCAAAAGACATTACCAACCACTCATAGAATCCTTCATTTGTCTTAAATATAGTCTTCCACTCATCACCTTCTCTGATTCTAATATGATGATATCCACTCTTCAAGTCTATCTTGGTGAAATACTTAGCTCCACTCAAACAATCCATCAGATCATCCATCCTAGGAAAAGGAAACTGATACTTAATTATAATATGGTTGATATCTCTTGAATCACAACACATCATTTTCCATCCTTCCTAGGTGTGAACATCGTAGGTAGTGCACATGGACTCAAACTTTCTCTTATCAACCCTCTCTACAATAGATCTTTCACTTTCCTATTGAGTTCTTTATTCTCTGTCGATGTCATCCTATATGCTTCTTTATTAGGAAAACTAGCCCCTAGTATCAAATCCATGCAATGACTAATACTTATTATTGGTGTTAATCCATTAGGTACATTATCTAATATGATGTCAGCATACTCATTCAACAACCCAATGATTTCTTTAGGGTGTTCTTCTACCAAGACATTCTTCATGGGCTCCTTAGCTACTAAGGGAAAACACACATTATTATGCTTCATTCCATCCAAAAACTTCCTGTCATCCACTAGACAAATTCTTGTACTAGTTCATAATTCACTCTTAACAGGTTCCTCTAGTGGTAAAAAATTTTGTTTCATCCCATTAGCAATAATAGTGTAAACATTCCTTCTAATATCATGTATAGCTTGTATATCATACTGTCATGGTCTACCCAAAATATATGACACACATCCATAGGCATAATATTACACAAAACCTCATCATAATACTTACGAATCTTGAATTTAAATAGGCATTGTTAACTCACTAGTACCTTGTGTTCATCTTGTATCCATGCAAGCTGATAGGGTTTAGGGTGTTCTATCCTCTACAAATTCAATTTGTCAACCAAATCCTCTGAAGAAAGATTATCAGAATGACCACTATCAATGACAACATTACACACCTTGTTTTGTACCTTACATCTAGTTCTAAAAAAATTATTCCTATGTATAGATTCCTTCTCTTGTTCTCTATGGTACAAGACTCTCATAGTCATCAAGGTTGCACCTTCCTCTTCTTGATTGTTATTCATTGAACCGGTGGACTCTTCATCAACAAATTTTGTTCTCCTAATACCTTCTTCCTTCTTTTAAGAGTTACCTTGCTTTCATTCAAAGGCTCTATTTCCTACTTCACCACATTTGAAACAAGTGCCACTGAACTTCCTCCTTTCACCACTACCTTGTTCTTCATTCCGATAGGAACTCCTTCCATTCCTCCTATAATGATCATTGTCCTTAACTTTTGACTCACTGTTTCCCTAATATGTAGAATATCTACTTCTACCTCTTTGGAATCTTCATCCTCTTCCTCTTTGTCTTTGCTCTTTCCTTCTTTACAACTTCTCTTAAGCCTTCAAGGCCCACTTATAAGCCTCTTCCACACTCCTAATCTACAACAAATTGATTTCACCTTATATGGGCCTCCACAAAATATTAAGATATAAAGAAAAAATTTCAGCCTCGTCATCTATATGACCCAATCTGATGTTTAACTTGTAGAACTCTTCAATATAAATTTTAACACTTAGGTATCTTTGCTTCAAGTTCTAAAACTTTCTAAACAAACTTACTTGGTAGTCCTCAGTCAAAAAATTTAGCCTTCAACTTAGTCACAATCCTATCCCAAGATCTGATCTTTTCTTTACCCCTTCTTTGCCAATCTTTCTGCAAATTTCGCCACCATAGGGATGTATTTCCTTTTAACTTAGTTCAGACATACTTTACTTTCTTCTCTTCATTAGTTCCTTCAAGTTCAAAATACTTGTCAATCTCTGAGATCCAATTTATCAATTCATCAACATCTAGGTTGTCGTGATGATTACGTGGGTTTCAATGAAGTCTCATATTAACATTAATCAAGGCTCTAATGAACCTCTCTTCTTCATGATTTAACTCTAATTATGGACTATTTTTCCCCACTTCTCTTGTTGGTTCATAATTTTGTTCATCTCTTTATTCATCACTTGCATCTTCAATTTTTTGTCCTCTCCTATGAGTAGTATCTACTACTTACAATTTGGAAAAAACATTTCTCAACAGTCTAAGATCATTGGATTTGCATTCCTGGCTTCACCTCTACCATTTCTCCTAGCCATTTTCACAATCCTTGGTAGCTGTAGGTCAGATCCCTTCAACTGCCACCCCACAAACAAACCCTAGGTTGCAAAACCCTTATATAATACCACTTGATAGATTCAAGGATGGAGAAACCTCAAGGAGATCAATCCAATGTTTGTAGCTAATACAACACAATGGAAACAATAAGCCAATATGGATAGTAATGGAAGATAAACCTTTAATTATTATCAACAAATCATTTACAATAGTTTTGCAATATTCAGCCTCACATGCCAAGCATATAGGCCTGATTATGATCAGAAAACCCTTAAAAACCCTAGACAAACTAAAGCAAAATAATAATATTAAAATCACCTGCCCCTTAGGAACAAGTCCATAAGCTCATAAAGAAATTGCATTATCTGGTAGGCCCAGAAAAGATCACATTTCCCAATGTAACATAAAAAATAGAGATGTTGTGTTTTGTTGATGTTACTAAAATGTAAAGGAGGAAAATTATGGTTTAAGGAGAGGGTTTGAATTGTTAATTGTTGTTTGTGTTGATTTCCTTAACCCCACTTCACACTTACTTGAATTTGATTGATTGTATATTGCAATTGTGATTTTGATTAAGGGAAGATAAGATGCTCCTTTCTTTCACCCTCAAATACACAAATAGGAGATCCAATTTTGATCAACCCCAAAGGGTTAATACACAAATGAATCCAATATTTGGAATGAGACCAAGAAAGGGGATCTTAAATTCTGTAATTTGATTGATTAATATGATTAATGATAGTAATTGAAAAGAATAGGAGAAAGTACCAACCTTCCAAAATGATAAATCAAAGATTGTTGTTTTCTGAGATATGTAGACTATTTATGGAGATGTTGACAGTTGATACCGAACCAGAATAGAGAGACGGACAAAACCCAGAAATATTTTTCCATTCTGATGTCATCTTATGAAAAAGGTTGACCCTATACCACTTTTGCCAACTCAATCTGCTCAACTCTGAAAGTGTCCCTCTTCGCACAATCTGAAAGAAATCTGAAAAGGGTATCCAGATATGGCCTCAGATTTACAGTCCCAAACCTATACCTACAAGAAAAATGTTTGTTTTTTATTGGGGAGGGATTTGCCTTGGTCAAACCCCGATTTAGGAATTAACCTTGAAATCAATAAAGTATGGAAAGCTAACAAGTAGTAGAATTGAATCTAATAGTGAAGCTATGATATTGAATAGATATGCAATTGTAATTCA
>MU226646.1:1174789-1185233 GCA_018584345.1 Thuja plicata | reverse complement strand
TGAGTTTATAGCTCTAGCTGAGAGCAATTTTTATAAATCTTGCAACTCCATGCATAGAGAGCTATGGATCGATTTGTGAGGGCTCATTCTTGAGTTTCCTTTCATGTAAGGATTCATAGAAGTGCACTATTTTGTGTGTACAGTAGTTAACACCGATGACAAACTATAGAGTTGACCAACAAAATAGAGAGTTCAGAAAATGACAAAATATCTAGCTGGCAGAGCTTAAGGATAGACTTAACTGGTTCTTTTATTTGTTTTATTCGACTAGAGTTAAGTAATTGATTTAAAGAAGATTTGTATAGTTGGCAAGAAGATAACTACAAGATAAATTAGGAGTTAAAGCTGTAAATCAAATTGGGTGGATTGTATTTCACACCAAGAATCAAGAATCAAGAATTAAGGAATATCATGTATATATAAGAGACAAGCATAATTCATTTCTATAATCACAAGCATTCACATACACGGGAAGGGGAGTGAATAGAAAGAGGATGCTAAAGAGAAAATGATGAAGGATAACTTCATACAGTCCTGACCAATCAAGCTAAAGAATTTTGTGGACACTGACGAACAGTGAAGCACAGCATCACAGAGTAGAAAGTGTGGAGCACAAGGAATTGAATTGATACATTGATCAGAGAGGTATTGTACTTAAATAGATCTGAAAATCTGCAATTCAAGTTGCATTAGAAATAGGTCATTTTGTTTCAGTTTAACCATTGAAGCATTAAGTCTCTTAACAGTCTTCTATAATTGAGGTATATCCTAACAGATTGCCAAAAAGATTGTCACAAAAATAGCATTGAGTGTCGTATACTGACACACAGTCTAAGAAGGAGGCTGATGTAGTTAGGTAGCACTAGATATGCCAGATACCTATTGTGCCCATAGAGGCTGATCAATATTGGTAGCATATACATGCCAGATATCAAGTGACATTCTATTAGTAAAATCCTCTAACAAGGTTGCACTTAACAGTGTGTTTGTAACCTTTAACAGGGTTGGCCCCTAACAGGGCTCACTTCAGAAGAGTGAAAATTTGGGGTATCGGTCCCAGTGGTTTTCCCTTAACAGGGTTTCCACGTTAAAAATTGATGTGTTATGTGTGTATGGTTTATTACTTTATTGTTTTACATTTCACATATGCATTTCTGGATTGATTGGTATACTCTGCATATTTACTGAGTATAGGTAAATAGTTTTACTGCTTATCGGTTATCAAGGAGAATAAGGTCAGACAAGGTAAACTGATAGTTAATTATTATAAGTATTTCAAGGCATGCATCTTGTAAGGACTTAATAATCTGAGATTTATTTGATTGGTGGTTAGTGATTAAAGGATAAATTTTTGAGGCCACTGATTCACCCCCCCTCTCAGTTATTACTAACAATTGGTATCAAATCTTGTGTGCTTAGAAGGAAGGTTTCAAGACCTAAGTCAAGATCACAAGATGAATAGATGAGATGTGCCCAAGTTGAACAAAGACAACTTTTCTTCATGACAAAGTAGGATAAGAATCCACTTATCAGGTATTGGTAATGATGCTACTCAATACTTAGATACTAAATATGTGTTGCCCATAGGAACATTAATAGTAGATCAATTGAGAGTGAAGCATGAGCACAAATGCATGGTCATAGTGCTTTCTTCCTCTCTCTCCGATGTTGAATTTGAAGATGTCAAAGATTGCACCACTGCAAAGAAAATGTGGGAAAAATTGAAGCTTGTACATGGCGGTGATGCAAATGTTCTGAGAGCCAAGGCAAAAAGCCTTAGAGGAAAATTTGATGATCTCAGAATGAAAGAAGGAGAAAAAATCACACAGTACAACACAGGAATAAAATAAGTAGTCAATGCTATATGAGGTGTTGGAGGTACACTTGAAGAGGAGACAGTGGTAAGTAAAATCTTAAGAACCTTATTGCCTGTATATGCTATTAGAGTTTCTGCTATTCAAGAAATGAGAGCAGTTGCAAATAATACAGTTACTCTTGATAGCTTGATTGGTAGACTGATTTCATTTGAGATGAATAACTTTGATAATAGTGTCTTACCAAACTTAGAGTCTGCATTTAAGTCTTCTATGAGAATAAGCAAATCCAGTCAGAGATACACATCTAGAAGAGATAGTGAAATTGAAAGTGAAGAAGAAGATCTAGATGAAATAGAAGCATTCATGGAAAGAAGAATGCAAAGAGGCAAAGGTAAATACAAAGGCAAGTTACCACTTGTATGCTTTAATTGTAAAGAGATTGGACACTTTTCTGCAAGATGTCCTAACAGAAGAAAAGATGATAGAAGTAATGACAGATATTTTCAGAAGAAATCTGACAGAGGTGATAACAAAGATTATAGAGGTTACAGACAATCAAAAAGAAAGGATAGCCAAGACTACAAGGATAAAGGAAAGAACGTTAGCTGCCTAGCTGCTTGCAAAGATAAAGATACTGACACCGAACCTGATGAAGACATCGAGATGGTATTTGTAGCTGTGAAGGATGATTCAGATGAAGATGAAAGGTATGAAGAAACTGCACTCATATCTAAGGTTGGTAAGAATGATATCTAGATTATAGATAGTGGCTACACTCACCATATGACCGGTGAAAAAGAAAAGTTTAACACTTTTGAGTATTATAATAGTGGTACAGTAAGAATGGGTAATGATACACCTTGTCTGTTTGAAGGTAAAGGAACTATAATGTTGAATAACCTGATTAAATGTGAAAATGCTTATTGGGTAAAATTATTGAATTATAATCTGTTGAGTGTTTCTTAGCTGAATAATTTAGGTCATAGAGTAGCATTTGAAAACAAGAAGGCAAAGATCTTCAATGAATCAGGAAAACTGATTGGTACCAGTGAACAAACTAAAGGTAACTTATTCTATCTAAATGACACTAACACCACTTTCTTAATGACTAGAAATGAAGACATATGGTTATGGCACAAAATATTATGTCATGTGAATTTTGACAACATGATGAAAATAAGCAGAATAAGAAGTGCAAGAGGCTTACCGATGATGACAAAGCCAGACAACATCATGTGCAAAAATTGTCAAAAAGGTAAAATGACAAAGTCTAGTTTCAAAAGTAAAACCCACACATATGATGATATTCTAGAATTAGTCCATACTGATTTATGTGGACCTATGAGGACAAAGAGTTATTATGGAGATATACATTTTATTCTCTTTGTTGATGATTACTCTAGAATGATGATAGTCATGTTCTAAAAGAAAAATCTGAGGCATTCAAGATGTTTAAATGGTATAAGGATATGGTAGAAAAGAAAAGTAGTAAGGATCTAAAATGTTTAAGATCAGATAAAGGAGGAGAATTTATATCAGATGAATTCACTAATTTCTATAATGAGCATGGTATAAAAAGAGAGGTTTCTGCACCGAGAACACCACAGCAAAATGGGATTGCTGAGAGAATGAATAGATCAATAGTTGATTGTGCAAGAACACTGATGATAGAGAAAGGCATCACCCAAATTTTCTGGAGAGAAGCTGTCAGCACTACTTTTATTATACTTAACAGAGTACAATTGAAGAAGGACACAAAGAAGTCACCTTATGAGCTATGGTATGCTAAAACACCCAATGTAAGTTACTTCAAAATATTTGGTAGTCAATGTTATGTCTTAAAGGATGATAGAAATGGAAATATTGATGCCAAAAGTGATGAAGGCATTTTTCTGGTGTATTCTACCAAGAGCAAAGCTTTTAAATGTCTAATCAAGGCTTCTAAAAAAATAGTTGAAAGTGCAAATGTGAAGATTGATGAATTTGCAGAAAATAATGAGCTGGAAAGCACAAAAGAACCAGAGGACTACAACAAGTTTGTATATTTTGAAGAACCCATAACTCTACTCGAGAAACAGTGCTTAATTCCAGAACAACAGAATGTTGCAACCGATGGTCAGAATGTTGTTACCGACGGTCAGGATAATGATCAAGATAATGTGCAAGGTAATGAAGATCAAGCTGATACACAAAGAGTTGTACCTGTACTTGAAAGATATGTAAGAAGGAACCATCCAGAGGAACAAATCATAGGAAATAAGAAAGTTGGTACAAGAACAAGAAGTAAGTCTTTAAACTCAAATTGCTTAATTTGTGAGTTTGAGCCAAAATCTGTCAATGCTGCACTAGATAATGAAGAATGGATAAGTTCTATGAATGATGAGATTGAACATATTGAGAAGAATAAAATATGGTCACTTGTGCCAAGAACAAATGAAAAAAATGTCATCGATACAAAATGGATATTCAAGAATAAGCTGAACGAGAATGGAGAAGTCACACAGAATAAAGAAAGACTAGTATGCAAGGGGTATGCACAAGAGGAAGGTATAGACTATGGAGTAACCTTTGCACCCATTTCTAGGCTAGAAGGAGTAAGAATACTACTTGCTTATGCTACATACAAAGGATACAAAGTATATCAAATGGATGTCAAGTCAACATTCCTAAATGGAATACTTGAAGAAGAGGTGTACATTGAGAAACCAGAAGGGTTTGTGGATCTAGACAAGAGGAACATGGTATGTATACTTCACAAAGCCTTGTATGGATTAAAACAAGCTCCCAGAGCCTAGTATGATTGAATTCATTCCTATCTAATAAGTATTGGATTCATAAGGACTAGTGAAAACAGTAATATTTATTTGAAAGAAGATACTGATGCTAACACTTTGATTGCTGAAATATTTGTTGATGAAATCATATTTGGAGGCAATGATATACTATGTAAGTCATTTGCTGATGAGATGAGAAAATAGTTTGAGATGTCTATGTTTGGAGAGATCAAGTTCTTTCTTGGTCTACAGATCATTCAAAAAAGTGAAGGTATTTTCATTACACAGTCCAAATACATCAAAGAGGTCCTGAAAATTTTCAAGATGGAATCTTCCAAACAAGTTGGAACACTGATGGCTACTGGAAGTAAGTTGAAAAAAGAGGACAATACAACATAGGTAAATCAGACTTTGTACATATCAATGATTGGAAAACTCATGTATGTTGTACACACTAGACCAGATATTGCACATGCAGTAGGAATTGTTGCTAGATTTTCTGCTAACCCCAGGGAATCACATATGACTACTGTGAAAAGAATCTTAAGATATCTGAAGAATACTGAGGAATTTTGATTATGGTATAGAAGAGAAGGAAAATTCAAACTTAAGGTGTTTACCGACACTGATTGGGCTAGAAATCTTGATGAACAAAAAAGCACAACTAGAGGAGTATTCTTTATGGGTGACAGACTTGTCACATGGATTAGCAAGAAGCAAGGATGCATCTCTCAGTCTACTACAAAAGTAGAATATGTTGTTGCTGCTACAAACTACTCAAATATTGCATGGATCAAACAATTGCCGGAAGGTATGCATATGAAGATCTTAGAACCAGTGATTATCTATTGTGATAACACCAGTGCAATAAACATTTCCAAGAATCTATTCATGCATTCCAAGACTAAACACATTGCAATCAAGTATCATTATTTAAGAGAACAAGTTCAAGAAAAAGAGGTGATACTTGAGTATGTGCAATCTAAAGAACAATTGCATGATATCTTCACCAAGCCACTTCCCAAGGATACATTTGAGTACCTGAGAAAGAGACTAGGGGTCAAACCCTTGTCTACCAGTCAGTAAAGGACTGAAGGAAGCATCAACCTATATATTATCAGAATATCATTCATGTTGATGCAAGCAAAAAAAATGAACTTCAAAGCTACATCTATATACAGAAAGGTATATATCAGAACTGAGCACCAGATCATATTGATGTATTGCTGATGGATAAGGGAAATAAAAGGAATATATTATGGATTGAGCAAAAATATCACTTGAAATTAATGTCAGATATCTGTGAGATATTTGTTTGGCATTGTTGTCAAAGGGAGATAAAGTTTCCATATTATCATAGTCTTCAGAAAAAGAAGAATCCATATTATCACAGTCTTCAAAAAAAGAAGAAAGTTTATCCATTATCAAATTGTACTCCAATAGGGAGAGATCATATCCATAGGGAGAGTTGCTGACAAAAGATAGAGACATCAAGAAGAAGAATAGTAAAAAGAGAGAAATTGACACAAGAAGAGAACACAACACATTAGTACAAGAAACACAGAAAGCTGCAAGAATTAAATCTAAGCTAACACAGAGATTACCGGTGGTTAGACATTTTTATTGGTTATCAAAACAAACTGTTTGGTAATCTAATGAATCTCAACAATTGTATTTCATATTTTTTTAGAAATAGTATAGTGTGATAATATAGTATGTTTCCATCAATGCCAAAGGGAGAGATTGATGACATGTAACTGATTGAATGTTTGATAATGTTAATTTGAAGATAATGCAAGGCATTAAATCAGTTAATGGTTTGTATTGTCATTGATGTCAACTTGATCTGATCTATAAGGTCATATACATAATGCAAAAGACTTCAGAGAATTAATGGAACAAAGGTTATGCTTTCAGCAATGCATAAAAGTCAAGTATTCACTAAGTGACAGACAACACCGATAGAGTGCACACCATCGGTAAAGGCAAAGAACAAAAGTCATAGTGATACCCGACGAGTAGAAGATAGCGTTTCCCAACGAAGAAAAATCATAGGATGCCCGACGAGCTGAAAATAAAGTTACTCGATGAGAAAAATCCAATGATGCCCAATGGACAGAGATCCCAAAGTTAACTAGAGTCACACCGACAGAACTAGCAGTTAACACCAACGACTAACTGCAGAGTTGACTGACAGAAAAAAGAGTTTAGAAAATGACAAAATATCTAGCTGGCAAAGCTTAAGGATAGACTTAACTGGTTGCTTTATTTGTTTTATTCGACCAGAGTTAAGTAATTAATTTAAAGAAGATTTGTACAATTAGCAAGAAGATAACTACGAGATAAATTGGGAGTTAAAGCTGTAGATCAAATTGGGTGGATTTTTTTTCACTCCAAGAATCAAGAATCAAGAATTAAGGAATATCATGTCTATATAAGAGACAAGCATAATTCATTTTTGTAATCACAAGCATTCACATACACGAGAAGGGGAGTGAATAGAAAGAGGATTCTGAAGAGAAACTAATGAAGGGTAACTTCATACAGTCCTGATTAATCAAGCTAAAGAAGAGCTAAATAATTTTGTGGACATCGACGAACAGTGAAGCACAACATCACAAAGTAGAAAGTGTGGAGCACAAGGAATTGAATTGATACATTGATTAGAGAGGTATTGTACTTAAATAGATCTAAAAATATACAATTCAAGTTGCATTAGAAATAGGTCATTTTGTTTCAGTTTAACCATTGAAGCATTAAGTCTCTTAACAGAGCAGGACTTAACATTCTTTTATAATTGAGGTATATCCTAACAGAGTGCCAAAAATATTTTCATGAAGATAGCATTCAGTGCCTGATACTGACACATAGTCTAAGAAGGAGGCTGATGCAGTTAGGTAGCATCAGATATGCCAGATACCTATTGTGCCCATAGAGGTTGATCAATATTGGTAGCATATACATGCCAAATATCAAATGACATTTTATTATTAAAATCCTCTAACAAGGTTGCACTTAACAATGTGTTTGCAAACTTTAACAGGGTTGGCTCGTAACAGGGCTCACTTCAAAAGAGTGAAAATTTGGGGTATCCGTCCTAGTGGTTTTTCCCCTAATAGGGTTTCCATGTTAAAAATCCATGTGTTATGTGTGTATGGTTTATTACTTTATTGTTTTACATTTTACATATGCATTTCTAGATTGATTGGTATACTCTGCATATTTACTAAGTATTGGTAAATAGTTTTACTGCTTATCAGTTATCAAGGAGAATAAGGTCAGACAAGGTAAACCGATAGACAGTTAATTATTATAAGTATTTTGAGCCATGCATCTTGTAGGGACTTAATAATCTGAGATTTATTTGATTGGTGGTTAGTGATTAAAGGATAAATTTTTGAGGCCATTGATTCACCCCCCCCTCTTAGTTATTACTAACAGATAAGGTCCAACATAAAGCCATAAAAACATTGTAGCGACCACAACACAAAATAACAACCATAAATCGATCACTAACTGAAACACTAGACTGATCAAATAGGAAAACAAATATTATTGTTTGATGCAAGATTTCTAAGATCCCACGATGCTCTTACATCATTGATGAAGATGTGATACCCCTATATATAAGATCGTGTTTGATCTAGAACTTGATTTGATATCTTGATTTGATTGATTGATGAACAAGATTTGAAAAGATTCTTCGATTCAATAGACGTTGATTTACTGAACTTTGATGTGATTATGCCTCCTCGGGAAAGAAATGAAAATAAAAATATTAATAGCCTACTAGTTTGATGATGTGAAAGGATAAGGGATTGATTGAAAGTTATTTCCAATTAATTTGAAATAGGAAGAAACTTATTTGAGTTAATTAGGAGGTGTTTTGACCAATTTTGATGAGCAATTGACTTCATTTGACCAAAGTTTTCTTTTTTTGACTGGAAGTTGACTCAAATTAACTTGATTGGTTTGATGACAAATAGATTCCATCAGCTGTACATTGCATTCTATGTCCCGGTTATGCTTTGTTTTACTAGGTTTGACCCCATTTGACCAAGATATGGTTGTTTTTTATTTGGTTTGACCAAGTTTGACTATGTAGAATTCTTGGGAATAAGATGTCATAAACTAGCTAATTGATTGCACACTACCCTGATTTCTTCTGTTTGTGTTTAAACTGTCTTTTGACCAGAAGATTGACCAAAGTTGACCATAGTTGACTTTTGGTGCAGGGAACCTCCCTTTCAATTTTTTGATGTTGTTTAAGGTTTTTTTAGGAGGTTGTGTGTGTGTTAGAATAAGTTCCAAAAGGTTGGAAGCATGCTATTCTAACTTCATGTTTGTAAGGGCCTTAGTGCTCATTAGGTCATTTTGGCCTCAATTTCTGAAAAGTTGCCATTTTAGGGAAATATGGGTTGGAGTTATGTTATAGGACCCTACATATCCTATTTAGGGTCTTAGAATCCAATATCAACCATCGCGTTGACAAGGAAAGTCAAAATGCATCAAAATACAAAAAGTTGCTAGCAACTTTGAAAGTTGCTCGAGCAACTTTTGCAAGAAATGACTAAATGTAGTTAGAATTGAATGTAACTACCCATGCTCAGTATATGAGCATGGAATCAAATTTTTGGAAAGGTTAATGAGATTTTGGATTTAGACATTTATTTCTGACACCTCTCTACGGATGTCTGTACCTTCATTTGCATAATTTTCACTGTATATTTGCTTCTGTATGGCTGTGTACAGATTGGCATAGGTGATTGGGCTTCATGTTAGTGTAGTGTTTCCTTTCAGCTTCCATATGAAATAGATAGTTTTTTTTGAAGTTCAGTAGGATTAAAGTTACAATTTTTTGAAGGCCACTGATCTGACAAAGACAAAAATAGTGCTGCCTAGATAGAAATGGCTCTAACCTAGTTTTCCTCTGGTGGAATTGTCTAAAACCATGGGGAAAGTAGGGTTAGGGTCAGTAGATAGTATTTTTGTTATTTTTTTGTTGTCTCAATGTATTTCACAGGCCAAAAATAAAGCCCTATGGCTAACTGGTGAAACCAGGTGAGCCAGGACAGGGAGAAGATTGAATTTGTTTGAGCACCCATGACCTTTTGGGGAAGACTTAGTAGCATTTTTGGATGCACAAGATGGTATCCTAAAAGGATTAGAAGGTGGTAGGAGGGGAATCAAAGATCGGAGACATGTTTAGCAATTATTCATGTTGATTGGTCCAGAGGCCTAATTACTAGGCTATAATCTAGGGCCTGCAAGAAAGTAGGGTTTTGGGTGCTTCCAGGGGTCAGGGTTTTGGATTATGAAATTGTTCAAGGATGTATTGAATATTTTCAACTTTTTTTGTGGGGTCACTTGGAGTTTTTGTGAGCATTTGGAAAAACTCGGTGTAAAATGACCTACTAGGAATAAGGCAATTAGGCTTCCTAGTGAAATAACAACCAATTGGATTGGTAAGCGGTTTTGATGTATTGGGATGAGTGTAAAATGACCTATAATGGTTCAATAAGGGTGTAAAGAGTCCTGGTGAATGTGTTTGAAGATCCTAGGTAGAGGATTGGCATTCTAGTGGGGTACTAGTGGAGTAAACTAGGCTTTTGCTTAACTAGTTGGACTAGTTAAGCCTACAAATCTTGGTGTCTTATAATAACCAACTATAAATTGGAGGAGAAGTTGGTAGAGAGGGTCTTGGAGATCATAGAAGAAGGAAGAACCTGTTGGAATTATATTGAGATGATGTACTGAGAGGGGAGGGGTGAATCAGTACCTCTAAAACTTTTCTTTGGTTAGCCCATTAACCCTTAATCATCAGTTTGTAAATTATCTTATCTAACTGTTCAT
>MU226646.1:1162718-1174468 GCA_018584345.1 Thuja plicata | reverse complement strand
TGATGATAAATGCAATATTCAATTGCTGATAACAGATCCTATAAAGCTTCATACATATTAGTAATCATCCTTCCATGATTGAATAATACCTTTATCTACTTATCGGTAGCCTCTGTGTGTTCTTGATTACTGATGTATTCTATTTTTGACCTTTGCATGAATTCTACCTTCTGCTCCTTAGATTCTCTTCGTGGCTATCAACAATAATGAATTCATGTACTCATAATTGAGTTTGAACATCTATTTATACTAAATTAGGCTCAATTCTTGAATCATGCATCGCAGGTTAACTCTAGATCCAAGGTTTACAACTTGACCTTGATCTTTAGTTAGATATGTTTTAGATCCATTAGGATGCATTAAAACATTTACATAAAGCTTGCTTGACCCTCAAGTTATGATTTAAAAAAAATGAAAACTCTATAAATAGAATTACATTGCTTTATCCATCATGTAAAAATCAGATCCACAATTTGCGAGTTCTTTAACTGACTGTCAGTTTTGACGGTCAATTTTCTTGGTCGTCGGTGTTCCTTTCTTGAATTTGTCATTGGGTATGCCTTTTCTGTTCCTATCAGATTAGTTCTGAAAATTGTGTCACCAGTGATGCTTGTGTTCACCAGTGATGCTTGTCGGTTCTATACTTAGCATTTTTCTTGTGACCTTTGTGTTCCATCGGGTATGCTCGTTGTTCGTCAGTAATGCTTTAGTCTGTCGGTGATCTCTGTCAATGTTTTTCACTAAGTGTACTAATGGAAAAATAATGTCATCAGAACCAACAAAGAACAACCATTGGATGGTTGGATTAGTAAATTGAGCAAATTGGAGTGAAGGAAAGCCTAGAGTGTCAAGCCCTCTGCATCAGAGTGGTATCAGAGCCAGAATAGCTTGAAGATTGTGTATGTCTGAAGGGGAGGAGATTCAAGAGAGTTAAGAGGTTGAAAGAATGCCTCCTAAGGAAATTAGTAGGGATGCCATAGTAGAATTGGTTCAAGGCCTCTTAGAGAAGGCTCATGTGTCTAAGACAAAAAAGTAAAAATAAGATCACTGAATGGGGAGATGAAAGTGATGGGGATGATGATAGTCAAACAGAGGAGTCATCCAACAAGGGAAAAGAACCTGAGATAGACAAGGAGAAAAAGGTATTCTTATATGCCTAAAAATATTTATACAAGGATTGCATGGAACACATACCCTACTAATGTGGTAGTCTGAATGGATTAGAGTTGTTAGATTGGCTTGAAGTCATTGACAACCAATTTGATTACAAGGAAATCTCAAAGGAGAAGAGGGTCAACTATGCTAAGGCTAGACTCAAGGGATCTACATTGGTGTCATGGAAAATGATGTAGGATGAAAGAGTGAATAGTGGAAAAAAAAAGATTATTTCTTGGGAGAGGATGAAAATCAAAATGAGGGCACAATTCTTGCCTACTGATTATGAAATTCAAATGTACCAAAAGTTGTAGAACTTAAGACAGAAGGAGATGACAGTGAGTGCATACATAGAGGAGTTCCATAAACTAAGCCTAAGGGCTAGGAGACGAGAAGATGAAATGGAGAAGGTAGCAAGGTACCTAAATGGGTTAAGACATGGCATTCAAGATGAGATTAGCATGATAGACCCAGATAGTATGCACAAATGCTTTCAATTAGCCTTGAGAGTAGAGGATAAAGAAATAAGAAGAAATGAATTCCATCAAAGAGGAAGCAGTGGAAGTAATAATAGAGGATTTCAGAGAGGCATGGGTAAATTTGGTAGAGGACAGAGCCCTAATAGACAAGAAGAAAGTCAGTTCATGGATAGTAGTGGAGGAAAATAGTATAGAGGATATTTCCAAAGGGGAGGATATAGAGGCAGAGGACCACCAAGAGGTAGGTTCCAACCCCAAGGGAGATCTAATTTAGTTTTCACTGGTAGGTGTTATAATTTCAACCAAGTGGGTCACACAATGGGCAGGTGTCCAGAGAAGGTTTCCTCATCTTCAATGGGGGATAGAAGAAATCAATTAGTTCAAGAAAATGACACTTGAAGTGTTACTTCTCCCATTTCCAAGGCAGGGCCAGTACTAGATGGAGAGAACTTGATGTTAAGGAGAACCTTATTGAAAGTACCTAACACCATAGAGCCACCCCAAAGAAAGAACTTATTCAAGAAAAATTGTAGGTCTCATGGGATTATTTGCAAGGTTATAGTGGACTCTAGATCCACTAAGAATATAGTGTCCACTGAGATGGTGGAGAAATTGAAGTTGAGAAGGATACCTCATACCACACCTTACAAGGTTTCATGGTTGAAAAAGGGTCAAAAAATAGTGGTAGATGAGAAAATTATGGTTGAGTTTGAGATTGGGGAATATAAGGACAAGGTCCTATGTGACATATTGCCTATGGATGCATTCCATCTGCTCCTAGGACATCCATGGAAGTATGATGTCAAAGAAATACATGATGGAGAGAAGAACAATTATGTCATCACCAAGCTAGGAAAGAAATTCCAAATGGATCCATTGCAAGAACCCAATGAAGAGAAGAATGTGGGGAAAAGTGTGATGTTATTGAGTGGGAAAGAGTTTCTAAAGGCCATGAAGAAGGAGAAAGGAGTCTATTGTGCAGTAGTGATCAAACCAAAGGAGGAAACTAAGGAGAAAGTTTATTTGCCACCAGAGATACAAGCTTTGTTGGAGAAGTATCATGACATAGTATATAATGGTTTTCCAAGTGCCTTACCACATATGAGGGATGTGATTCATTAGATTCACCTCATTCCTGGAGCAAATTTTCCAAACAAAGCTGCATATAAGATGACACCAAGACAAAATGCAGAGATAGAAAAACAAATCCAAGCTTTGTTGGATAAGGGGTTAATAAGGAAGAGTTTGAGCCCATATGTTGTGCCAACAGTACTTGCACCTAAGAAGGATGGAAAATGGAGGATGTGTATGGACTCCAGGGCTATAAACAAGATCACCATCAGATATAGGTTCCCAATGCCCCGGATAGAAGACTTGATGGAAAATCTTGGAGGATCTTGTTACTTTTCTAAGGTGGACTTGAAGTTAGGGTATCATCAGATAAGAGTGAGGCCACATGATGAGTGGAAGAAGGCTTTTAAGACCAATGAGGGTCTTTATGAGTGGCTAGTAATGCCCTTTGGCCTAAGTAATACACCTAGCATATTCATGAGGCTCATGAATGAAGTGCTAGCAGAGTTCATTGGTAAGTTTGTAATAGTTTACCTTGATGATATTTTGATCTTTAGCAGGTCCAAGGAGGAGCACATGAATAATTTGGAGATGTTCTTAAGAAAGCTACATCAAGAGAAGTTGATGATAAATCAAGAAAAGTGTGAGTTTCTCAAAACTAAACTAATTTACCTTGGTTTTGTGGTTACTAATGGATGTATGAAAATGGACCCTGATAAAGTTAAGTCCATTTTGGAATGGCCTACACCTAGGTCCATAGGGGATGTTAGGATTTTCCATGGGTTGGCCTCCTACTATAGGAAATTTGTCATAAATTTCAGTCATGTATGTGCCCCAATTCTGAACACCATAAAAGGTGGAATCAAATGCAATTTTGAATGGACAGTACCAGTAGACTAGGGGTTTGAAATGTTGAAAAAGATGATTGCAGAGCTACCTACACTTAGATTTCTAAACTTTAATCAACTCTTTGTGGTAGAATGTGATGCTATCAAGTTGGCTATAGGAGCAGTACTAAGTCAAGAGGGACACTCTGTTGCATTCTTCTCTGAGAAATTGAATTAGGAAAAAAAAAAGTACTCCACCTATGATTTGGAGTTATATGTCATGGTACAAGCCTTGAAGAAGTGGAGACACTACCCATTACCTATGGAGTTTGTGGTCTATACCGATAACCATGCCTTAAGTTTCCTAAATGGACAAGAAAAACTAAATCAGAGGCATATGAAGTGGGTAGAATCATTACAAGATTATAATTCTGTTATTAAGCATAAGAGGGGGTTAGAAACAAGGTTGCATATGCTCTTAGTAGGAGAGTACTCACAATCCAAGAGATACAACTACAAAGTTTAGGATTGGATGATTTGAAAGACCTATATAAGGAAGAAAAAGATTTCAAAGAAGCTTGTGTAAAGTTTCAGCAGGGGTTCAAGGTGGATTTTAGTGAGTTTGTGTTGTAGGAAGGCCTATTGTTCAAAGGTCATCTTATGTGTATACCTCAGTGCTCAATGAGGTAAAACATTATGAGGGAGAAACACCAAGGAAGCTTGGGAGGCCACTTTGGAGTGGATAAAACATTGGAGCAGGTGCATAAGCATTACTATTGGCCTAAGATGCAGTCAGTTGTGAGGATATTTGTAGAAAAAAGTCAGATTTGTCAGAGGGAAAAAGGAAAAAGAAGCAATAGTGGGTTGTATCAACCATTATCTATACCCTAAAGGCCTTGGGAGTGCCTTAGTATGGATTTTGTTTTGGGGTTACCGAAGACACCTAGGGGACATGACAATGTGTTTGTGGTGGTGGACCGTTTCAGCAATATGGCACAATTCATTCCATGTAAGCAGACCAATGATGCCTCTCAAATTGCAGGGCTATTCTTTAGGGATATAGTAAGAATCCATGGGTTGCCTTTGAATATTGTCAGTGACAGGGATACAAAGTTTGTGGGTCACTTCTGGAGAACTCTTTGGAAGATGCTTGGAACTAATTTGGATTTCTCCTTAGCCTACCATCCACAATCAGATGGGAAAACATAAGTAGTGAATAGGTCACTTGGGAATTTGTTGAGGTGTTTGACCAAACAACATGGACAATCTTGGGATCATATCATAGGGCAGGCAGAATTTGCATACAATGACTCCATTAATAGGATTATAGGTAAGAGCCCTTTGAGATAGTTTATGGGGTCAATCCAAGAGGGATTTTGGAGCTGAGGGATCTTATTTTGAGAGACAAGAGGAGTGCACAAGGAGAGTCATTTGTAGAGCAAATGAAGGAGCTACATGATCAAGTTAATAAGACTTTACAAAAACAAGTGGAGAAGTACAAAACCAAAGCTGATAGACTAGGAGGGACTTGCAATTCAAGGTTTGGGATCTATTACTTACTTACCTCAAGAAGGAGAGGTTACCCAAAGGCCAACCAACTAAGATACTCATGAAGAAGATTTGACCACTGAAGATTTTTCATAAGTATGGCAAGAATGCCTATGAAGTGGAATTGCCCCTTGATTTGGGAATTTCACGTATTTTCAATGTTTGTGACTTATAGCCCTACAAGGGATCACCTCTAGACATAGGTCAGTCTACACTTGCAGATTTGGAGGAAGATGATTGGGTGAAAGATTTGCCTACCCCAAAGCCACTGCAATTGGAAAGTGTCTTGGACTCTAAGGTGATAAAGAATACAAGGGTAACTAAAAGGAGTACCTCATCAAGTGGTAGGGACTACCTAAAGCTAAGGCCACTTGGATGACAGATCTAGATATTCTGAAACATGGGGTCACCATTGAAGACCTCCTAACTCAAGGGACTTGAGTTATTTTGTCTAGGGGAGTATGGTGCAGGGAACCTCCCTTTCAATTCTTTGATTTTGTTTAAGTTTTTTTTAGGAGGTTGTGTGTGTGTTAGAATAATTTCCAAAAGGTTGGAAGCATGCTAGTCTAACTTCATGTTTGTAAGGGCCTTAGTGCTCATTAGGTCATTTTGGCCTCAATTTGTGAAAATTTGCCATTTTAGGGAAATATGGGTTGGAGGTATGTTCTAGGACCCTACATATCCTATTTAGGGTCTTAGAAGTCAACATCAACCATCAAGGTGACAAGGAAAGTCAAAATGCATCAAAATGCAAAAAGTTGCTAGCAACTTTGAAAGTTGCTCAAGCAACTTTTGCAAGAAATGAAAAAATGTAATTAGAATTAAATTTAACTACCCATGCTCAATATATGAGCATGGAATCAAATTTTTGGAAAGGTTAATTATATTTTGGATTGAGACATTTACTTCTGACACCTCTGTACAGATGTCTATACCTTCATTTGCATAATCTGCACTGTATTTTTGCTTATGTATAGATGTGTACGGATTGACATAGGTGATTGGGCTTCATGTTAGTGTAGTTTTTCCTTTCATCTTCCATATGCAATAGATATTTTTTTTAATTTCAGTAGGATTAAAGTTACAAGTTTTTGAAGGCCACTGGTCTGACAGAGACAAAAACAGTGTTTCCTAGATAGAACTGGCTCTAACCTAGTTTTCCTCTGGTGGAATTGTCTAAAACCATGGGGAAAGTAGAGTTAGGGTTAGTAGATAGGATTTTTGTTCTTTTTTTTTTTTGTCTAAATGGATTTCACAGGCCAACAATGAAGCCCTATGGCTGACTGGTGAAACCAGGTGAGCCAGGACAAAGAGAAGATTGAATTTGTTTGAGCACCCATGACCTTTTGGGGAAGACTTAGTAGCATTTTTGGATGCAAAATATAGTCTCCTAAAATTATTTGAAGGTGGAAGTAGGGGAATCAAAGATTGAAGACATTTTTATCAATTATTCATGCTGGCTAGTCCAGAGGCCTAATTAGTAGGCTATAATCTAGGTCCTGCAAGAGAGTAGGGTTTTGGGTGCTTCTAGGGGTCAGGGTTTTGGATTCTGATAGTGTTCAAGGATGTCTTGAATATTTGCAAGTTTTTTTATGGGTTCACTTGGAGTTTTTGTGAGCATTTGGCAAAACTTGGTGTAAAATGACCTACTAGGAATAAGGCAATTAGGCCTCCTAGTGAAATAACAACCAATTTGATTGGTAAGGGGTTTTGATGTATTGGGATGAGTGGAGAATGACCTATAATGGTTCAAGAAGGGTGTAAAGAGTCTTGGTGAATGTGTGTGAATATCCTAGGTAGAGGATTGACATTCTAGTGGGGTACTAGTGGAGTAAACTAGGCTTTTGCTTAACTAGTTGGACTAGTTAAGCCGAGAAATCGTGGTGTCTTCTAATAAAAAAATATACCTTGGAGGAGAAGTTGGTAGAGAGGGTCTTGGAGATCCTAGAAGAAGGAATAACCAACAAAGAAAAACCATTGGAAGGTTGGATTAGTCAATTGAGCAACTTGGAGTGAAGGAAAGCCTAGAGTGTCAAGCCCTCTGCATCAACTTTGGTGAAAATTATCACCGATTTTGAGTTTGGTCCCAAAAGTAGATTTAGTATGGTTGATTGTACATATGGTTCCAATTTTTCTTGATTATGATAATTTTGTCGATTAAGTCAGGAATATTTCTAGGATACTCTACTAAAAGCAAAGCTTATAAATGTCTGAACAAAATCATTGAGAGTGCAAATGTTAAAGTGGATGAATTTGCTGAGAAAAATGATGAGGAACGAAGAAAGGAACTTGAATATTACAACATATATGTATACATTGAAGAACCTGACACCTTTCTTGAGCAACATAACAATGCAACCGAGCAATAGGCTGCACACACCAAGAATCAGGAAAATGCTCACAATGTTGAACCGAGTGATAATGATCAAAATTAAGAACAAAGATTTGAACCTGTACTTGCTAAATATGTCAGAAGACACCATCCACAAGACCAAATCATTGGGGATATAAGAGGACAAATGGTAACAAGAAGTAATTCACTTAACAATAGATGCTTGATTTGTGATTTTGAGCCTAAATCTATTAATGTTGCACTTCAGAATCAAGAATGGGTTAGTGCAATGAATGAAGAGATTGAACAGATTGAGAAGAATAAAACATGGACATTCATACCTAGACCAAGTGACAAAAATGTCATTGGCACCAAATGGATTTTTAGAAACAAACTTAATGAGAATGAAGAAGTCAGAAGGAACAAAGAAAGACTGGTATGCACATTGCACAAAAAGAAGGTATTGACTATGGTAAAACCTTTGCACCCATTGCTATACTAGAAGAATTAAGAATTCTACTTGTTTATGCTGCTTTTAAAGGATTAAAAGTATACCAAATGGATGTTAAATTTGCATTCTTGAATGGAATACTAGAAGAGGAGGTATACATTGAACAACCTGAAGGGTTTTTTTATCCTAACAATAGGAACATGGTTTGTAAACTACACAAATCCTTGTATGGATTGAAACAAGCACCGAGAGCATGGTATGCATATTCAATTTAGGGGGTTTGATGGGGAGGTCACCTTACTAGCCTGGATTCCTACCCTCTTCTAGGAATCTTACCTTGGACCCTATTCACTTCAGGATCCTCTAGACTCATACTTGAGTCTCTTAGGGTTACTCTCAGACCCTAACCAGAAGGACTTCTATTCTCCCTCTCTCCCAGGCTTCCTTCCCACCGAAATGTCTCACTCTTCACTGTATCTTACTATTCATGACTGAATATAGTCATTCATGCACCTTCTCCTTCTATCTCTCTCTCCTACAAGTTCCCTAGTCGGACCATTCAAGCTCGCCTAGGACTTGTCTACTATTCTGACTAGCCTCTTCTCCAACACAAACACTGTAACAGAAATAAAATACATAATGGATACCTTTTGACAGTCACATCCCATAAGCCTGATCATGAGAGTCAAAAGGCATCCATTGAACTAAATTGGAATCAAAATCCTACTCTACAGAAGTCTGTACACAAACAAGTTTTACACAGAACACACCAGTAACACTTCTTTATTGAAAATCAGAAGTAATTTACAATGAAAATTCAAATCTTCTCTGCTAGTCTACTCTATCTCAAATTTCTCCAATAAAAACAACAACACCTTTATAATGGTTTTTTCCTCCATTTTATACTTGGCCTGTTCTGTAACCATTTTTAGGTTACCTCACCGCCTGAGGATTCTGACTACCTCAGCTTCTTTGTATTCCTTCTATACCTGTCATCAAGATCTTCCTCTGCATGGCCATCAACGTGGACAATGTCTTCTTTCGTGTCACTGACCTTTCCAATTTCCTCTGTGATGTTGACAAGTCAACATATTTACTACCTCTGTATATTAGTCGCACTGTCACGAGTCTCAAACACACTGCATGTCTTTATCCTGTGACTTGGTGATGGATTGATTTTGCACACTCGCCATGCTTCTACCCAAGCTGACCTTTACTCTGCGACTGAGCGATACAATGCTCGTCGCGCTCCCGCACTACTTGAACTGAGCTGATTTTTTTCCTCGTTACTGAGCGATGAGTACTCATCGCGCGCTCTTAATGCTTCTAATCGCGCTACCATTTCCTTTGCGACTGAGCGATGTAGCGTCATCGCGTACCTGCAACCCTCTGACATGAGCTATCGATTTGTTTGCAGCTGAGTGATAGATGGTAGTCGCACTCCCGCAATGGTGTGCACTGTACTGATGATTCATCTGTGAGTACGCGATGCATGGATGTCGCGCACTCGCACTGCTTAGAACTTAACTGCTGGTTGAACGGTGACTGTGCGGTAGACGGTCATCACATTGTTGCACTGTTTCTAGACTGACTACCGATAGACCGCTGACTGTGTGATGAGTTAGTTGTCGCCTTGTCGCACCGGTTTTTCACTAACTGTCCATCACCTCACGGGCATGCGATACCTTGTTGTCGCGCACTGTCTTCACTGAACTGCTAACTGCCTATGACTGTACGATGAGCTCATCATCGCTCACTCACTCACTTAGGAACTTAACTGCTGGCTAGCTCACGAGTTTGTGATTCACTATTTTCTGTTCTCTGCTAGTCATCTGCGAATTTGCAACAAGAATGAAGAACTGTTAATGTTTAGTCAAAAAGGACTGACCGCTAACTGTGATCTGCTCCATTGATCACACTGTTTAAACCTACTAGGGTTTTGGAGCTAAAACCCTAGGGTGCTCTGCACCATACTCCCCCCGTTTGAGAAGGAAGAGTTAGGTTGAATTAGTCAGAAATAATGCCGAACTAATTCCTTGTTTTTTGCAGGTTTCTTCATCCATCCATGTCGCTTCTTCTTCTGGTAACCCTAACCATTTGACAAGATATTCTTTGTATACCCTTCGTCGAGTTATCTTCTGAATTCGTGAATCTAGGATTTTCTCTGCTTGCAACTTGGACTTAGCTTTCGCCTGTATATCTTGAATATCTTTTCCTACTTCCATCTGCTGAGTATTCTCAGGTATCGCTGGTCCTCTGTATGGAACAAGATCTTGCACATTAAAAACAGGTGATATATCCAAATTGTTAGGTAAATCAATTTTATAGGCATTCTACCCATACTTCTCCAATATCTTGCAGGGACCTATTCTCCTCATTTGCAACTTAGTAGGAATCCCCTTCTGTAATCTGGCTTTGTTCAGATGTATCATTACCAGATCTCCAATTTGAAATTGGACTTCTCTCCTTCCTTCATCTACTTTTCCTTTTAATCTTTGATTTTTCTCAATCAGAGTCTTCTTCACCTGATCATGTATCTCCTTCATAGACTGTGCAAAGTCATCAACATGTCCACTTATCACTTGTTGTCCTTTCAGTTCTCTGAGTTCACAAACTCCACGTGGATGTATCCCATATACAATCTGAAATGGGCTTTTTCCTGTAGTCCCGTTGACACTATCATTGAAAGAAAATTATGCCTGTGGTAACACTTGATCCCAGGCTTGTCCATACTCCTTTGTTAAGCATCTAAGAAAATTCCCTAACACTCTATTGATAACTTCCGTCTGACCATCTGTTTGAGGATGATAGGCAGAACTGTGGGATAAATTAGTTCCCAACCTTCTCCATAAGGTCTTCCAAAAGTGACCCATGAATTTGACATCTCTGTCAAACACTATGTTCACTGGCAAACCATGAAATCTAACTATTTCTTTGAAAAATAAGTGACCAATATGACTGGCATCATTAGTGGTCTTACAAGGTATAAAATGACTCATTTTGCTGAACCTATCTACTACAACAAAGATGCTATCATTACCAGTCTTTGTCCTAGGTAACCCTACAATAAAATCCATACTCAAAAATTCCCAAGGCCTATCTAGTATGGGTAGTGGTTGATACAAACCAGCATTTGTAGAGGTCCCCTTTGCCTTCTAACAAACTGTGCATTTCTCTACATATCTCCTCACATCTTTCTGCATCTTCGCCCAGTAATAGTATCTACTTACTAATTCCAGAGTCTTGTTCAATCCAAAGTGCCCACTCAAACATCCATTGTGCTTTTGTTGTATCAGGTTCTCTCTCATGGAACCCCTTGGAACACATAATTGATTGTCCCTAAACAACAAACCATTTTTCAGAGTGTAATTAGCAAATTCACTGTGAAAATGATTTTCAAAATCAGAGCATACCTTGTATGCTTCTGCAAAATCTTCATCCCCTGCATACAACTCTTTAAATTCTTCTACTCCAATGCTTCTCAGTTGTATTTCCTGTACTATCAGCAGTCTTATGCTCAAAGCATCTACAACCTTGTTCACCTGACCTTTTTTATGCTTAATGGTGAATGTATAGGACTATAGGAACTCCATCCACTTAATGTGTCTTAACCTGAGCTTCTCTTGAGTATTTATAAAGCTTAGAGCTTGATTGTCAGTGTAAACTACAAATTATTTAGGAAATAAATAATTCCTCCACTTTCTCAGTGCTTGCACTAATGCATATAATTCAAGGTCATAGGAAGAATACCTGGTCTTTACTTCATTTAACCTTTCACTGAAAAAGGCAACAGGTCTTCCTTCCTGACTTAGCACTGCTCCAACAGCAATGTTACTTGCATCACACTCCACTGTGAACAATCTTTCAAAGCTAGGTAAAACCAACAT
>MU226646.1:1136327-1146507 GCA_018584345.1 Thuja plicata | reverse complement strand
CTTATAATTTTTGGTTACAAATGCCATGTAATGTAATTTTAAACTATTTAACCATTCCTTGGACATGATCCCACAAAATTCAGAATTACTAAAACATTACAATGTCAGGAAACTCGTCATAATGTTCAATGGTTGAGATGCTCCCGCATCACTCTGATACCAATCTGATGGGGAGGTCACCTTACTAGCCTGGATTCCTACCCTCTTTTAGGAATCTTACCTTGGACCCTATTCACTTCAGGATCCTCTAGACTCATACTTGAGTCTCTTAGGGTTACTCTCAGACCCTAACCAGAAGGACTTCTATTCTCCCTCTCTCCCAGGCTTCCTTCCCACTGAAATGTCTCACTCTTCACTGTATCTTACTGTTCATGACTGAATATAGTTAGTCATGCACCTTCTCCTTCTATCTCTCTCTCCTACAAGTTCCCTAGCCGGACCATTCAAGCTCACCTAGGACTTGTCTACTATTCTGACTAGCCTCTTCTCCAACACAAACACTGTAACAGAAATAAAATACATAATGGATACATTTTGACAGTCACATCCCATAAGCCTGATCATGAGAGTCAAAAGGCATCCATTGAACTAAATTGGAATCAAAATCCTACTCTACATAAGTCTGTACACAAACAAGTTTTACACAGAACACACCAGTAACACTTCTTTATTGAAAATCAGAAGTAATTTACAATGCAAATTCAAATCTTCTCTACTAGTCTACTCTATCTCGAATTTCTCCAATAACAACAACAACACCTTTACAATGGTTTTTCCCTCCATTTTATACTTGGCCTATTCTGTAACCATTTTTACGTTACCTCACCGCCTGACGATTCTGACTACCTCAGCTTCTTTGTATTCCTTCTATACCTGTCATCAAGATCTTCCTCTGCATGGCCATCAACGTGGACAACTTCTTCTTTCATGTCACTGACCTTTCTAATTTCCTCTGTGATGTTGACAAGTCAACATATTTACTACCTATGTATATTAGTCACACTGTCACGAGTCTCAAACACACTGCATGTCTTTATCCTGCGACTTGGCGATGGCTTGATGTCACGCACTCACCATGCTTCTACCCGAGCTGACCTTTACTCTGTGACAAAGCGATACAATGCTCGTCGCGCTCCCGCACTGCTTGAACTGAGCTGATGTTTTTCCTCGCGACTGAGCGATGAGTACTCGTCACGCGCTCTTAATGATTCTAATCGCGCTGCCATTTCCTTTGCGACTGAGTGATGCAACGTCATCGTGCACCCGCAACCCTCTGACATGAGCTGTCAATTTGTTTGCGGCTGAGCAATAGATGGTAGTCGTTCTCCCGCAATGGTGTGTGTTGTACTGACGATTCATTTGCGAGTACACGATACATGGATGTCACGCACTCGCACTGCTTAGAACTTAACTGCTGGTTGAACGACAACTATGCGGTAGACGGTCATCGCATTATCGCGTTGTTTCCAGACTGACTGCCGATAGACCTCCGACTGTGCGATGAGTTAGTTGTCGCCTTGTCGCACCGGGTTTTCACTAACCGTCCATCACCTCGCGGGCATGCGATACCTTGTCATCGCGTTGTCGTGCATTGTCTTCGCTGAACTGCTAACCGCCTGCGACTGTGCGATGAGCTCATTGTCACTCACTCGCTCACTTAGGAACTTAACTGCTGGCTAGCTCGCGAGTTTGCGATTCACTGTTTTCTACTCTCTGCTGGTCATCTGTGACTTTGCGACAAGAACGAAGAACTGTTAATGTTTATTCAAAAAGGAATGACCACTAACTGTGATCTGCTCCATTGATCACACTATTTAAACCTACTAGGGTTTTGGAGCTAAAACCCTAGGGTGCTCTGCACCAGGGTTATTGGCCCCCTTATTCAACCTAGATGCATAAGATGGTGCATATTTCCAAGGGGAGATATTCGAGACATTTTTTCTTGGATTGATGAGGGCTACCTCTTAGGGGGGGTAGGTAGTGGGTTGATACTAACAAGGGGGTCATGTTTTTCATATTTTGATGGAGACCCCTTACCCTTTTCACTTTATGTCAAAGGGGGGGAGAAATTGGAGCACATATTAGATGTGTTGTAGTGGAGGTGCTGTCATCAAAGACAAAGGGGGATATTGTTATAGATATGGAGCAATGTGTTGTCATTAATGTCAAACTATGATATGACTATTCCATATTTATAAAATTGATGATATGGAGTTGTGTGTTATGTTAACCTATGATATGATTGTTTCTAATATGGAGCATTGATGATATGGAGTAGTGTGCTATTTCAAACTATGATACGATCATTATACACAAACATAGAACAATGTGACATCTTTGACATCAACCTATTATATGATTATTGTAGATATGGAGCATTGATAGTGATATAGAGTAGTGTTATATCCTTAATAATTGATACTATTGAATGTTCTTGTTTGGTGTCTAAAAGGGGAGATTATTGCAGATGTGGGATAGTATGTTCTCAATTATATTAACCTATGTTTGTATGATTGAGGTTCATGGTTAGATGTCAAATGTGTTAATCAAATGTTTATGTTTGGAAGTCAAATATGATAATAAAATGTTCATGGTTGGATTTGAAATGTGCTAATTAAATATTCATGGCTGGATGTCAAATGAAATAGCTCAAGTATGTTGTGCCAAGTTTTGGTGTCTCTATCTTAGGGAATTGTATTGTATTTCTCCACTATTGAAGTTATGGTCTCGTAGTTTGAGAGTTAATATCACATAGATAAAAAATGATATATTCCAAGTGTTAATGATTTGTAGCATCGACCAGAGTAATCCTATCGATGAAATTATATAATTATATAATTATTAATCATGTTGATTATGAAAATCGATTAAAATAATTGATTATATGAACTAACCATGTATTAATCTATTTGATCATATGAATCGATTATTCTAATCATATATTTAATTTGATTATGAGAAATCAAATTATGAATTAATCATAATCTGAGAAAAAATCAATTATGTAAATCAATTACTCATTATCAGTATATAGAATTATTGAAGATCGATTAAATCAATCCTTATTATGATCGATCTCATGATTAGTCAAATCGATATTGAGTATCATTTATATATTTTATGCATCATATTGACATGGATATAGATAAAGTTTATAGTATTTTCTAATAAAAATACAACCATTGATTATGAGAATCGATTCTTGTGTTTCAATGATGACAGAAGATTAGTTAGAGGAGCATGTCTCTATGAAGAGGCATGACTCCATGTGAACTTTGTTCACGTGGAGGAATGAATCTTCATAGGCATACTTCCTCACTATGTTATATATATGAGATGCATATAGATTCAAAAATTAATGTATATAAATTAAAAGTGAAAGAAAAATACATTTATATTCATAACATATATATTGAAAATCAAGATTAATTAATTTGAATTAATGGTGTTCATTCCTAATCAACAGTGATCTTCTTGGAAAGTTGGCAAATACATCCTACATAGTTGTGTGACAACAATAAAGAATAAAATTAAAATTCTTCTACTTCTGAATCTGATCAAAATTTAAAATGGTATCAGAGTAGGTGTGAGGAAAAGATCAGATCATATTTCCATAAGTAAGGCAACATCCATTTGAATACATGTCATTCATTGAAGTATCATGGGATATCATTGATAATATTCAGCAGCGAAAAGCTTTGGAACATACAGTAGTGAAACTCAAAGATATATCTCCTCAACTACTAGCAAACCTTTTATTCATTCATTTATAGGATTCACAAGAACATTGTCGTCTGAGCTGGTATGTTCTCTATTGCGGGAGTTAATATTGAAGTGCAAATGTGAAGTAGAATTATCATGGTCAGTACTCACTTATTTGCAATAGAGTAGACACAACCACCATCATCGAAAATGAATTTTGTGACACATCACATATATGAACAACTACACACATATCCTATGTTAAAGTGACAGTAATATTTCATGAGCACCCCACCCTAGAATCAAGTTCTTCAGTGGGAACATCATTGGAGTTTCCATAATGACTGGAAGCCAAAATTTAACAAAGGAAGCCACTGCTTACAAAGTTAGAGGAAAATGGAAAATGGAAGCAACTTAGTTGCTACAGTAAAAAGGTTGATGAGGATAAAAAAATAAAGATAGAGAAGATAGAGAATAACTGGATGCAGAGTGTGAAATTTTTTGTAAAAGCTTGTGATGATGCAATAGGTAGGATCTGATAATTGTTGCTCCTAGACAAGTATCCATAGATGTGGAATGCCTTCGAGATGAAATTACTTTTTAATCTTGTCAAAAATAAAGTAGTTGATTGCCAAGGAAGTTGTGGAAAATGTGGTTCAACCACTATTCGATCATAGATGGAAATAACTCTGATTATGATAAGTGATGTGATTGATGGCCAGAGCTGAAATCTCGACATGATCGCTCCTATCATGTCCCTCCCATAGTGGAAGTAGACTAAGTTTTTGATATATATCAAATAAAATATAAGTATTCCATGCTTGATTAATGCACATGAATTTTTATAGTTATTAATTCGTGTTGTAACTTTGATAGTGAATCATGTATGCTTCATCTGCATTAGATAATCTCTTTAACTCTTTCAAGATGGACCAAGAAGCATAATATATTTCATCCAAAGGAGAAAGAACATGATCCTTGAAGTCATGGGACTAAGTTAATAGCTTAAAATGTTTAATATCTCTTCAAAGAGGAGGAAATAACATTCAGATGGAGTATAAAAATCCATCATAGGAAACCTTGGATGAGGAAGTTAGATGGTTAATATCATATTTAGAGGGAGTCTAACAATTCATCAGAGGCAACCTTGGACAAGGAAGTAAAAAGGTTGATTCAGAGGGAGTCTAACAAACTATTACAGGAAATCTTGGATGAGGAGGTCAAGAGGTTAAGGCAAGAACTTGAGCTTTAGAGGGAGCCACATTATCATGAATATCTAGTGTTTCCAAGCCTAGGGATAAATCTACTATTTATTACATTCACTCATGTTACTATGGAATCAGAAAAGTATATTTGTGTACGGTAAATTGCTCTTGAAAACAATGTTGTCATCATTGAAAAAATAAATCATGTGCCAGATGATGAGAGTCTCTTGGAGAAAGATATCCTCCATGATTGGAGTATGTGAATAGGGTATGCTTTCATGAAAGAGAGAGAAACTAAGAATCTACATTAGTTGACATCTGAGGATCTTGAGAGAGTAAACCATGTCAATATGGTTTCTCTTGTGATTAAGAAACTGTAGAAGTCTAAGGACTATGACTCATGGGATGGATTCCCATGTGTGTAGGCCAAAATACCTTTATGCGGACACCTAAATCATGATATTCCTGGATAGATTTGGGTTCATCAAGAGTGATTCAAACTACATTAGATATATGGTGGAGAAAAATGTAGTTGAGTTGAGGTATGTTACTATAGATGACTAGACAACAGACACACTTACCAAGGCTCTTGTGAAAAATAAGGTAGAATACTTCAGAGGTAAGCTTGGTATAGTTATAATTACTGAGACTGGTTCTCAGCATCTTTAAATCATTGTACTAATGAAATTTTTCTATAATTTTAATCATGAGTGTTGTTTCATGACTTTATGGGCCTTGTGTTCATCATTAAGAAGTGACGACTTCTAAATGATTATCACTTGTACTTTTGGAAGTTATTGCAAGATAATGATCTTACAATAATTTGACCATCTATCATGATGGATACCATATAGTTGATATCTAAGCAGATCATGATAAATCATATCTTGTAAATCAATATCAATTGAGAGATAGATATCATCACTGATATCTACTAGCTGTATTTTATAGATATATCATGGTGGATTAAAATCCATATACAAACCATGAATATGATGTCCCTATGGTAGGTATCACATGGGTGATACTTATGCACATACGTTACAGACAGTGAGAGTACTTGGTGAATATCACGAGACTTGATATTTGTAGGCCATTACTCTGAGTACTTGGTAAATATCATGAAACTTGATATTTGTAGGCCATTACTTTTGATATCATGAGATGATACCATTATGGTGGATATCTCCAAAACTGATATTTGTAAACATGCCATTAAAAATTCTTCAAGGAGCAAAAATAGTCAATGATGGTGAAAGGAATGGATGTCTGTGTATCTTGTGATTTGTGCTCTTTCTTCCCTACTGAAATATTACCTAAGAACTACCGAATTTGGATTCCCCCTAATAAGGATGAAGAATTCTTGCCAAGGCATATTTCTGATAAATTGATGGATTAAATGTTCATGGCTTGATCCTCCTCCATTTGGCGGGCTATCAAATAGGTAATTGGGTTAGAAAATTTTGCCCCAGCATCTTTTTAGTTTCTATTTCCCTCCCCGCTTGTCTCAATATTTTTGTCAAACGCAATGGATTTTCTGCAATCCCCATAGTTGCTTGAAATCTTGGCATTCAAAGTTATCCATAAGCAGTTATGGGTGGGTTACAAGCTTAAACAAGCCATGCAGCAATATGATTTATGGAATGGTCATGCCCTAGTTGGTGGTCTATTTTATCGACACCAATTGATGCGTAAGCATGAGTTTTTGGTGGCATATAATGGTATTAAGTGTGCACTTCAAAATCAGAACCCCATCATTTTGAAAAATGTAATTCAAGAGTCTGCCCCTATCCTCGGTATACAGATTGGGGATAAAATGAAAGCTATTGCACGTGCCATGCTAGATATTTTGGGTTTACAATATACCTATGCCATCAAAGAAATTTATCCTCATGATTTGTCTGCTAACTGGGATGTGGCTCCATTGAGTCAACATAGGAAAATTTAAAGGAAGCGTCAGGTTCCTCTACCATCTCCATTGTGGGCAAGTTCTAGTGACATGGGCAGGGTGATCGATATAAAGATCACTCATGAATTTGACTGGGTGGTTGCGGCTACCTCTTCACCTGACCTTGGACAGATGCCTCAAGAAGTCTAGATGAGTGGTTGGGAGGTCTCTGCTCCTCCAAAGTGCCCAAGTGGTTGGACATTGGGTGGGCCTTTCCAATCATGATTTGATCTTATGCACTTACAGAATGAGCTAGGTAGGGATCTCAGGGAGCGACTGAGCTGGAGGAAAGAGGGCTTCGGTATTCCTTGAAATGACGGTGTTGTTGGCCTCAAATTTTGGATGACTCCTACATTTTCTTTTTCCAAGCATGTTGGCTATCATGTCTGAGTCGACTTGCCAAAGCATCCAGCCTGGGTCACCTACCGAGATACTACATTGCTATTGATTCTATACTGATATAATATCGAGATACCGATTTTGAGAAATTACACCGACACACCAATACCGACGACATAATAATTACCTACCGATATAGAGATACCAAATCCAAGTAAGGACCCCGAGACACCAATACTGACAATTTACTAAATAAACACCGGCGAAGACTGATTTGCCAAGGTAATTCACTATCACCAAGCTTTCTCCAAGTGTACCCCGAGGTGTTTTACCAAAATGCTTCTGAGTTACCAAAAGTTTGAGGTTTTCCCAAGTGGTTACTATTAAGTCTCTGAGTGACTCCACAAGTTATACCAAGTTACAGGCCAGTCTTTAGTAGCCAGATTTTGATGTATTGTCTTGGCACATAAAAATGTATTGAAAATACTCATGCCAAGACTTGGGTGGTCACATTAGTTAATAGGATATATCTGAGATTATTTTGTAATTGAACTGAGAAGTGGGGTTTTCTTTCTTGTTCTTTCCCCATGGAGTTCTTGAACTAGTTTTTACTTACTATATAATATTTATAGTGGTATCATCCACTTTTGCCTTCAAAAAAAAAAACATGTCATTAAAATATGATCTTATATTGAGGTAATATCTCTTCCACATCATGTGTGGACATGCTTCATCATTATGTGATTATCCTCCCTAGCTAAGAGGGAGTGTTAATTATTTGTAGTATCAGTCAGAGTAATCCTATCAATGAAATTATATGATTATATATAATTATTAATTATGTTGATTATGAAAATCGATTAAGAGAATCCATTATATAAACTAACCATGTATTAATATATTTGATCATATAAATCGATTAAGTGAAATAATTATTCTAATCATATATTTAATTTGAGAATGAGAAATCAAATTATGAATTAATTATAATCTGAGAACAAATTGATTATATAAAGAGATTACTACTTATCACTATATTGAATTATTGAAAATAGATTAAACCAATCCTTATTATGATCGATCTCATTGATTAGTCAAATCAATATTGAGTATTGTTTATATATTTTTATGCATCATATCGATATGGATATCGATAAATTTTATAGTTTTTTTTAATAATAATACAACCATTGATTATGAGACTCAATTATTTTGTTTCATCATTGATAGTTGATTAGTTAGAGGAGCATGCCTCTATGAAGAGGCATGACTCCACATGAACTTTGTTCATGTGGAGGCATGAATCTTTATAGGCATGCCTCCTCACTATGTTATATATATGAGATGCATATCGATTCAAAAGTTAATGTACAAAAATTGAAAGTGCAAGACAAATACATTTATATCCATAACATATATATTGCAGATCAAGATTAATTCATTTTGAATTAATGGTGTTCATTCCTAATCAGCAGTGATCTTCTTGGGAAGTTGGAAAATACATCCTACATAGTTGTGTGACAGCAATAAAGAATAAAATTAAAATTCTTCTACTTCTGAATCTGATCAAACTTTAACACCAAGTTCCATGTCATAATTCCTTCTATAGAGAAAGAGATGACTATGTACCGAACTAATTTTTGATAGTGTAGATATTTTTAGAGGAGAATCCATAATACTTGGCACTTGTTCACATTTTAATATATTCTCTTGCAACTTGGGAGAGTTGTTCATATTTTCTCAATATCACTTCCTTTAAAGTTTATAGTTTCATAAACCACAAGTATGAACCTAATTGTTATATCACAAGATTGTACTACCAGGTGTGCATGTGATGATTGGTTATAGTAGCTATATGTTTGTGCCATCTTAATTGGATGTGATAATTTGAAATAATTGTACAAGAATAATGTTAAAAGGAATATGATGTTTGTATAAGCTCCACACAATGGTTCTTGATATTTTTTATATTGTTTGTTAACTAGAGTGGATATTTCAAAGGTTAGGTGGTTGTCTAGACAACCTAGAATATGTGTCAATTCCTTTTGGTTTGCACCAACTTGGAGAGGTGTGCAAAAGTATTTTGGGTTATTTTTATCTCTTTCCTTAGTCCGCATTTATTTTCTTCCACCATGGAAATGTTTGGAGTTGACCTCTTTGGTCGATGCACATTTCATTATACCCTTCATCTTGGCTAACTTGGAGAAAATTATGTGTGCTTGTGGAGGACATAAATAAAGGATAAAACCAATTGCAAGTTGTGGAGAAAAAGAGTAAAGAGTATGTAGAATGAAGACAAATATTTGATACATACTAGAAGTAGTGAGTTGAAGGTATCTACATCAAAGAATAAGCCCAGAATTGTGCCAAAGGTAGCGAGCCAAAGGTTGTTGATGGTGTGATTGTGTTATAGTGAAAGCTTAACATCATTTCATGATATTTTGAGGTTGAAGACTCATTTTATAATGGTTGATATTCATAGGGATTAGTGAACTTCCTTTAGTTGTATCCATAAAACTATTATTCCAAGAAGTTTGGTATTCCTTGGATTGTAGCCCTAGAAAAAATTTGTAATCCTGTATTTATATTGTGAGATTTCTCACTATTGTTTTTCCCTTGTGGGATTTTCCTCATATATTTGGTGTTCTCTTGTGAAATTGTGTTGAATGTTTTTTTTCATTACTATTGATCTTCTTAAGTGTTTAATGGTCTTGAAAGGGTGTAAGTTCTAATTGAAAACTATTTAGACCCCCTAATCCCTCTTAGTATTTCGATATGTTTAATAATGCAATTACAAGACTAAAATGTATGCATGATAACCTTTATACCAATGAGCTTCTAAACCTACTTTATTATTTTACTATTACATTCTCTTTACTATTATATAATCAGTTTTAAGAATTATGTTGTCATGTTTCCATTTCTTTTTATTTTTATTTCCCAACTCTATATATGTATATGTGTATGTGTGTGTGTGTGTGTGTGT
>MU226646.1:1096053-1120872 GCA_018584345.1 Thuja plicata | reverse complement strand
TCTTGTACCTTTGATGTCCACTACTGTTTACCTTTAGATCTACAATCTTGTGCTCTATGACCATATTTGTGATAGTTATAGCAATTACCATTGAGTCTAGGTGTTTTGCTTGCCTTTGTCTTACATTAATGTGCTTGATGTCCAAACTTATTACAGTTAAAGCAGTAACCATTAAAATTAGTTTTTGGATTGGACTTACCATTCTTGCTTCGGAAAATGTTTTTTGTATGACTTGGTTTCCCACAGTGATGGCAAACAGGTTTTTTGTTTCTTGGCTTTGCATACCTTCTTTCACCTATCTTAGATGATTCTCCATCTTTAGTGGTTGTATGTTGTTCAATGTGACCTAATCCAGAAGAATCTTTAGGTCTTCTTGATGCTTCCACCAATTGTTCAAAGTAGCTCATAGTTTCACTCGGATCATTCACTATGTTATTAAGTTCTTTCTTAGATCTCAATTCATCTTTCAATTGACTGTTTTCAGATCTAAGATTTACAATCTCCAAGTCTTTCCTACTGATCTTCTGATTCACAAGTAGTAGTTGATTTGCCATGTCTACTTAATTGACTGTCATAGTTTGTACATCATGTGTTCTTTCATCAAGTCTGGTAGTCATCATTCTCTTGTCTTCTTCTGCCATAGCCTTGTCATCTTTGGCTTTCTTTTTCTGTTCAACCACTTCACACATTCTTATTGATTGGGCTTCTTGTTCCTTTTTCAAGTTTTTGACTTCTTCACATAGTGCACTGTTCTTTTCCAGTAGATATGCTATTGTTGCATCACTCTCAGTAGAATCTCCATTCTAAAATAGATTTGTGGTGTCCTCTTCCTGATAATGAGTGTCATTCATTAGTTTGGCCAAATCTTTCCTTGTAGTCAAGGACTTATTTAATTCTTGTCTTGCAGTCTCAAGCTGTTGTAGTGCTAGCTGAATATCAATCTTTTGATTCTCAATGACTTTACCCATCTTGTAGATCTCCATCTCAAGCTCTGTATTCTCAAGCTGATTATGACCTTTTTAGAGAACTGTGCTCTGATACCAATTGTTGGAAATACAATAATGGGAAAGCAAGATATTGAGAGGGGGGGGGGTGAATCAGATTTTCAAATTTAAACACTTAAAACAAATTGATCCACATTCATACATATATGAATCTAATGTAATCTCAAATAGCATCCACACAATGAAATAAATAACACATAACACAATAACTTGGTAACCTGGAAACCCAAATAGGTAAAACTAGGGTGGGGATGACACCCACAAAATTCTCCACTACTGCAGTAATAAAGTGTGCATGTTAAAGCTACAAATGTTGATTACAAAATGTAATCTACCTTGTTAAAGGTCTACCCAGTTAAGAGCTAAAGATCATTACAATCTACCCTGTGAAAGGATTTCAACTTACAATAAAGTAAGCACTTTGTTAAGAGATAAAGAAAGTTCTGCTAGAACCACTATGTTAAGAGATTTTCACCTGATACAATGATTAGAATGTCTCAAGTATTGATCCTTCACTATGCACTCTAATGCTAATGATGAATCTCCTCTTTCCAGTACCTTCTATGATCTCATAATCTAATATAACTTTACTATGTTGCTCACTATGTTGTTACTCTTCTTGATCTCTGCTTCTTAACAAAATAACCCTCTGTGCATTTCACTTCAAAATGCAGTCACCACACACTTCATCTTCTTTGTCCTTTATCTCTTACAAAATAGGGTTTAGAAGCAATCTAATATATTTGTTGAAGTCTGATAATGAGATCTAGATCAACGATCAAGATCTAATACCCATACCTTGATGGTATTACAATTAATGTTTACAATAGATCATGCATAGGATAAAACAATTAACTGCATAACTAACTCCGTAGAAGAATATTAAATGCATACATAAGTTGGCCCAAAAAGCTTATACAAGTCAGCCAGATCACTTATCCTCAAATTTTGAATCATTCCTGACATGTATACAAAAAATTTTCTGCTTGGCACTTGACTTGTTTGTATCCTACTCAGCTTGGCAATGTAACTCAGCTCGGCAATGTAACTAGGAAAACTGAAAACTTCTTGGCAATGTTGCTCGGCCTTGCATAGTTTTAGCTTGGCCACAGTGATAGCCAACTAAAACTACCTAAGTGAATGACTAAGTGTTGGTCACTAATCATCAATAGAACTTAGATATTAACAAAAGCATATGAATATAAGTCTAAGATGAAACAACCAAATAAGGAAACCTATATGGACAAATACTGTCCTACTTGCAAAATGAATGGACACACAACTCCTGAATGTTGGAAGAAGAAAAAGCAAGCATGGAAGCCTAAAGGGCAAGAAACTTCCTATCAACTGAAAAGAGTCGGTAACTAGTATATATGGGATTACAACACAAGATAAAATTGTATAGCATGTGGAAGATTTGGTCACATTTCTACAAACTGTATGAGATAGTGGACAATAAAGTCTAGAGGATAGACTACCCCTGTAATGGCATGCTTACCTTGTCATAAATTTGGTCATCTCAAGAAAGACTGCAGAGACCAAATGATAGAGACCAACACATTTCCCAATGGAAACACCATTGAAGACATCCAAAGAATGAGAGATAAAATGTGGAGGAATTCTTCAAACAATGATGAAGCTAGATGGAGCAATACAATTGGTGACACCCCATCCAATGGATCTGGTGACATCACCATCCCCACCCAAGAAGAACAAGTATGGAATTGCATTACACTAAGTAGTATTTTACATCAGTTCCATAATATGTTGATGAAATGCCAAATTAGCATAAGTAAAGATGCATCATGATATTACTTGTTAAAATATGTGATAACTATTCCATCAGTCAATACATATCAAAATCCATTGGTATATGCTCAAAGTTGAAACTACCTACACTTACCAAGACCCTTCGGTAACCAAGCAAGTTGAATAATTTATTTTTAAAAAACACCAAAACCCATCGGTAAAAGCAAGAAGTTAGATGACTGCCCCAAAGCATCATGTTGTCACCAAAGAGAGAATTTAGTATTCAAACTGATGAATCCATCTTCACACACCAAGGAGTGGTTGAGCATTAATGACTCACTTTTAGGGAAAACATCTATAAAAGGTTGACGAAAGGGTTTCATTATTCACCAACAAACAGAGCAGAGCGATGAAAGTGAAATTTGAGTAGACAGTGATAGCATCACAGAGAAACTTCAACTTGACCTAAAGCACTCCAACAGATTAGTAACCACTATAGGTGTAAACAGTAAGTTCCTACGATAACCAAGAACTCTATTTTACGCATTTTTTAGAAAGCCCTAAAAATATCTGAAACAATGGCCACGACCTCAAGAACCATCAAACTGAAAAACATCATGAAGGATGAGGTTAAACTTATCAAGAACTCTACCTATGAGGAACCCCACTACAAAAATTTCCCTGAGCTTGCATCACAACCCGACAATGCTGGAGCATTCTTGTGAATACCAGCTAGGGTTTTTCTCATCAAAGACGTGCGAGCATACATCCACTGTAAGATTGCATAAATCAGTGAGTTAGAGGTGGAACAAGCTTTCAAGAAGCTATGTAATAAGGATGGATCCATAAAAGATGAACTCAAACACATAGAGGTGAAAGGGCTCACAAATTCCTTATTGTTCTCGAAGGTATTCAAAACCGAATGGATTTGGTTAGTACTGAGCCAAATTCACAATCATAAGTTATGGTTGGATGAGCCTAAAATGATAACCTGATATGTTATTCATGTAGTCACCGGTTATCCTATAACTGATAAGGTAAAGGCACTAAAAATCCCACCCAAGGTTGAGAGTGAAAATAACATAGGAGCCAAGTGTGATGGCAGAGGACTCAAGGTATCCACTATAACTGATGATGAACTAAAATTTGGAGCATGTGTCCTAGGATACAAATTCTTTCAAGCTAGCAGGATGAACAACATAGCATCTGGAGCAGTGGATACAACATATAAAATTGTAAAGAAAGGTACTCAGTTGGACCTGTCAGAACTTCTACTTAACTAGTTAGAAGAAAACCTTAGAAAAATCATAAATGCAAGGAAAAATACATGTAAGTTTGGCTCACTTATCATGTGCATTTTCTTTTACTTCCAAGAATAATTTCCATCAGTAGGAGATGTAAAATGGGATACCACTAGACTAGTCACCATGCAGATCAATGAATACATAACATCACTGGGAGACGACTTTGAAACAGTCATGGATGATTACTTTAATGGATTCAAGGACAAAATGCAGAAAAAGAGTAAGGATCCATGAGCAACTTGTTGAGAAATTCAAGAATGGTTTATGTTTCATGGTTGACACCAATGACACATACATTAAACCTATTGTACCAAGGATAGCATGGTTACAACCTTTGGAATATGAAGTAAATATTGATCAAGCATCCAATGCAATTGATGCATTGATAAATGAACCATTAGATAAGACACAACCAAAGTTCATAACTTATGAGGAGGCCAAATCAAGAATCAAAACTGGCTCAGTTGTAAAGAAAATTGACAGGAAGAAAGATAAAATGGTTAAGAATTTGAAGAAAAGATTGTTGGTTACTGAGGAGGAAACTGAACAAAAGGAAGAAACTAAGGGACAACCACTCATCGATGAGGCTGAGAAAGTAAGTGACTCTGAGTCTACAGAGTCAGATACTCCATTACCAACACTAGTTAAGAATCCAAGAACCACAGCTTCTTCAATGACAAGAATCCAAATAGCAAAGGACTCAAGTCCTTCATCCTTGAAGAAAGGACAAGTAAAAACCTACAAGAGGAAATTGGCTACATAGAAAAGAGTGCCAACAAAGAGAAGAAATTTCATTAGAACCAATGAAGATATTGAGGACACAGAACAAGATGAAGGTTTTCACAAGGAAAAGAAAAAGATTCCTAAAACCATTGATGAGGTATGTGCACAAATGATCAAATTAGGATCAATTAATGACTCCAAATTTAGAAGATGGTTAAAATTGGATCCCTTGGATCAAAATAAAATTAAGGAAGCAATCATCAAGATGATGTGCATATACAAATTACTCTCTATAGAAATATCAGACAAAATTCCCAAAGAACTTCGAGACAGGCTATTAGCAAGATGGACCTTTGCCTTGCACTCTGAGAAAGAAATCAGGAAAAGAGCCCTAGTATCAATCATGCCTCCTGAATCCAAAATGGAGGAAATAAAAGAAATGATGAAGGCTCATTCCAAGAGGTTCTCACCAAAGATGAGAGCCTACCAAGTGCTAAAAGGATATCTACTAGAGTTAGACCAACAGAGTGAAGCCAAATGGAGAAATATACTGAACATTCCTGAAAAGGATACAAGTCTTAAGCCACAGAGAGCTCTAACCAAGAATCAAGAAATCAAAGATTATCAATCTACTAAGAGAACAAAACCAATCATCATCACTGGTGTTGAATTGGACAAGGATGAACTAGACACCAAAGGAAATAAGGATATGGATGTTGCAGATGAGATATGGCCTGACACCACTATGGACAACATTGTGGAAAACACACTCATTGACATAACTGATGATCCCATAGAATAAATATAGAAAGGTGAAGATGTCATTGTTATCAAGGACAAGATCGACAAATAGGACAATACATTTGACACTTCACAGGTGAATATATCAAGCAACATGCCAATATTTATGCAAGTCATAAATATACTTCAAGAAAATGACAAATTACCTGACAAAGGTTCAAACATTCCCGAGGATGCAGGGGATGAAGGAAAGAAAGACAAAACTGATGAACAGAATGTCATCGAAGATATTCATATTGTAACTGATACTGACAAGGCTACAGATGGAGATTTAAAGAGAATAGATGGAGACACTAATGAGAAGGATGCACAGACAAAGGAAGATGAAGTACATAATGATACCAATGAAGGAGAAAAAACAAAAGATGACATTCCTGAGGTAACCAAACAAGTTGCTACAGATAATGTAAAGGTTGATGTGGAGACGTCTACTCAAAACCAACAAGATGACATCAAAGCACAGAAGAAAAAAGAAGAAACACCAAAAATCACTTCATCTAGCACAACAAACAAAGCCAAGAAGATGGCTATGGTCCTACATTCAAGTGAAACTCAGAAGAAGAACAAATCCAAAAAGAGTAATTTGGAAGTCACTCTAGATGAAATCATTGGGATACCCAAATGTGACCCAACTACACTTGACTATGAAGCACTTAAAGAATACAGTTAAATATGCCAAAGGAAGGCACTACATCATAAGGTGAGAAAGCAGCACCAAGACTCCATGGTACTAGAAACAACTAGGGACATCTTGCATCAAATTTTACCTAATATTGATGTTGATCACAATAGACCTATCCTTGATCAACTAGCCACTCTCACCGAATTCATTAAAATGTAGAACATTGATGCAAAAAAGGTAATTAAGGAGAGAGAAGAGTAGAAATATCAGCACAAACTTGTTGAAAAGATCAGCCAAGAAGTGGCAGAAAACAAGGTAAAGATTTCAAAATTCATAAGTGAATTAGATCCAATAATTTTTGAAGCTATTTCCTTTATCCAAAAATTGAGCACACTTGATAAATTCACTAAAGAGCATAGTGATAAAATAGAAAAGTTAGATTCTGATCTAGCTACTAGTGCTAAAGGCTTAACCACCAAAGATAATGCAATAAAATTGCATTATGAGAAGATTGTTGAGATAAAAAGGTTAAGATAGGAACTGTGGGAAGTAGAAACACAATTCAGGGAAGAGGTCACCGAGCTCCGGGCTCAACTTCTACCAAATCTAACACTACTTCAATAGCATATCAGTTCAGCAAGGCAATTGATAGCCACCCTCGAGATATCTATAGTAGACAGCATCTACGATATGGACTCAAGGATCACACTCAGTCACATGGCTCTAGACAACATGAAGGACCAATGGGAGAAGATGATGGAAGACATGAAGTCTTCACACTCTCACATTTTTTATAAGCTATAAGGTATACACATTTTCCCTTAATATCAAAAAAGGGAGAAAATAATGATATGTATAGATAGGAAACTATACAGTACTACAGAAAAAGAAAAAAAGGGATTATAATGATATACCATCATATACATAGGGGGAGTCATGAAATGACTAAGGAGTATATATGATGTACAAAATAAACATTTTTATTAGTATTTTGCACATATCAGGTTTTTATACTAATGTCAATGGGGGAGATTGATGACATTATTTTATCATTAGTATGCAAAGAACACTTTTGGTAAACATACACCGAAAGATAGGACAAAGAGAAAACTGAGAAATACAGATATCAAAGATCACCAAAAACTGCTAAGTACAAAGAAAACCGACGACAATTTTGTGTGTAAACTGAAAATACAAAGTGGAAAGGATAAAGAGGAACCTAACAGTGGAACCTAGCTAGTAGGTCATAGTGCAAACTAAGAGAATATTCAAAGAGGAACCCGAGAGATAGTTCAAGCAAGGAAGAACTGAGAGACAGTTTAACTGACTTAAGAGTATAATCGACCGATAGAAACCAAAAGTCAGTTGCAGCCCGCAAAAAGTGGATCTGACTTCCACGTTAGATAAAATAGTCTTATTCTATTTATAGAGTCTTGATTTATTTTTAAAACCATTTCTTTAGGGACAAGAAACATTAATGTAAGTGTTTTAATCAGTCTAACTGATTTAAAATGCATAGACTAGGAGACCAAGGTCAAGTTGTAAACTAGTGATCTTAGAGTTAATATTGTTTTACGTGAAACTTGATTAGGTCAATCTATCTTATAAATTGATGTTGTAATCATTCATTAATTAATGATGTGAGAATAGATGAGAGGATGAATGAATCCTACGAGCACATCTATGGATCAGACTGAAAGTTTCAAGAAATAGAATAGAAAAAGGTGAATTTGGTTATCAAGAACCAAGAACAGAGGCTACCGAGTAATAGAGGTATTATTCAATCACATTAGGTGATATACTTATACACGTAATCTTAAATGGATCTATAATTAGCAATAGGAGATTGCATACACCAAGTCAAATTGTAATTTGCTTACATTCTAACAAGTGAAGCAAAGTGTAAATATCCTTTCAAGGAAGGTGGATTTAACCATCCAATTGTAAATCTCTTAACCGAGTGCACACTAAATAGTGTTGCTAAAGCTCTTAACAGAGTAGAATTTAACAATTCTCCACAGATACTCCTAACAGGGTAGATCATCAGAAGTGATCAAATTGTAAGCCTTAACTAACCCCTTCCAATCTACAAATAGTGAATAATTTGTGGGTGCCATCCCCACCATAGTTTTTACTTCCTAACAGGAGTTTTCTGCGTTATCATATCTTGTGTTATGTATCAATTAATTTCATGAATTTTTCTATGAATGTTCACATGTTTATTAAGTTTATGAATTGATAAATCTTACATCAAGATAGTATAGAACAGATGGTTGGATAAACAATTGGTTACCTAAAGGATAAAGGTTAAAAGATACAAAAAATTTAGAGGTACCGATTCACCCTTCCCCTCTCAGTACACACTTCCCATTAATTCCAACATATCATCTAGATACACTACCACAAATATTCAAATGTAATCCTTAATCACCTCATTCATGAACCTCATGAATGTGCTAGGGGCAATTGAAAGGCCAAATGGCATAAATCTCCACTCATACAACCCATCAGTGGTTTTAAAAGTTGTCTTCCATTCATCCCCATATTTTATTCTAATCTCGTGGTACCCACTTTTGAGATCCAACTTAGTGAAACACTTGGCCCCTCCAAGATACTCCATCAAATCCTCAATCCTAGGTACAGGGAATTTGTATCTAATAGTAATTATATTGATAGCCCTAGAGTCAGTGCAAATTATCCACTTACCATCTTTCTTGAATGCCAAGACCATAGGTACGGCACATGGACTGATGCTCTTTTTTATTAGTCCTTGGTCTAATAGCTACTGCACTTGTCTAGCTTCTTCTTGATTTTTCTTTGGTGTGAGCTTGTAAGCTACCTTGTTGGGAAATGAAGCCCCTGGTATGAAATCTATATGATGACTGATAGTCCTTTTAGGAGGTAATATTATTGGTGTTCCATCACTGATTATGTCCTTTAACTTTCCAAGTAAGTTTTGGACTTCCTCTGGTATAAGTGTTTGAGTAACTTTACCTTCTTCCTTGGGTACCACAACTATAGCATAACCTTCACCTCCTTATTTTTGAAGGTTTTTAAGGAACTCTTTTGCACTACTCAGTAAGACACTAGGGTTCTTTGACTGAGTTTCTTCTTCCTCTAATAGTTATTTTATCTTGAATGTCCTATCATCCTTCTTGAATGAGATGTTATTCTCTTTTCCATCATAGATTGAACCTCTGTCATATTTCTATGGTCTTCTCAATAGGATATGGGATGCATCCATAGGTAACACATCAAAAATCAACTTGTGTTTGTATCCTCCAATGGAGAACTCAACCCATGTCTATTCATTCACAAGGACACTTTGTCCCTTATTCAACCATGTCACCTTGTATGGTTTAGTATGGGGTATCTTCATCAATTTTATCTTCTTCACTACCTCCTCTGAGACTATGTTATCTATGGAACCATAATTGTCAATAACTTTGCACACTTTACCAAGTATTTTGCATCTGACCATAAATAAGGCTCTCCTTTTCTTTGGTTCTTCTTTGATTGGTCATCTGATTAGAACTCTTCTGAACATGAGATTCTCCCCCATCTTTGATTCAATATGATTAACCTCTAGTTACTTGACACTTGATGTGTCTTCTTTAGAATATACTATTCTTTTCTCATTTTTTGAGGAGGTTTCTTTCCCTGAGAACCTATAACTAGGATGACCCATTTAACCACAACTATAACATTTCATGGTATAAAAGTAAGAGCTACTTATTCCTACACCTCTTCCTCTATTAGAACCCCCTTGAGATCCTTTACCTCTTCCATATCCTCCTCTAGAAGTTGTTTCACTTCCATGCTCTGCAATTTTTGACTCTCCCTGGATTCTTTGTTCAGTCCCTCTACCTTGGTACCCACCTTTGTGACCTCTCTGGTCTCTTCCCCTTCCTCTACCTCTAGAATTTTGGTCTTGTTTCCTCCTTATATTGTCTTCAATCTTTATAGCTAATTGATAACATTGGTGCACTATTTTGGGACTTAGAAGATTCATCTCTTCTTAAATACTCCATTTTAGTCCATTTAGGTATCTAGCCACCTTAAGCTTTCATCCTCAGACACATTAGATCTCATTCAAAGCTTTTGAAATTCCTCATTGTAGGAATTTACATCAAGATCCTTCTATCTTAAGTTCTATATCTTCTTGTGCAATTGGATTCCATAATCATCTCGCATATATGCCTCTTTCACTTTGACACCCATTCCTTTCCAAGTGGAGATTGGTTTCTTGCCTTCTTTTTCCCTCTTTGTCTAAATGAACTTCCACCATGTCAGTGTAGAGCCTCTAATTCTTGACTTTTCCACCTTGACCTTCTGAGCGTATGTGACTCCATCACATTCGAAGTGATTCTCCATGCCTTCAATCTATTCCATGACTAGATCTGCCTCTATATTCCCACTAAACAGTGGTATCCCTTCAATTTATTTTCCACTCATGTCTTTTAAAGCCTTCAATAATGTTTCTTCCTACAATACAGGGTCAGGTTCAGGGACTTTATCTTCTTTTGCAACCTCATTACCCTTAGCTTCCTTCCCTTTCAACATAACATTGACTGCCTCAGTCTTGGTCTGCACTTTATTCAATGCTTGTTCAAGTTGAGCTATTCTTTCCCTTAATATCTTAGTATCTTCCTCTTGATCATTGACCTTCTTGGCCAATTCTACATTAGTCACCATTATTTTGGACCCACTAGACTCACAATCTGACATGCACTAGACAATCCCAAATATTTTTGGGGCTCTGATACCAATCTGTTAGGCGGTTTGGATGAATCACTCACTAATTCATTCTCCTAGTCTTATCACAAGAATTCTAGAGTGTCTTCACTACACTCCTTGGAACCTATAGGACCTTCAACCAATTTAGATCCCCTAATTACTTTTTCCAACACAACTAACAACAAAGATTCACTCTACCAAGACTCACACTTGGTGCATTCTAGCTTTTCTTCCTCTTACCCTTATTCCACCTTAAAGGCTTACAACCTCCATATGCATAAGTCTACCTTGAAGAGGTGAGGAGGTGTCTTGAAACATGTTAATTTACTCCACTATGGGTCTTAGGAGTCCCACCTATTTCAACCTCATAGTTGATTTCTCCAATCTTTTACAAAATAGGCCTAATAGGCTAATAGCTTTATTAGGTCTCCTACTCCAAGAAAATAGGGATTTTCTCTAAACTCTTCCAAAAGAACCCTACAAATTTTCTTTGGATTCTTGGAAAACTTTTCAACCCCTCAAGTATTTCTTGGGTCTTGGGGTTACCACCTTCTATACTAGACCCTAACTCAAAATGAGTGGTTTTAAGGGTTTTCAAGGCTTTCTCTAGCTCCTAACAGAGATGAATTGAATTAATCCATCAATTGGATTGGTGTGACTCTCTCCTTCTTACCAAATCATGTTAATACTCCCAAATTCAACTTCCAAAAGGACTTTCAACTCTAACTTCCACCTCTGCAAATGGTGCTCTCTGCACTTTGGTCTTCCCTAGCCGAACTCACCACTAGCTCGCCTAGGGAAAGACTTTAAAAATAATTCCTCTATAGTTGAGAGCCCAAGCTCCTGCACAATATATTTACTTGGAGTCTATTCACTATCCCCAAGAGGCCTTACCAAATGGACATTGGGAAAGTGAATTAGATCTCCATCTTTGCACACTGCCTGGATTGAACCAGCGACAGTGTCAAATTAAAACTATTTACAAATTAACACAAAAATAATTCAAAATAACTATCCAATAGAACACAGAATTAAGAAAAAACCTACTCTAATATATTCATGAGTTACAATGCAATATTTAATCCATTAACTACCTATTGTTGCTAAGATAACTGAATTTGCACACAAAAACACACAAAATCTTGATTGCTTCCAAATATTGTCTGTACAAAGGGTGTACAACCTTGCTTCATGGTCAATCCATGTCTTATGTAGGGTGGTTAGGTATTTAGTTCCTTATTAGGGATCTTTACCATCGGGTTCTCCAAACTTGACAATGTTGTCCGAGCAACATTTCAAAGTTGCAAAATGCAACTTTTACAACTTTTTCACAGTTTCTTGCAAAACTAACTTAATGAGTTCCAATGCTCATAAAACCTAACCAAAAGCTTTAATCATGGTTGAAAAATTATTCTAACCCATCCTAGACCCTACTAAAATCATGTTGATGTCATCCATCCCGTTGTGCCAATCAGGAGGCTTTACAACTTTCTAGCCCCTAATTACAAACTCTATAGACCAAACCCTATTGTACCCTCTACCATGGTCAACATGACCTTAAAGAAAAGATCAAAATTCCCTAAAGTCTTACACACACCAAAATGAACTAGGATTGATCGAAAAAACCATGGGTGCTCCTGCACCACTGATCCAAACTAACATGTTATTCGAGCAGGTATAAGAAAGAAAAAAAATCATATAAGATTTTTGACATTAAGGCAATCTAACTATAATAAATATTTTTTTTGAAAATATTACATTTGACAAAATGGTGAATGGAGATAGACTTTAAGGCACCTCTAATTTTGTAGCTTGGAAATTTTGAATGATGTTGACATTAAAAGAGCATGATTTAAACTCTATGGTGGAAAATGCAGACCCTGAACCTAATGAGAAAGATGAAAAGATTCAATGGGATAAAAAAAACATCAAATAAATGAAATTATTAGTAGACGGAGTAAAACATCACATAGTGCCTATTATCACTAGATTAGATTAATCTTATGCTATGCTCAAGGCCCTAGAATATATGTTTGAAATCAACAACACGAGTAGGGATCTTTCTCTTAAACAATAACTTGACAACATTAAAATGAATCAGGGAGAGACTATCACTTCATATTTTATGAGGATAATGGATTTGAGAAATAAACTCTCCACAATTGGTCATACTTTTGATAGTAAGGAATTAACAATGATATCTCTAAATGGACTTCCTATCTCATGGGAATCATTTAGTCAAGGAGTTAGTGCTCTCTCCAAACTTCCTAAATTTGACCAATTGAAGACAGACTGCATTCAAGAGGAGTCTAGATTAATAACTAGAGGGATTAGTATGAATTCCACAAGTGAAGACATTCATATTCTAACCACTCAATCTCACAACAGAGGGAAGAAGTATAACTTCAAAAGGAAAAAGTGCAAGGACACAAGTGGGAAACAACCATTTAAGAAAAGGAGGGACCTATCTAAAGTGAAATATTATAGATGTGACAAATATGATCATCTTGTTGTGAAGTGTTTTGATAGACCTAAATCCCAAGCCTCCTTCACTGAAGTTAGTAAAATAAGCATGGATATGGATTCAAAGAAACTTGTATTTTACTCTGCCCTATCTAGTCAAGTTTCAAATAACCTAAACACTTGGGTGATAAATAATGGGGCTTCCCAGCACATAACAGGCTTTAGAGAGCATAGAGACTCCATAGAGGAAAATTTTAATAAATAAGTTACTATTAGAGACAATACAAATTATCCAATAAATGGAATTGGGACCTGCACCATCAACCTCAAAACTGGCATCTCACTCCAACTCAAAGGTGTATTATATGTACGTGGGATCAAAGGAAATCTAGTCTCTATTTCAGGACTCAAAGACAAAGGGTAAAAAATAACTTTCATGGAAGGGAAAGTACTAGCTTGGAAAAATAACTCAAACATCAAAAATTCTCATGTCATTTGAATAAGGCATGGATGCCTCTACAAGATATGTACTTCTCCCTCTCAAGCCTTAATTCATGAGTCAACCAATCCAAGTAAAATTTGGCACAAAAGACTAGGACATTTTTATTTTTGTGGCTTTCCTTCTATAGAAACAATGGTAACAAAAATATCTAAGCTCAAGCCTGAACATGAAGGAACATGCAAAGGATGTGCATTAGAGAAGAACACCAAAATCACTTTTCACAATAGTGAAATTAAATCTAAAATTATACTAGAACTTCTTCATTATGATTTATGTGGACCTATGGTTGTTCCCTCCATAGGAGGATTTTTTTATTATATTATCTTTGTAGATGACTACTCTAGGAAGACATGGATATACTTTCTAAAATGTAAAGAGTCTGAAGAAATCCTTATAAGGTTTAAGGAATTTAAGGCTCTAGTAGAAAACATATCAGGGAAAGAATTAAAATACTAAGAATGGATAGTGGAAAGGAATACACTTCAGAAATCTTTCAAAAAAATTTTAAAAATGTTGGGATTAAGAGGGAGTTTATTGTTCCATACAACCCTCAACAAAATGGAGTTACAGAAAGGAAGAACAAAACTATTGTTGAGGCTACAAAAGACATGATGCATGATCAAAACCTAGAAACTCATCTTTGGGCTAAATATTCTAGTACTATCGTATACATCCATAATAAATTCCCTCACTCTCATCTTGAACACAAAACCCCTAAAGAATCATTCACTAGAATTAAACCTAATATAAGTCACATGTGAATATTTGGCTATACAGTTTACATTCACATTCCAAAAGAGAAAAGATCTAAATTAGAACCCTCTGGGAAGAAGGGAATCTTTGTTGAATATAGTGAAACCTTTAAAGCTTATAGAGTTTACATTCCAAGACAAAGACATATTGAACTAAAAAGAGATGTGATATTTGAAGAAGATATTGCATTTAAAAGATCAAAGGATGAAAATGAAATAAGTGATGAAGATCCTCAAAATGATCTCTCTCCTAAGATTCAGAGGGAGAATCAAGGAATTATAGAAGACCCTGATTTCATTGAACTAATGGATATCTCTAATGAATCTAGAGTAAATAAGAAAAGGCCTCTATGGGTTAGGAAGATGATTAAAGAAGCTGATAAATATGAAGCCCCTCTAGGAATCTTCAAGGAAAGAAAAAGACCAAATAGATTTTCTAGTTATGTTTCACTTATGAGCGAACTTATAAATTTAGAGCCTTCTAATGTCGAGAAAGCCCTTCAACATCAAACTTGGAAGAATTCCATGATAAAAGAGTATAAATCCATTCTGAAGAATGATATCTGGGATATTGTACCCAGACCCAAAGACAAATTAGTGGTCTCCTCCAATTGGTTATTTAAAATCAAACATGCAGCAAATGGAAGCATTAAAAAAAACAAGGCTAGGTTTGTTGCAAGAGGCTTCTCTTAGAAAGAAGGTATTGACTATAAAGAAACATTTTCTCTAGTTTCCAGGTATACCTCAATCAAGGATGTAATTTCTATTGTTGCAGCTAAAGGAAGGAAAATTCATCAAATGGATGTAAATACTGCCTTCCTAAATGGTGTCATTGAATAAGAAGTATAAATAGAGAAACCTGAAGGATTTTTAGTGCATGAGAAACAAAATCATGTCTGCATATTGAAGAAAGCACTATATGGTCTCAAATAGGCTCCTCAAGCTTGGTCTGAAAGGATAGATCATTATCTATCAAAACTTGGTTTCTCCAAGAATGATGAAGACCCAAATCTCTACTTCAAGGTAATAAATGAAGATATGTTGATTATGATTCTTTATGTTGATGATTTATTAATCACAGGAGAAGATCATCTCATCTCTAAGTATAAAAAAGATCTTGCATCTGAATTTGACATAAAGATCTTAGGAATTCTTCACTACTTCCTAGGTTTAGAAGTATGGCAGCAGGCAACTGACATTATTATAAATCAAGGGAAGTATACTATTGACATCCTAAAAAGATTTGGGATGATGGATTGAAAGCCTATGTCTACTTGGATGGAAACAAATTTTCACAAGCTAAAAGAAGCAGTTGTTGACTCAGAAACTGCAGATCCTACCCTCTATGGATAGATAATTGGATCACAGATGTACTTGATAAACACGAGACTAGATATTTTTTATGCAGTGAATGCAATTAGTTATTTCATGTGTGAACCAAAGCAATTAAACTTAGTAGAAGCTAAACACATCCTAAGGTATCTCAGTGGCACAATAAAATATGGCTTAAGATATAAATATGTAGATCTTAACTTGCATGGGTACACTAATTCATATTGGGATGAAAATATTGTGGATCAGAAAAGCACCTCAAGATGTCTCTTTAGTTTAGGATCTGATGTGATATCCTAGTTCAGTAGAAAGAAATCATCAGTTTCTTAGAGCTCCATAGAAGTAGAGTATATTGCAGCATCTATGGAGCATGAGAAGTAGTATGGTTTAGAAAAATTCTAGTTAGATTATTTGAAAAACCACTAGATCCTACCATCATCCATTATGACAACCAGAGTTGCATAAAACTCTCCTTGACCTCGGTATTTCATAACATATCTAAACACATTGAGATACCTTATTAATAAATTAGAGATATGGTGGAGAAAAATGTAGTTGAGTTAACATATGTCAGTACAAATGACTAGACAACAGACATCCTCACCAAATGTCTTGAAAAAATGAAGATAGAATACTTTAGAGGTAAGCTTGGTATGGTTGTAATTACTGAGAATGAGTCTCAGCATCTTTGATCATTTTACTAATAAATTTTTTATTTTTATCATGAGTGTTGTTTGATGACTTTATGGGCCATGTGTACATCATGGAGAAGTGACGACTTCTAAATGATTATCACTTATACATCTGGAAGTTATTGCAAGGTGACAATCTTACAATAACTTGACCTTTTATCATGATGGATATCATATGGTTGATATCTAAGTAATTATCATAGATCATATATTGTAAATTAATATCAACTAAGAGATAGATATTGTCACATAGATATCTACAAGTTGTATTGTATAGATATGCCATGGTGGATTAACATCCATGAAAAAACCATAAATTTAATGTCCCTATGGTAGGTATCACATGAGGGATACTTTTGCACATACCTTATGGACATTGTGAGTACTTGGTGAATATCATAAGACTTGATATTTGTAGCCCATTATAGTGAGTACTTGGTAGATATCCTGAGACTTGATATTTGCAAGTCATTACTCCTAATATCATGAGATATTATCATTATGGTGGATATCACAAAATTGGTATCTGTAACATGCCATAAAATTCTGATATTACATTGAGGTAATATCTCATCCATGCCTTGTGTGACTCTATGTCATTATCCTCGCTAGCTAAGAGGGAGTGTTGAATATTTGTAGCATCAGTTGGATAAATCACATTATTGAAATCATAAACACAAGTACTCTCCATATGTCAAGATTATTATTAGCATAATTAATAATGTAATAATTATTATGTATATGCATATATATAAGAAAGAATTGCTTCTTTATTATATATGATTACATATATATATACATATGTAATTGAGAAATTATTATATTAATTATGTTAATAAATATAACCGACTATGAGAATATAATTAATAGTGATTATGAATACCAACTGAATTAAATACCATTAAAGATCGACTAACAAGTCGATAACATTAGAGACCGAATACAATGTAGTGGAGTCGGGTCCACAAAGGAACATGAATCCACATGAAAATTGTTCACATGGAGTCATGTCCCTTTGTGGACATGGCTCCACATTAACATATATGTAATATATGATCGAGGTCGATAAGAGGCAACACAAAAATCGATCAATAAATGAATCTTCTACCATTGTAATTATAGTATATGCAGTTCGGGTTCCTCTCTAAATTGATATTAAACTAACTGAGATTACTTGTGATATAGTTATCAGAGATAAATTGATTTAAAATGTGTGTGTGTGTGTGTGTGTGTGTGTGTGTGTGTGTGTGTGTGTGTGTGTGTGTGTTTAATCAGAGTTGTGAGATAGAACTTAGACCATAAAATTTAAAATCCTACCATATAAAAATTCTATCCAAACTAACATTTTATAACCCTCAAGTCATTGGATTCACATATTGAACTTGGGAAAATGACACTATGGTTGGAATGAGTTGGTGAGAATAACATAATATGTTCATAGAATATGAAACTTGAAATAGACTCTTTTAGGGTCAAACATAGGGACATTTTAATACAAATGGAGACAACCTAAAAAATAGATTGTAAATTTATACCATTTCTTTTTTTTTATCTCATTCCCAATCTAATAATATTAGGTTTAATTATGTTTCCAAACCTAAGGATATATATGCACTAGAACGACAATACTTCCTCTCTTTGTGTACCTTTACCAATATATTTTTATGAGGAGATCCCTAATAAAATTTAGGTTCCATATTATTTTCAGGTTCACAACATGGTTGTTATGTGAGGGTATCCTTGTTATTATCCAAAACTTCATCCAAAAACTTAATGAAACAAATTTTCATCTTAGAATTAAATTAAAATTCAAAACATTCTCTTTTTCATCATGAAACTCTTCTCATTGCATGACCTCTTTCCTCTACTATTGCATCCTTTTTTAATTTTTCATCTCTTATCCATTTATGAAGTTCTACTCTTGAATCCTGCACAACCCCGTGTCTTCTCTTTTTCTTCTTGCACTTCACTTATAATTTCATTTAGTATGTTCACTCTGCCACCTTCAAAATCTCCCTTCACATCCACCTCCTTTATTTTCTATATAAAATGACCTTATGAATCCATTGTTCATGTCCCACTATATATTAAAATTGATGTGCATTCCTCCTCTTTCCTTGGTATTCAACATTCCCTTTGTGGGGAAATCAAGGTTCAAGAGACTTTGCATATATATATGCAACTTTTATGAGTTATTTTCCATCCTAGTTGTGAAAAAATATGCAACTTATATTTAAAAATAAAAATTTGATGCAGATTTGAAATCTTCATTGGATTCTCCTACATAAAACATTCAAGGTAAGAATAATTTTGTGAGCATGGCTCACAAAATTGAGCTAGGCGATTGAACCATCCTTCCAAATTGACTACAATGTGCATTAAACTCTACCACTTATGTAGTTACCTATCAACATTTCTCCCATTTCTTCCAAAATTTATTCCTAGGCAATTTATTTTCTACTTACATTTTATGCCTATTGTTGTCCAAATTCTTCCTCCAAAACATTATCCATTTATTTCCTTCTTGTAGAATTTGATCCAATAAGAACCAACCACCTCCACCACATTCCATCTGTTAGAGTAAAAATGTATTTCTATGTTCACTTATTAATTAAATCATTATTGATTTAATTGTTTAAGTCACCTTTTTATCTCTTGTTCACTTAAGCTAAACTTCAGACATTTAATAATTAATTCTTTATTCGTTATTCATGAAACCTAGGTTTCTCCACCTTCTTGGTGTTCGATCTCCTTTCTAAGGATTGATCTCTTTGTATTTTATCATTCCCTCTCTTAAATGAATATTTGTCTTTCAGATCATTCTGATTTTTGTCTCCATGTTTTTCTTTTGTAACAGGTTAATTTGTATGCAGTGGATCTTGGTAGTTGAATTCTACAAATTCTAACATGGTATCAGAGCCTTGCTACTACAGCCCGTTCTTGAGTTTTTAAATTTTTTGGAGCTCTGAGGGTTTCAATTTTTTTTTGACATTTTCTGTGTGGATCTAGGGGAAAACATTTGGGAGCACTTTGAGCACAAATTGACCTCACAGTTGATCTCAAAAATCCCAAAAAACCATATTTCCATATAAGGAACGACCATTTTGGCCAAAGTTGCATTCTGAGGCAAAAAAAAAATTGCCTATTTTACCCTGGCACAGAAATCGCAAAAAAAAATTAAAAAATATTAAAACAAAACCTATTTTTTACGTTAAAAAAAATGCATGTAGTGTTAAAAAAGGCGGCCACCGCAGTGCCACCGTGTGACCACCGCAGTGCCACCGCGCAGCCACCGCAGTCCCCCCTTTGAGACTCTGCCACCCATAGAAGTCCACTTTGGAGGCTCCATGGTGCAGGAACACACCTAGGCTAACCTCCATGTTTTATTAATTTTTGGCTCATTGGCCAAGTCAAGATAGTTAGGTTGTTTCTGGACCTTAGAAGGTCATTGCAATGTGGGCTAAGTGAGTTAGTCATTAGGACTAAGGTCACTAAATTAGCCATTGTTAGTAGTTTTTATATTTCTTAGGCTTAGTTGCTTAATGTTGGATTTGAGCCATGAATGTGTCTTAAACACATAAATGATTTCATAGAGATTCCATAAGGCCTTAAATGATCTTGGATCCTCGAAATGAAGAGGTTAGAGGTCCTAAAACTCAGGGAGGACGCATAATGGTAAAGATGCCAAAAGTTGCTAAAATGTTGCATGCAACTCGGTTACCTTGGATCCCCCTACAAAATAGGAGTGGGGAATTGACCAAAAATGCCTATAAACATGGAATGAGGCATCTAATGGGAAGAGAGGATCGAATATCAACAGAGAGAGAGACATTGTAACAAGTTTTGGAATTTGAATAGAACTCTGCAACTCTGTGTTTTCAGGGAATCTGAGTATTTCATTGGAACAGTGATATCTAATGGATTGAATGTCTTAGTTTAGTTGTGGATTTGTGTTCTTATGATAGTTTTCAGTGTTTTTCATTCATTGATCTAGTAGTTTGGAGTTAGTCTAGGGTCGTAGTTAAATTTTTTTCAATCTAGAGAGTCCATTGGTCCTATCCTGACCAGTCAGTCGATTCATGGCTCCCAGATGAAAACTAACCATGGGATCTTCCTGAAAGTAGTTGGATATGAAAAGGGAGTCATTAGTCTATACATATGTATGAGTAGGAGTCTAGTGGAGTCCAATTGCTATTTTTAGTACCAAGCCCTAGGCAAGCAGACACTATCCGGTTAGAGGTTTGCGAGGTGAAAGATTGAGCATATCTTGCAGGGTAGTGAAGAACTGTATGGACTAGGTACAGTTTTAGATAGGGCATAGTCATATCTTGACATGCTAGAAGGATTGAGTTCTTACCAATCCATTTGACCAAGTTTTGAGCAAGTTTTCAACTAGGTTGCAGACAGTCCTAGAAATTAGGCCTATTAGCCCTATTGGACCTAGATTGTAGGAACCCTATGTACGAAGGGATTGGGAAACTAAAAACTTAAAAATCTCTTATAAAGTGATAAAGGGTATCTGAATGTGTGACTAGTTTTTCAACTTCTTTGGGAAGGTTTTGAAAGAAGTGGGAAAAACACATTGTAAAAGGCTACAAGGAAATAAGCCCAATTAGGCCTCTTGAAGACATAAACTTGGACTCGAGTGAAAATGGTCATGAGATCCCTCAAAATGGATCCAAATGGAAGTAAATGGAATTTTTCCATGATGATGATGACCCCTAAAATGAATCTTTGAAAGCTAGAGTGGAGTTGGCACTTAGATCTTTCTAGGTGTAGTGGAAGAAGTGAAAATTTGAACTAACTAAAAGGTGTTAGTCTTTCAAGGTGAAGCACATGAGTTGAGAACTCTTAGAGAAGAGTTAGAATTGGACTTAGTTAATCATCTAAGCCAATTAGGACCTAGAGGATATTAGGTTCCTAGAAGAGACAAGCTAAGGTCTCTTGGTTGAAGTGCTAGCAATCCTTGGAACACTCACATCATATTGGTATCGGATCTTGATTGAGATCAGGCTTGTGGTGGATGTTTCAGCCTACTGAATCAATTGGAGAGAATACACCATTGGGATTAGTAGAAGAAAAATCCATGGTGACTAAGGCTAAGTTAGCCAAAAAGGTGGATGAGCAAGAAGAAGACAACAAGTTGTTAAGAGAAAGGTTGTCTCAAATGGAGAAACTCTTGGGAGAAGTCCAAGACAAAGCTAAGAAGATGAAAGATAAGATAGATCAGAAAGAAGAAGAAGAAGAAAGGGAAAAGGGAGTGGATGTAGAAGAGGAAGTTCCAACCCATGACCCTGCCAGTGACCAAGAACCCTTGTTAAAGGCACTAAAGGCTTTAAGTGGCAAAGCTTTAGACGATGTACCACTTTTTAGTGGACAAATGGATCCAGATTCAGTTGTGGATTGGATTGACAGTATAGAGAACCATTTTGAATGTGATGGTATCACAAAGGCCCAAAAATTGAGTGTGGCCAAGTAAAGGTTGAGAGGATTAGCTCTCACATGGTGGAAGTTTGTTCAAACTGAGAGGGAGAAAGAAAGAAAGAGTCATATAGTCTCATGGAAGGGAATGGTGACTAAGTTCAAGCAGACTTACTTTCCTGATGATTATGAGGTTCAGTTGCATAGGAGAAGACACAATCTTAGACAAAAATATTAGGATGTCCAAGCATACACCGAAGAGTTCCAAAAGTTGTTCTTAAGATCACAAGTGGTGGAGGATGAAAGCATCAAGCTAGCTAGATACTTGAATGGACTTAAGTGGTCTATTCAAGAAGACATGAGTCTTCTAAACTTCAAAACCATTCGCCAATGTTATCAAATGGCCTTAAAGATAGAGGAGAAAGGCAAAAGAAAATAGCAGCAAACCTCCAAAGGAAGAGGTAGAGGAAGGGATAATAGAGGATCAAGAGGTGGCTATGGTGGAAGAAGTTTAGAATCAAGGACACAAGGAGAAGTCAAGTACACTAAGCAGAAAGAGGGAAGTTCTAGTAGAGGTGGTAGAAGAAGGAACTCAAACATTAGAGGAAGAAGTGGTGGACAAGGAAGAGGAAATTACTTTGCCAATATGAAATGCTATCATTGCAACCAAATGGGACACCCTACCTATAGGTTTCCAGAGAAGGGTAGTACTTCTCAATGTGGCAACAAGAGAACTAATTTAGTTCATGAAGAGACAAGTGTAGCAGAGACACACTCTGAGGTACCACTAAATTCAAAAGAAGGTGAGAACCTCATGATGAGGAGAAAATTGATCAAGGAGCCGGTTAAAGAAGAGCCGAGCCAAATAAGGTCCCTATTTAGAATCAAATGTAAGGTAATGGGTAAAGTATGTAGAGTCATAATGGACTTAGGGTCTACTGACAACATTGTATTAGAAGAAGTAGTTAGCAAATTAGGCATGAAAAGGATACCTCATACTCATCCTTACAAGGTCACATGGCTCAATAAGGGACAACATGTCTTAGTCAATGAGAAATCTTGGGTAGAGTTCTCTATAGGGAGATCTAAGGAAAAGGTTATATGTGATGTTTTTCCCATGGATGCATGTCACTTTCTCCTAGGAAGACCATGGCAATTTGACCAGCAGGATATCCATGATGGAGTGAAGATATCCTATACATTCAAGAAGGATAAAGTAACTTTCAAAATCCAATCATTGTCAGAAGATGCAGATGTGAAGACAATAGGTCCTAATGTGCACATGGTGGGTGAAAATAAGTTCATAGAAGCCATGGAAGAAGGAGAAGGAGTTGGCTATGCATTGCTACTAAGGCCAAGAGAAAAGAATGAAGAAAAAGGAGACAAGAAATCAGAGATACCTAAGGAGATACAAAGCATGTTATAGACTTATGAAGGCATAGTAAGTGATGGAAAACCATCAAAATTACCCCCTAAAAGAGCCATAAGTCATAGGATAGACTTCATACCCAGAGCTACCCTACCTAATAAGGAAGCTTACAAGATGACCACTCAACAAAATGAGGAAATTGCTAGGCAAATAGAAGAACTCCTTAACCAAGGCCTTATCAAGAAAAGCATTAGCCCTTGTGTAATACCTACTATCCTAGCACCAAAGAAAGGAGGAAAATGGAGACTTTGTACTGATTCAAGAGCCATAAATAGGATAACCATTAGGTTAGGCTCCCCATACCTAGGATTGAAGACCTAATGGATTGTCTAGGTGAAGCCAAGTACTATAGCAAGATAGACTTGAAGAGTGGGTATCACCAAATTAGGATACATAAGGGAGATGAATGGAAGACAACATTCAAAACCAATGAAGGTTTGTATGAATGGCTTGTCATGCCATTTGGACTATCTAATTCCCCCTCCACATTCATGAGGCTCGTGAATGAAGTCCTCAAAGACTAAATTTGCAAATTTGTAGTAGTATATCTTGATGATATAATGATTTATAGTAGGATAAGAGAGGAGCATCTTCAACACCTTGAGATTGTCTTCAAGAAGTTGCATGAAGAGAAGTTGATGATCAACTTGGAGAAATGTGAGTTCATCAAAACAGAGTTAGTGTACCTTGGGTTTTTTTCTCTCTCATGGAAATTTGAAAAAGGACAAAAGTAAAGTGGAAGCCATAATGAATTGGCCTAATCCAAGGACAGCAACAGAGGTAAGAATTTTTCATGGCCTTGCTCAATATTATAGGAAGTTGATAAGGCAGTTTAGTGTTATTTGTGCTCCTATGTTGGACACAATCAAAGGAGGAATGAAGACTAAGTTCATGTGGAATGAACAAGCCACTAAGAGCTTTAAGTTATTGAAAGGAAAGATTGTTATCCAACATGTCTTAGTCTTGCCAAGCTTTGAGAAGCTTTTCACCATTGAGTGTGATGCAAGCAATGTGGCTATTGGAGCTGTCCTAAGCCAAGAGGGCAGACCAGTAGCATTTCATTCAGAAAATTTAAGTGAATCCAAGAGGAATTATTCTTCCTATGACCTTAAAATGTATGCATTGGTTTAGGCTTTAAGGAAATGAAGGCACTATTTACTCCCCAAGGAGTTCATAGTCTACTCGGATAATCAAGCTTTGAGTTTCTTGAACTCTGAAGAAAAGTTAAGTCACAAGCACATGAAGTGGGTTGAGTACCTACAAGCTTACACCTTTAATATCAAACACA
>MU226646.1:1003659-1042417 GCA_018584345.1 Thuja plicata | reverse complement strand
TATAAATTTCAAATTGATTTCATATATTATTAAAAAAATCAATACAAAACCCCATTTTAACCAAAAAAACTACATTTAACATGAAAATGAAAAAAATTAATCCAGATATAGCAAGAATTTACTTACCAGATAAACTGCAGAGTCAAATTTGTTGTTGGAGCAATCAGGTACCTGAAAAAATCATGTATAGGATATTTCTAGCCATTTTCCAAACCCAAAATGATGAGAAAAATGAGGAAAGTGGCTCGCGGGTTTTGATCTATGCCACAGGTTTCGGGTACCCGACTTTTTTAGGTACCCAAAAATATCATGTACCTAAAAAAATCATGTACCTGATTAGGCTTGTGCTTCGGTGTCAGGTTTGCCCAGGTGTACTAACACCCATGCCTACTAAAAATTCAACAAACATTTTCATGCGCTTTTGAACGAGTGAAAAGTGGTTTTTTTCACATCGCCACTTTTTGGCCCCCCATGATCTTGCACATACCCTCTTACATAATTCATTCTAGATATATCGGTATACTCTGCATTTACTATATTTTGGTAAATAGATGACTGCTTATCGGTAAACATTAAGAAGAAGGTTTAACAGACCAATCTGACAAGTAGTAAATTGATATAAGTTGTTAAAGGCATTCATCTTGTAGGACAAAAGATAACTTGAGAAATAATTAGTGGTTATAAGAGTTAAAGGGTTGATTTAAGGATTAAAAGTTGAGGCCACTAATTCACCCCCCCCCCCTCTCAATTATTACTAACACATAAGCCCAGGGGCCATTTTATTTCAAGCCCTAGGGGCTATAAAAAAATTTGGAGCCCTTTTTTGACCTACAGTTGGTTTGTTCGCTCTATCTAGAGAAAACAAAGGCCAATTTTTTACTTCCATATATCGATGGAAAGCTCTTTTTGAGGCGGATGTTGTTTTGAAGGTTAGAGTTTCTAAGTTTTCTTTCTGACTAGTTTTTGTTCTATTCAAAGAGGGTACTTATTTTCAATGCTTTTGAGCCTCTATAATGAGCATACGGACTCCATTTTTTGCTCACCAAAAGGTTTTGGAAAGATATTGACGAGCTCTCTTCAAATCTGAGATTTTATTTGGGAGAATTTGACTTGGTATTTTACCCATTTATTCTATAGCCTTCATTGCATTATTTCTTCTTCTAGCTTCTCATTTGAACTGGGGTTTGGTTTCTCTCTTTGTGGGGGCTATTTCTTTCTATTTTTTTTTCATTTATCTCAGCAAAACTATAACACTCCAAAACATATTAAAGAAACCCCTCTACATATTTTTTCTAGTTCTGAAAGAAAACTAATAAAAAAAGGCATAAGGTACGACATGGAAGATTCAAAATCAGTTGAGTTTCTTACTCCACTTAATTATCATTTGTGGAAATCCCATATGACTAGGTTTCTCTGGTCACGTGGGTTATGGTCTTGTTTGGATACTATTCAGCTAGTTTTGACTCATCCTTACGAGGTCATATAGCATAGAAACAAGATGGATGAATCCATGGGTGTAATTTCTCTACATGTTTCAGATAGTTTTCATTTTAATCTTGATAGTTGTGATACTCCTATTGAGATGTGGGAGAAGTTTCAGACTCTCTTTGGCACAGTAAATGATTTTTGGGTACTTCAGATCGAAGCAGAATTGACATCCTTGGCTCCTGAGACATTTTCCTCTATTCAGGATTTCTTGACGAAATTCAAATTTACAAGGTCTCTCTTACATGGTTGTGGTAAGAATAAGATAGATACAGAGTGTATTTATCTTATTCTTTCCAAGCTTGAGGTCCTTTTAAGATATTCTCTGCTACATTCCATTCTACCATGGATAATTTGGATCTAAGATTTACCATGCCTACTTTTGATGTGTTTTGTGATTGTTTGACTTGTGAGTGGGCCAAGCTCTCTCAGCTTGATTCTCTCACTGGATATAGAAACCAAGCATTGGTTTCCCACCCATCTAAGGAGATTCATAAGCCAAAACTAGAGAAAAAGATGGATTCAGCCGGCAGTGAGAGTTTCTCCAAGCCACCTTCTAAGTTTGATTCAAAACCCCATCCCAAGCATTGGAAATCTTCGAAGTCTGGTGAGTCTTCCTCCAAGACATCAAAGTCCACCGGTGAGCCTTGCATTTTTTTTGACAAGGAAGGACATCCAATTTCCAGGTGTTGGAAATGCTTAAAGGATTTAGAGGAAGCTATGTAGAAGAATCATATCTCCTCACCTCATCCATATTCCTCTTCCATAGGGAAGGGACCTTCTCTTTTTGCATGATCTTTGTCTTCTGGTGCCACTTGGATTATTGATTCAGGTGCTTCTCAACACATGTCTCACTCTTAGTAGCTAGTCACTACACTTTCCACAGTGATACTTCATGTATAGACATTGGTGACTCTACACATCTTACATCTACAGGTTCTGGTACTGTGTCATTCCCTGGAGGTTGTCTATAGGATGTACTTCTTGTTCTTGACATTTCGACAAACCTCCTTTCAATTTTTTAGATTTTCCATTCTAGCTCTGGGAAGACAGCTGAGTTCTCACTACATGATGTGGTTATTCGAGAACTCTATGATCCTGATTTGATTATGGCCACTAGCAATGTACATCCTCAGTCTCACCTATTTAGTTTTGATGTCTTTGAGAGTTTAGATGCTTCTGGGGTCTCTCTTGTGGCACATGCAGATTCAGTGAGAACAGTTTGGAATTTTCATTTTGGCAATGTCAATTACAGATACTTACAGTAGATGAGTACACAGTAACTTGTGAGTGGGCTTCCTTTGATTTCTTGTATTGATGGTGTATGTCAAGGTTGTGCTCTTGGAAAACATCATAGGGATCTTCTTCCTACATGTTGCTCCACTCATGCTAAGGAACCTTTGGATCTAGTACACAGTGATGTCATGTCATTTCTGACTCCTTTTGCAGGGGCTCACTATGTGCTTACTTTCATTGATGACTTCTCTAGACGTACTTGGGTATATTTTCTCAAGAACAAATCTGATGTCTTTGATACCTTTTGTGTTTTCAATATATTTGGGGAGAAGCAATCTAGTTATTCGATCAGGAGGATACACGTCGATAATGGGGGGAGTATAAGAATCAGGATTTTAGATATTTTTGTACTTAGCATGGTTTAAAGAATCAATTGAGAGTTCCACACACCCCTCAGCAGAATGGTGTTGTTGAGAGAAAGAATAGGACTTTACAGGAGATGGAAAATTGTATGCTTCAGTCACAATCTATGCAACCTTCTTATTGGGTTGAGGCAATCAATTTTGATAACTTTATTCATAATTGGATGCCTCATAAGGTATTCTAATATATGACTCTAGAGGAGGCTAGGTCTTAGATCAAGCCCAATGTTTCCACATTTCAAGTTTTTGGTAGTGCAGCTTGGGCATTTATTCCAGATGCTCAAAGGAAATCCACGGATAGGAAGAGCCGAACACTCATATTTTTTGGCTACTGTGAGGATGTCAAGGTGTACATGTTTTTTTATCCTGATTCCAGAGAGGTCTTTTTTTGACGGGATGTCCAGTTTGATGAGCGCTATCCTCTGATGGATTCTTCATCACCAACTTCTCCCTCACTATCTACTCCTCCTTCATCTCTTTAGGATTATTTTTCTCTTGATGATGATGATGATGATGATCCACCATCACCACCACATGCTCTAGTTATGCCCCAGTGGGCCCATTTTACAATTGATGCAATAGGTTTTTTGGAAAGTGATCCTACAGATAGATGTTGTACTCAAGTTCAGACATCTGGTTCTAGCCTTCTAAGTCATGCCATTTTAGATGAACCTCAAAATTTTTCAAAGGAAACAGGTCACATAGAGTGGGATATGGCTACAGATGAGGATTATTCTTCTTTAATGAAGAATCATACTTGGGATTTGTGTTCTCTTCCAAAAGGGAGAAATTTGGTTCAGTGCAGGTGGTTGTACCATACCAAGTATGTTGTTGATGGTTCTATTGAAAAGTATAAGGCTCATCTTGTTGTAAAGGGGTTTTCTCAGGTGGAGGGTATTGATTACTCTGGGACCTTTTCTCATGTTTCCAAGATGAATTCTATATGCCTTGTACTTTCACTTGCAACTTCACATGGATGGCTAGTTTTTCAGATGGATGTGAAGAGTGCTTTCTTGCATAGAGATCTCCAGGAGGAGATCTATATGGATCAGCCCCCAGGTTTTGTGTAGGACTATTCCTTAGTTTGTAGGCTTCAACATTCATTATATGGTCTCAAACAAGCCCCTCAGGTTTGGTATGAGAAGATGGACTCATTTTTTCTTTCTATACACTATACACATTGCCATTATGACCACACGGTGTATCTTCAACATCAGGAGATTGATATTTCCATACTTATTCTCTATGTTGATGATACTCTCATCACAGGTAGCTCATGCTCCATGATTTAGGATATACAGTGAGCATTGATGGAGCAGTTTGAGATGACCGATCTTGATCTTCTACATTACTTTTTGGGCTTATAGATTATACAGTCTTCTGATGGTATTTCACTCATTTAGCAGGAGTATTCTCTTGATATTCTTCATAGATTTGATATTCTTGATTCTAAGCCTGCACCTACACTATTTTAGTCAGGTGTTGTTTTTTCTTCCGCATGTTTTACACCTTCAATGGACTCCACTTTGTATAGACATTTGATTGGCAACTTGTTGTATTTGACACACACCCATCGCAATCTTTCCTTTGTAGTTGGACTTGTCTCTAGGTTCTCCCATGATCCTCATGAGAGCCATTGGAAAGCTTCCAAATGTATTTTATGGTATCTTTGGGTCACTAAAGATTTTGGCATTCACTACACATCAGGTTCCCCACACATCATTGGCTTCACTGACTCAGATTGGGTTGGTGATGCTAATGATCAGAGGTCTACTTATGGCTTTGTTTTTTGCCTTGGTTTTGGTCCTATCACATGGTCATGCAAGAAGTAGACTGCTACTGCATTATCATCTACAAAGGATGAGTACCAAGAAGTGGTATTAGAAAGTCACGATATTTTATGGCTTCGACAGTCTATGGTTGAGTTTGGGTTTCCTCCTGATAGTCTCACTATTCTTGGTGTGACAATCAGAGTGCCATATTGTAATATAAGAAAAATATATGTGAATGTGTGTGTAAATGTATATGTATTAAGTGTATGAGATGATGGAATGGATAGATATTTGTGATGGTTTGGAAATGGTGTTGAGGAGAAGATAAGATTCTCTTCCTAGCCCCAAATTTCACAAAGGAAAGATCCACTTTGATCAACCATAACAAAATGTTTAATGTACAAATGCATCAATCAATCAGAAATAAAAAGAAAGAAGAAAGCCTTAAAATCCTGAATAATGGATGAAGATTATATAATATATTTGAATTGATTAAAACCTTAATTGAAATGAAATATTTACCTTGGAATATAGAAGATCTGGAAAATCCTATTTTCTGATGTCTGTGTTGAGTTTTGACAAGTTTTGCAACCAAATCTGGAACATAAATGCAGAGATGGAAAAAACCCATAAATATTTTTCTTTTCTGAGTCAGGTTGAACTTGACCTCTTTGTGAGGGTGCAATCGTACCCCACAATGTCAACCTCGACCTGCACTACTTTGACAGAAATGCTTTTTCGCAGATCCCGAAAGTTGGCCAAAAAGGGCATCCAAATCTTCTCTTAGATTTGTTGTCATGTACCTATACCTGCAAGAAAAAGGATTTTTGTTTGTTGGGGATGGGTTTGCCTTAGTCAAACCCCAATTTAGGAATTAACCTTGAAATCAATAATTGAAATAGAGAATGCTAGCAAGTAGTACAAGTAAATATAACAATGAAGTTATGATATTCAATAGATATGCAATTGTATTTTGAATGTAAAAAAGTATGTAAATATGAAAGCTTGGACTCAATATTAAAAACTATAAACCTCCATTATTTTATGCTTGGAATCCACCTTGAAGGAAGAATGAATGAATCTTGAGGATGCACAAAGGATCTTGAAGGAAGATCACACCACCACGATGGATAGCTCTAGGGTTTGAATGATGAATCTTGAATGCTTGAACCAAATCCCTTCAAAGGATTGAATGTTTGAATCCTTGATCTTAAATAGAGAACTTAAATGCTTGAGAGGAATACTTGAAACCTTTATTGGACACTTGAAAGCTTGAAAACATGTAGAATAATAGATGCTTGAAAGTAGATAATAATGTGCTTGTCCCCAAGTAGATGATCTTGCTTAGTGAAAATGTGAGGAGGAAAGATTCCTTATATACAAGTATAGGGCACAATATTCTAGAGAGGCCTACATAGGATAATTAAATTCCAATTATACCTATACCCCTAGAAGTGGACCTATATTAAATATAATTTAAGATCGTCGCTACGGAACCTGAAATAGCCGACCCGGAAGCGGGAAAATGAACTTTTGAATGTCCCCCGGAAGCTGAAAAAATTTCCAATTGGAAATGGGGACTTGGGTCAAGGTCAACCCTAACCTAAGTAAATTTTTAGGTCAACCTTGACCCAGGGAGTCAAAACCCCTAGAAAATGTGCCAGGTGGGATAAAAAGTGCCCAGAGAGGCCCAATCAGGGTCCTAAACAAGTACAGAAGCTGGAGAGGGTGCAAAAATGAGAGGACAACATGATTATGGTCTAAAACACCACCTAAGGAGGGATAAACATTCTTAACATGGAAGTGCTTCCATTTTAAGATGATACATTAAGCCCCACTTTACCGGGAGTATGGAAATCAAACATACTTGCCGTAAAGTTAGAAGAGAGACTCTGGTGGATCACAACGAGGTAGAACATTACTTAGTCAAGGACATGAGCCCCCAAGCCAAGGATTCTAACTCAACATACATGCACAAAGGTAAGAAATAAAAGAGAAAATAATCATAGAAAGCATAAATGACTACATAAGCAAGACAAGAGCAACACTATAAATAACATAGCTTCATGATCTAATCCTACTAGCATGAAAGCGAAAGAGAGAAAAGAGAAATTCATTACCTTGCCTAGTAAGATGCCAACCTTACCATGAATCACCAAGGAGGGAGAGCCCAATAGGTTCACCCATAAACTATTCTTTGTAATTGTAATGTGTCTTATGATGGCTTTTGGAATACCCATAGATCCGCATTCTTGTATCACTATGGAATATAAAATGTGTGTCTCTTTAGGATTTAGCAACTTTTGTGTGTTACCTTCCAATGATTTAGCATATATGAATTTGAAAAATGCGCATCTCTTCAGGATTTAGCAACTTATGTGTGTTACCTTCCGAGGATTTAGCAATAATAAAAGTAAAAATAGAAATGTGTGTCTCTTCAGGATTTAGCAACTTATGTGTGTTATCTTCCAAGGATTTAGCATGTTGTAAAATGTAAACTATAGTATAAGAGATACCCTATATATGCCCCCCTCCTTATCGTGGCTACCTAATAGAAAAAATAAGGAAGAGAAATGAGGATACCTACTTCATAAAGTAAGGAGATATCTTGTTAACAAAAATGTACACTATAATCTTAGCGAAGAGTGTTGACCCTTACATCTAAGAGCATAGATAATCATGAAAAGGATATGTCACTTATGGAAATAGGATCATCAAAGAGGAAGAGATCTTATCAAAAAGATTCCCACCGTAGAGGATTGCTTAGGATAAAATATCATCTTTCAAAGAAAATTAAAGAGGGACCAAAGATTCAATCATCAAGCCCCCTACGATAAAGAGGAAGTGGAATCTTGGAATGAAGGAATCAAACTCTAAACCAAAGGAAGGGAAAGAGTTTATAAAGAACATAATTTGGAAAATAAAGAAGAGGTGATGACCTAGGACAATCACCTCTCATATAAGAGGGTATCCATAGCCAAAAAATAATCTTTATAAGGAAATAATGTTGTACAATAAACAAATGTCACTAAGCTAAGGAAAGTAGATCCTTAGATAGAGAGAAAAGAAGGAAAACCTTGCACCCCAGGGATGAAAGAAAGGGATATACCAATCATATCAATAAATTTTGTAAAGAGGTATCTTTTTAAAACAAATGTCCTAGAAAAGATATCATGAATATTAGAAGATATCTATGGATGATTATGAGCAAAGGAATGAATGTATCATAATTCAAAACCATAGGGATAGAATATAGAAAGAATAACCAATTAGGCTCAAAACAAAATACATGCTAAGAGCATAATGGATCCTAGAAAAAAATGGAAGAAATACCTCTTTCCCCCCAGTGAAGAGACAAGAGGGAGAATGATATATATTATAGAAGAACAAGGGGTATTCCCCGTATGGAAATTATGAAGAAATTATAATACCGCACGAGAGTGAGATATAAATCCTAAAGTAGATCTTTCTCTAACATACATCTTAAAATGCACACAATCAACAAGTAAATGTGTATTACTATAATTAAAAGGACATTATACTTGGAGAGAGCATCTTTCCGCATAGGTTTAAAGATTTCTTTCTTAGAATTCATTAACTAGACATATACCTTCTTAGCCACATCTTGACGGGTATCACGGTAATCTAAGGAAGGTGTTGGAAGAAGAACATGAAGAGGAGGATGACAATCACAATCAACCACCTTAAGTTGAGATAGAGGAAAATCTAGACCATGCTTATATTTTTTAGGGGGTAGATGAACTAGATATTTAATACCATGTTCATTAACACCAAGCCCTAAACCCTTATCACCTTGTTTAGCCACCATATTGTATCTTGTGGTGTACATATCTTGTAAAGCTTCTACAGGAGGTGATTGTTTACGGTGATCATGAGAAAATGTTGTGTAAGGCGGAATGATAGGTTTAGAAGAATTTTTGTTTATCTTCCCTTTAATATCATCATGGATTGGATAAGAAGGGGAAGGTAAATAAAATAATTCTTGAACATCTGCATCATGAACCATAGTTTGAGCTCCATCACGAGTGTGGGAAGAACTAGGGATAGAAGATGGAGAAATAGGAGTGGGAATATTAGGAATTGGATTAGGAAGGATAGGATGAGGATTAGGAAGATCAGGAACTAAATTAGGAATGATAGGATTAGGATTAGGAAGATTAGTTAATGGGGTATTATCTACCAAATTCTTCACATAATCCAAAAGAACAATAAGTCCACTACACAAATCCTTAATGAAAGTTTTGAAAGTAGGAAGACTAATATTAGTTAATCTCAAAATAGCATAAGAAATTGAAAAATGAAGAGCAACAAATATGATGAAATGGATGATACTTTCATAAACATCATAAGTACTATAAAGAGATGCTAAAATAATAAGAATGAGGAAAATAACCATACCCCAAAGTAGCTTAAAGATCTTCATACTGAATGAAATGCAAGAAATGTTTTTGTATGTTTATGAGTATGTAGATTTTTTTGTATTTTAAAATGCAAGAGCATAAAATAAAACTAATTTAATATGTATGCAAAATATAGTCCTTAAGGAAAAGAGGTAAGGCATCTAACACAAAAAATAAATATTTGTCTATCGTGGGTTAACCAAAATGTAATATAAGAAAAATATATGTGAATGTGTGTGTAAATGTATATGTCGTAAGTGTATGAGATGATGGAATGGATATATGTGTGTGATGGTTTGGAAATGGTGTTGAGGAGAAGATAATATTCTCTTCCTAGCCCCAAATTTCACAAAGGAAAGATCCACTTTGATCAACCATAAGAAAATGGTTAATGCACAAATCCATCAATCAGTCGTAAATAAGATCAAGAAAGAAGAATCCTTACAATCCTGAATAATGGATGAAGAGTATATAATATATTTGAATTGATTAAAACCTTAATTGAAATGAAACATTTACCTTGGAATATAGCAGATCTGGAAAAGCCTATTTTCTGATGTATGTGTTGAGTTTCGGGAAGTTTTGCAACCGGATCTGGAACACAAATATAGAGACGAAAAAAACCTAGAAATATTTTCCTTTTTTGAGTCAAGTCAACCTTGACCTCTTTGTAGGGCTTGAATCATACCCCATAATATTGACCTTGACCTACACTACTCTGATGGAAATTATGTTCGCAGATCCCAGAAGTTGTTCGAAAACGGTATCCAAATCTGCTCTTAGATTCACTGTCTTGTACCTGTATCTGTAAGAAAAATGGTTTTGTTTATTGGGGTATGGGTTTTCCCTAGTAAAACCCTGATTTAGGAATTATCCTTGAAAACAATAATTGAAATAGAGAATGCTAGCAAGTAGTAGAAGTAAATCTAACAATGAAGCTATGATATTCAATAGATATGCAATTATATTTTGAATGTAAACAAGTATGTAAATATGAAAGCTTGGACTCAATATTAGAAACCATAAACCTCCATGATTGTATGCCTGAAATCCACCTTGAAGGAAGAATGAATGAATCTTGAGGATGTACAAAGGATCTTGAAGGAAGATCACACCACCATGATGGATAGATCTAGGGTTTGAATGATGAATCTTGAATGCTTGAACCAAATCCCTTCAAAGGCTTGAATGCTTGAATCCTTGATCTTCAATGGAGAACTTAAATGCTTGAGAGGAAGACTTTAAAACCTTGATTGGAAACTTGAAATATTGAAAACATGTAGAATAATGGATGCTTGAAAGTAGATAATAATGTGCTTGTCCCCAAGTAGATGATCTTGCTTAGTGAAAATGAGAAGAGGAAATATTCCTTATATACAAGTCTAGGGCACAATCTTCTAGAGAGGCCTATATAGGAGAATTAAATTCCAATTAGACCTATACCCCTAGAAGTGGACCTATATTAAATATGATTTACGATTCATCACTTCAGAGCCTGAAATAGCCGACCTGGAAGCAGCAAAATGAACTTTTGAATGTCCCCCAGTAGCCGAAGAACTTTCCAATTGGAAAGGGGAACTTGGGTTGAGTTTGAGGTCAACCTTGACCTAGGTTAGGGTCAAGGACAACCCTAACCTAGGTCAAGGTTGATTTTGACCTTGACCTAGGGAGTCAAGACCCTTGGAAAATGTGTCAGGTGGGATCAACAATGCCCGAAGAGGCCCAATTAGGGTCCTAAATAGGCACAAAAGTTGGAGAGGGTGCAGAAATGAGAGGAAAACATGATGATGGTCTAAAACACCCCCTAAGGAGGGATAAACATTCTTAACATGGAAGTGCTTCCATTTTAAGATGATAGACATACATATTTCCCGCAACCCAGTAGAAAATCAGTGCACATAACACATTGAGATCCACATGCACTCCATCAGAAAGTTGATTCTAGATGGTGGTCTCATCTTGGAGTACATACCTATAGAAGAGAAGGTTTCATACATATTCACTAAACCTTTGGCCTCTCCACGCCATGTCTAGTTGTGTGCTATGCTACAGGTGAAGGAATTTGTCCTTCGGGGGTCTCAGTGAGGAGAGGCCTTCCTTCCTTCACATTTTTTTTCAGCATGTTTTTTCCATCTCTTTTTGCAGTAGATTCTTTTCCATGTGGTTTTCTCTAATTCTCCACTTTACAGAGATTTGGTTGTGATCGGGTACCTAATCAGGTCTTGTTGTCGGGACCCAAATTTATTACTTTCAGTAGTTATTTCTAGGTTTTAGTTTCTCCCTAATTTTATCTTAAGGGGGTGTTAGAGTAAAAAGGTATTTCTATGTTCACTTATTAATTAAATCATTATTGATTTAATTATTTAAGTCACCTTTTTATCTCTTGTTCACTTAAGCTAAACTTTAGGCACTTAATAATTCTTTATTAATTATTCATGCAACCTAGGTTTCTCTACCTTCTTGTTGTTTGATCTCCTTTATAAGGATTGATCTCTTTGGATTTTATCATTCCCTCTCTTAATTAATATTTTATCTTTTAAATCATTCTGAGTTTTGTCTCCAAGCTTTGCTTTTATTACAGGTTAATTTGTATCCTGTGGATCTTGGTAGTTGAATTCTATCTTCATCTTCCTCTAATGTGATATTTGACTCATCATAATCTATCCTCCTCCACCAAGAATATCTTCCTTCCTTACCCCTCTATGTAGGATTAGACAAACTACAATCTATCAACATCTGCCAATATGTATCTTCACTGACATCATACAAATTCTTGTGATATTTTCAAACCTATCCATAACTATTACATCTGCACGTAAACCACAATTAGAAATAGTATGGAAATAAATTGTTCTCATTTCCTCTCTTACTTTATGTTACATAAATTATTTCAATTTCTTTAATTCCTCCAAAAGAGCAACCATTACTGAAATTTATTCCTCTTTCATGTAAAATACATGACACTTTTTTGTCCCTTAGATTCTCTTTCAAATAATTTCCTCTCTTCTTTCAATAGAATATCATCCCCATCATCCTCAAATCGTGTATCAAATTTAGGATACTCTAAATCCACTTTCTAAACTTTCACTTCCCTTACATTCTTCATTTTCATTACCTAATGAATTGTCCATAATGACCGCCATCTCTTGTCTTCTTTTTTATTTTCTTACGTCATTTCTTTTCTTCTTTTTATTTGTGTAATTTTCACTTGTGAAGGCTAATTTCATATATTTCTCTCATGTCTTCCTTCTATCCAATGGATGCAACATTTTTCTCTAACTCCCATTACTTCTTATTCCAAGAAGATTTTCTTCTTCTCAAATCTCTTCCAAAGTTTTTTTTTCCATTTCAATATCTCTTCCTAATATGCCTAGTGTGGCCTAAATATTCTTCAGTTCTTCACAAAGATTTATATTTCCTTCATCTTTCCAACATTGTTCCTAAAATGGAATTCGCATTGGTTCCTTCATGAACCATCTTATCCTCACCTTCAAACATATATTATCCACTTCAAAAACTTCCTCATAGACTTACTTGTGCTCTTTAACTACATGACTCTACTTGCAAAAATCTCACACTTGCTTATCTTGTGCCCAACAGACAACTTTCTAGAAGACGCACTTCTCTCTTGTGCACCTTCTACCTAGTCTTAACCTCTCCTTGAGGATAAAACTATCACACACACCCTAATATTATCTTATTCAATGATGTTTTTACATAATGTGTTTTAGCTACTCATTTCACCTTTCTACTCTTCCAAACAAATAACTACAACACTTCCCTGCCAAAAAACTAGTTATGATATTCATCACTTGTCTCTTAACACATAAAAACATCTTTTCCTTAAAAATCTCTCATTTCCAAATCTTCAAACTCACCATGACAAGGATCTTCTCGCTCTAATAATATTTAATATGGATGAGATTGGAGATAAGCGCAATCTCCTAGCCTCAAGTTTACAAGAGAAATAACACACTTATCTCATTCAATGCATTCAAACCTATATCCAATGATTTGTTTTTCCATGAGCTATTTTATCCGGAGACCAAAATCCTCTCCTCCATTGTTACACATCATTTATAGTTCTCATTCTATTTCTCTACAACCCCAACATTCATAGCTCTTTTTCATTTCACACTCTCTTCTTTATTCTTGCACACTTACTCTTATTCATGTGCTTTAACCTTTCCATATCGCCTCTTGTTCTCTTATGTTCAAATATGCATCATGAGATGCACAACCTATATATACATCCTTATCCTGCATATCCTCAATTAAGTTAATAATTTATTTGCACTACATGCTCTATCCTTTACATTCTTCTAGAGCTACAAACCTCTTTTTGTCTCTTTCATATACTTTCACTGGTGCATTATTCCTTTTTGTTCTAAATTGTGTTTTTCTTGCACTATTCTTCTCCTCTACCTATTCTATGCTTCTTCCTCTTTCATGTGCAAACATCCAATTTATTACCTTGTGTGTCTATTCTCACTCTATGACCTCTTTCCTATGCTATTGCATCCTCATTCTTTCTTGTGCCTCTTCTTTATTCATAATTTTCTACTCTTTAAACTTTATGCAAACATGGGACAATAAGTTTGACTCAAAACCTCCACAATTGGACCTTGATAGAAATATCATAATTTGACTTGTGGAAAAATTTCTCCTAGTTATCAAGTGCTAAAATCTTGACTCGTAATGCAAATAGTTTCCATTAATCCACCTTGCCAATCCTAGATAAGAATATGTTGTGTCTAAATATTATAGGGGCAATCAAGATAATGATCACATCCCATAAAAGTGAAATGCTCAAATAATCAATGGAGGAAATTTGAATCTCTTTCTTATCCTATGGATCTTCATTTACCATACATGTAACATACGCCAATCTCTCATCTTTAGAGTCCAATTTACCTAATAGTATCTTGTTTCCTATTGGAATTAATGGGAAGTAGTACTAAGAGGGGAGGGGTGAATCAGTACCTCTAAAAATTTTAACACCTTTCACAATTCATCATTAGTAATAATTCATTACTACATTACTGACCATTACTGTTGTTCTTTCTTATGCATTTATTGTTCAATCATAATCTTTAATAGTTTGCAACATTCATGAAATTAATAAACACATAACACAAGATATGGTATCACAGAAAACTCATGTTAGGAAGTAAAAACTGCGATGGGGATGGCACCCACAAAACTTCACTATCTGTAGAATGGAAGGGAGCCAGTAAAGGCTTACAATTGATCACTTCTGATGATCTACCCTGTTAGTAGTATTAAGGTGGAGACCATTTAAGATCTACTATATTAAGAGATTTAGCAACACTGATTTAAGTGTGCACTCGGTTAAGAGATTTACAACAAGACTGTTAAGTCCACCTTCCTTGAAAGGATTTATTATGCGTACTACACTTGTTAGAATGAGTAAAAATGTTGACCTGACTATATGCAATCTACAATTTCTGATTACAGATCCATTAAAGATCTCAGAATAATAATATCACCTTAAGTGATTGATGAATACCTTTTCTCTGCTCGTCGGTAGCTTGTGTTCTTGTTCTTTAAACTGATTTGATTCTTTTTATGTCCTTCTGCATGAATTCACTTTTTTGGTCTCTAGATGATCTCTGTGGATACAATCTTCATTGAAAAAAAATAGTTTACAATAGATTGAGAATTTATTTATACAATTCTTTGACCTATTCTAGAATCACTCATTACAATGTTAATTCTTAGATCCAAGGTTTACAACTTGACCTTGGTCTTTAGTTTGCATGTTTTAAATTAGTAAAACTAATTAAAACAATATTAAATACATTTCTTCCTCTGCACATAATGGATTTAAAAGTAAATCAAGAAGCTATAAATACAACTTCAGTGATTTATCTGACGTGGAAAGTTGGATCCACTTTTGCGGGATGTAACTGACTGTCGGTTCTTGGTCATCAGTTTGAACTGAAAGTTTGTCGGTGTTCCTTTGTTGAACTGATCATTGGGTTCCCTTCATCTGTCAAGTTCCTCTTTGTTTTGTTCCCTCGGGTTGCACTATTGTTACTTGTTGGGTTCCATTTATCTTTTTTTCATCGGATAACACTGAATAGTGTTTGTCGGGTAACCTTGGTGTTGGGTAGTGCTTTGCCCTGTCTGTCAGTGTAGTGACAACTGATGGTGCAGATCATATTTTTCATTGTGTATACTAATGGAAAAATATAATGCCTTCAATCTCCCCATTTGACATTAGTATCAAAAACTGATATGTGCATAATACTAAAGTGTTTAGTATGTACACTATGTATGTATCCTTGTCATCATATGACTCCCCCTAACTATATGCATCGGTATAGTATAAGTATGTGTACATGTATACTATACATTATTTGTTATTTTCTCTATATATACATATTATTTCCTCCTTTTATTTCCCCTTTCTTTTACTATACATATTATTTCCCCCTTTTAACTGAGGTGATTGAAACATATCATTTCCCCCTTTCTTTGATACTTATGATAAAAATGTACAACTTATAATATGCCAAGATTGTGACAAAAATATGTAGCTTACAATGTGTCAAGTATATGGGAATGGGTTGTCTTCATATCTTCGAGCATTTTCTCCCATTTTTCTTCCAGTTGTTCTAGTGTCATGTGTTGTAGCTCTAGCCTTGCATGCATATCATAAATGTTGTCTAGGACAGACATTTCAGGAGTGGAAATTAATGTATTTGCCTCTGTCACATGTTGTTGCAGGAGTGAAAGTGTTGGTAAGAGCTGAGCTTGGAGCTCATTTACCTCATCTTTCTACTTTGTCTATTTAATTTGTATGTCCTGACTCAATTTATGAGCCTGTTTGATTTTCTCATTGTGCAATTTTGTTCTTCTTCATTATTTGTGAGACTTTGTGCACTCATTTTAAGATCAACATCAATTTTTTCTATCCTGTCAGTATACTCCTATGTGATTTGATCTAGTGTACACAATTTTTGTATCAAGGTAATATCTTTTGAGATGATTGGATCAACTGTGCTTACCAATTCAGAAAGCTTTGCCTTTTTCAATGCCACTTCATGGCTTATCTTCTCAGCTAGCTTGAACTCACACTTTTTTTCAAGTCTTTCTTCCATGACCTTCTCAGCATCTATGTTCTAAGATGTTATTACATCTGTGAGTACCACCAATTGATCAAGCATTGGGGTGGTCTAATCAATTTCTACATCAAGTACTATTTGCTGAAGTATTCCTCTTGCTACTTCGAGTACCTTAGCCTCTTTTTTTGCTTTCTTTAGTTTGTCTTGCATGGATTTTCTCTCACAGAGTCTTGCATATTTGGTCAAATAAATTGGATCCAATGTCCTTGGATCAAAAACTGGAATCTCAATAATTTCATCCATAGTTACTGGATTCTTATGCTTTCTCTTCTTCTTCTTTAACATTTGCAGGGATGCAAATGTATGAACTACCATAGCTAGTTCATTTGTCCTTTCTGAATTGCTTGGTGAAGACTTTGTGGAAGATACTTCGTGTGTCTTCTGCTCAAGTTGTACCTATTAGTTTGGTGGAGACGTCTCTCCATCAACCTTGGGTGTCTCTGTAGGTTTTTCTTTTGATTTCTTCTCCTTCTTATATTGCTTTGCTTTTTCACCTTTTTTATTTCTGTGTGTCCCTTCTTCCTTTTGTGTGTCCTCTTTATTTTGATCAGCAGACTTATCTATCTGATCATCGGTTGCAGCTTTCTCTGTAGTTGTATCCTTTGTATTATATGTGGTTTCTTTTGCTTCTCCATCACCCTTGTTCTCGGGTGTGCTTGTGTCCTCTACAGTATTACCCTCCAATATATTGATTGCCTTCATTAATACTGGCATGTTTCTTTGAGTGGTAGCTTGGGCTATATCTTGAGTGGCGTCTTGCTCATCGGTTTGATCTTTTTGAGCAGTGACATCCTCATCTTTTTGTATCTCCTCTGCAAGTTCTGGTTCTGTTAAGTCAATGACTGATGTGTCCTACCATGTCTCATCAGCAACATTCATATCTTTATCATCTGAATTCTTCAAATCTTGTTTCTGTTGACCTTTTAGTGTAATGAATATTACATCATCTTTCTTCTATGGATCTTTATCAGAGTCATAATTTGTGATCTCTTGAATTTCAAGACTATCCATGACTTTGTCCAAATATATTGGCTCCATGTCTTTTGTATTGTCCAAAGCAATGTGCTGAGGAATTTCCTTCTCTTTCTCCTCCTCTCTATGAGGTGTGTTGGTGAGAAGTAACTGATTCTCACCACTTTTTGACTCTGTCAGTAGATCCAAGAGTTGTCTCTATTTTTTTTTTTTCATAGTATCCAGCTCTATGAATTTATCCTCTAGTACTTTGTATGCCCTTATTTTGGATACAAATTTACCTGAATGCTTCTTCAATATTTCTTTGATTTCTTCGATTTTGGATTCAGGAGGCATTAGTTTGACAAGTACCCTCTCCCTTGCTTCTCTCTTGGTCTGTAGAGCATATGACCATTATTGGGATGCTTTGTTACCAAGCTCCTTGGGTATTTGATTTACAAATTCAGCTAGTACATATTTGTGCTTGATCATTGACCTTATAACTGCATCTTGTATTTTGTTCTGGTCTTCTAGTTGTAGTGTATCCCATTGTCTGATTTTATTGTCAGACATGGTGCCAAATGCAGTAATATGTTTAGCAGCTTCATCAACAGTTTGATTCATGTAATTCTTCTTTACTACATCAGGCTCATCATCTTTAGTATCCTCTATGTCAGCCTTTGTCCTAACCAACATTTTCCTCTTCTTTGGAGGTGTTGTTTTCACAGTTTGTTGCTTGGTTTTCTTTGCTAGTTGCTTCCTCTTATAGGTCCTTACTTGACCTTTCTTAAGAGGGGTAGTATCATTTTTAACAGTTTGACTTCTTGTCCTCTACTTCTTTGTTGGACGTGGAGGTGTATCAGATTCAATCTTCTAAGAGTTTGATATATGTTCCTCATGGCCTTCACCAATGGTTCCCTATTCATTAGTTGCTTCTATTTGTTCTTGTTTTTCTTGTTCCTCCTCTGTAACCGATAGAATCTTTTTAAGATTCTTGACCATTTTTTCTTTCTTATTAACAGTCTTCTTGATTTGTAGGCCTCATTTTATCTTTGATCTGGCCTCTTCATATGTTCCAAACCTAGGTTTTTTGTTGTCAATAGGATCATTAATTAATGCATCAAATGCATTTATAGCTTGATCAATATTTATTTCATAATCTAATGGTGCTAACCAAGTTTTCCTTGGTACAACTATTTTTATGTGGGTGAAATCAGTATCCACCATAAAACATATTTCATCCTTATGCTTTTCTATTAGTTGCTCAGGGATCCTAGTCCTTTCCATCATCTTTTCCTTCAACTCAAAGAAGTATGCAGACATAACAAATTCAAAATTGTCCCCTAGTGACTTAATCAGTTCACTAATCTGTTGAGTTACCGGTTTGGTAGTGTCCCATTTTACTTTTCCTACTGAAGGAAAGTATTCTTGAAAATAGAAAAAGATACACATGATAAGTGAGCCGAACTTACATGTGTTGGTCTTTGTAGACCTGATTGTGTTCATGTTTTCATCAAGTTGTTTCAACAGGATCTCACATAGATCCATCTGTATGCCTTTGGTTACAATCTTGTAATCTGTGCTTACTGATGTTGTAGATATGTTGTTTAACCTTTTTTCTTGAAATATTTTATAACCAATCACACATGCATCAAACCTTAGTTCTTCGTCGGTGATGGTGTTTACTTTCAGACCTCTGTTGTCCCATTCAGCTTTTGTGAGTTTTGTGACTTATGGCCTAGAGGGATGTTTTTGAGCCTTGGGCTTGTTAGTTATTGGATAAATAGTGATAGCGTGAAGGACATCCTTGGTGATTATTTTGGGTTTGATCCAACCACAAATTTTGGTCATGCAATCTGCTAAGTACCAACCTGATCCAGTCGGTCTTGAAGTCCCTCAAGAAATGTAGGGAATTAGTTAACCCTTTGACTTCCAAGTGTTTGTGTTCTTCCTTCAGGTTTCCTTTGGCATCACAAAGCTTCTTATAAGCTTCATCCATCTCAAGATCACCTATCTCAGCAATTTTGTAGTGAATATAAGACCTAATGTCTTCTATGGGCAAAACCCTAGGTGGAATCTTAGAGAATGCACTAGTTTCATCAGGTTGTGATGCAATCTCTGAGCATATCTTGTATTTGGGCTCTATACAAGTGCTATTCTTAATCAACTTAACCACAATCTATTTATCATTCTTGGTCTTAGTGGTTATTGAGGTGGTTTCCATTTGTTTTCAATTTTTAGCACTTTCTTGAAATTGAGGCTTTCTTGAAAATAATGAAAAAGTACTTTTGGTGCCCTCCATACTTACTTCGATCCGTGATAATGGTTAATGACCTGGTTGCTATGTATTGAATCGAGTCGAGGACACTTCTAATTTTTTCTCTTCAATCACTCTATTTTTTTCTCTGCTTTCTCTTCAAATCATGGGTGTAAAATGAAGTGCTTCCATCAACTATTTATAGGCTTTTACCTTAAGTCAGCAATAAATGCTACAGCAACTCATTGGGTAATAAAGATAGAGTCCGTCGGGAAGACTTCAACAATCATCATCGGTGATGTTGAGGATGCTCAGGATAGCTGTTACCAATATTGCTTTTACCGACAGATATCGGTATTCTGTCATGACAACTTTGTGACTTTTCTTTCTTACCGACGGGTGTCGGGTCACATTGGTAACTTAACCATTTTATGTGTTGACCAACAATTTTTTGTAAGTGTAGAAAACTAATTCATTATGTTCACTGATGATTTTTGGTATGTGTATACCGACGGGGTTGTTTTCTTAGAGTTGGAACAAGTAACACAATATGCATCTTTATTATGCAGATTTTGACTATCTATCAATTTGTATAATGGAACTAATGCAAAATATGAAATGGTGAAATGCAGTTCCATACTTACTTGTTTAGCTTAAGTGGGGGTGGTGATGTCACCGAATCCATTGGATGGGGTGTCACCATTTGTATTGCTTAGTCTAGCTTCATCATTGCTTGAAGCTTTTCTCCATATTTTATCTCTAGCCCTCCGGATATCTTCAATGGTGTTTCCATTGGGATATGTGCTTCTCTCTATCATTCGGTCTTTGCAATATTTCTTGAGATGACCTACTTTATGAGAGTGTAAGCATGTAATTCTGGGGTTTGACAAGCCTCTAGACCTTTTGGTCCATGCCCTCATGCTGTTTGTAGCACTGTGACCATATCTACCACATGATGTACAGTTTGTCCAAGTATTGTAATCCCATACATATTGATTACCAATTCTCTTTGGTTGATAGGGAGTTTATGACCTTTTGGCTTCCATGCTTGCCTTTTCTTTTTCCAGCATTCTTCAGATGTGTGCCCATTCATCTTGCATGTAGAACATATTTGTCCATGTAGGTTTCCTTCTTTGGTCGTTCTATCTTAGTCTTACATTCATAAGCCTTATGTCCTTTCTTGTTACATTTATAACATAATCCTATGAATGTAAATGTAGATTTAGGAATACCTCTCATTTTACCTTGGCATACATTTGATGTGTGCCCTTGCTTTCCACAGTGCTTGCATGTCAACTTTCTTAGTCTTTGATTTTCATAAACATTCTTTGGATTGGCTTGATTTGATGATTCTCCATTTTCGGTAAAGCCTAAACCATTGTTGTTGTTGACTCTTTGTTGTCCTTCAATAAAATCATCCATTCTTTTATTGCTTTCCTCAGCCTTTCTGATAACTTCATTATGTTGTTGTTGAATTCTAACCTCATGCTTTAGTTTTTCATTTTCTTATCTCAGTTCACCAATAGCCTGCACTCTTTCAATAAGTTCTATATTCATTTTGTTTTCTTCTTGACTCATAAGAATAATCTGATTTGTGATCTCATGGTGATGCTCAACATGTCTTTGAATTTATAACTCCTTCTATTGTAGATTTTCTGTAATCTTCCTTATGTCATCAATAGCAAGTGTTATTTTTTTTTTAGCTTGTCTAGCATAACTCATCATATCAATCATTCTTACCATCTGGCTCTCTTGACCGATTTGTAGCATCTTTATTTGCTCTGTCAGATGTTGATTGATCTCCTTTAGATTTGTGATGTTCTCTTCTGATGTATCTGATGTATTACTTGAATTTGATCCTGAGGATTCAAAGAAATCTAGAATCTCTTCTTCTTGATAATCTTTTTCATTGTTTTGGGTAGCCATACCTTTCCTCTCATCCAGAAGCTCTCTCATCTTGATTCTATCTTCTTTATACTATTCATAGAACATCTATATCTCAACCTTTTTATTCTCAATATTCTTATCAAGCTTGTACTTCTCCATTGTATGATCTTTGCTCTTAATCCTTTAAGATTTTCCAAGAAGAGACTCAGCTCTGATACCAATTGTTGGAATTAATGGGAAGTAGTACTGAGAGGGGAGGGGTGAATCAGTACCTCCAAAACTTTTAACACCTTTCACAATTCATCATTAGTAATCATTCATTACTGCATTACCGACCATTACTATTGTTCTTTCTTATGCATGTATTTTTCATTCATAATCTTTAATAGTTTTCAACATTCATAGAAATATTTGTGAAAGTAATAAACACATAACACAAGTTATGGTATCGCAGAAAACTCTTGTTAGGAAGTAAAAACTACGGTGGGGATGGCACCCACAAAACTTCACTATCTGTAGAATGGAAGGGAGCCAGTAAAGGCTTAAAATTGATCACTTCTAATGATCTACCCTATTAGGATTATTAAGGTGGAGACCAGTTAAGATCTACTTTGTTAAGAGCTTTAGCAACACTAAATTAAGTGTGCACTCGGTTAAGAGATTTACAACAAGACTATTAAGTCCACCTTTCTTGAAAGGATTTCTTATACGTACTACACTTGTTAGAATGAGTACAAATGTTGACCTGACTTTATGCAATCTACAATTGCTGATTACATATCCATTAAAGCTCTCAGAATAATAATATCACCTTAAGTGATTGATGAATACCTTTTCTCTGCTCGTCGGTAGCCTGTGTTCTTGTTCTTTAAACTGATTTGATTATTTTTCTATCCTTCTGCATGAATTCACTTGGCTAGTCTCTAGATGCTCTCTGTGGCTACAATATTCATTGAAAAACAACAATTTACAATAGATTAAGCATCTATTTATACAATTCTTTGACCTATTCTAGAATCATACATTACAATGTTAACTCTTAGATCCAAGGTTTACAACACAACCTTGATCTTTAGTTTGCATGTTTTAAATTAGTAAAACTAATTAAAAAATATTAAATACATTGATTCCTCCGCGCATAATGGATTTAAAAGTAAATAAAGAAGCTATAAATATAAATTTAGTGATTTATCTTACATGGAAAGTCAGATCCACTTTTTGCAGGATGTAACTGACTGTCGGTTCTTGGTCGTTAGGTTGAACTGAAAGTCTATCGGTGTTCCTTTGTTGAACTAATTGTCAGGTTCCCTTCATTTTTCAGGTTCCTCTCTATTCTATTCTATCAGGTTGCACTGTTGTTACTCATCGGGTTCCATTTATCTTTTTGTCATAGGATAACAATGAATAGTGTTTGTCAGGTAACCTTGGCATCGGGTAGTGCTTTTCCCTGTCTGTCGGTGTAGTGACAACCGATGGTACAGATCATGTTTTTCCTTGTCTATACTAATGGAAAAATATAATGCCTTCAGTTGCCTTGGATGGGAATACCCAAAAATAAGGTAGATGTCACACAATGTGATTATCCAAATCGAAAGTTGTTCTATTCAATATCCCAAATTATGTGCATGTCAAATTAAATTTGAGCTTAAGTGCATACAATCAAGACTTGGGTCATTCAATCCAACCTAGCTTATCAAAGAACTTCCTTATCCATAGGAGGGAGCTCCTTTAAGGCATGGGAAAATCATGCTTTCTCTCTAGTGGCATTTTACCTAATGTAGGAATATTTTATCTAATTTAAAGTCTCCTAGAAAACACCTTATAAATTCTTCAAAAATAAATAATAAATAATAGAAATCTCAAAACAAGGACTCCAAAACTAGAAAAAGAAAGTTCACAATTTAAAATTTACCCTTTTAGGAAGGCTTGGTTATGGAATTTCCTTAGTGATTGAGCATTGATTCAATTCTAATATTGGTAAATAAAATGGTTTGCCTACAAATTGAAACTTTGACCAAAAGCAAATGTGAAATTTAAAAATAAGAACACCAACATTTATGACATGGATGTCTACCCTTTGGCCCTTACAACCCTAAATTTGATGGTCTAAAGCTTCAAGATCTAATAAAACTTGAATGTAAGGAAAATGACTTTTCTTTTTTTACAAACCACAAATATACTTGGGGTTGAGCCATCACCATAAGAGTCATATTTGCATCACAAACTCTCAATAAATTCTATTTTTTTCTTAAAACCAGTGTGTCAACCCAATTTCTTGACTCTTTGAGTACAAATAAATTGGAGAATGACATTATTTTACCTAGAGGCTAGTTTTTAGCTTTGTAACACAATATTTTTTCTTACAAGTCATTGGGGCAAGGTGACATAGTGCTTCATTCCCACACCATTATTGTACATCCCATTGTCCTTGTTTGTCACGTATTTTGTGGTAACCTTTTGTTAAGATGCACATTCAAGATTTTAGGCCTTTGTTTTGTGGATTTTAGATGTTCAATGAGATTATTTGGTGAAGGTAGAATTTTTCAATCCCCACATTGATGGCAGTCCCCTTATTTGTATTTATTCATTAATTTTATTTTCAAGGCTCTTTATCCTACATATGTTCTCTTTTTTTTCTTTTTTATGGAAATAAGTCAAAATATTTATGCATTTATATAGTGGAATACAACGATTTGAGAAGGCAAAAATCTTAACCACAAGTTGCCTTTGGTTAAGAAACCATGTGCAAGGGGATCCGGTCTGTCAAATTCACCCAAGGGCTGAACCTATTCTTTGCTTTCACTTTTGCAAGATCAATAAAACTTCTCCAATATTTTTCAATCTTCATGGAAGCATTAAGTCATCTCATAGAACCCTTCATTGCTTCTTTTTGGTTCTAGTTATCTATTTATCTTATGTTTTTGCATGGTTGCTTCATAAAGAAAACTTACATTATGCCTTGTTGATTTGTTTAAAAAAGTCTACATTTTACCTTTAAGGTATAGAATCACCCCTTGTTGAGTCAAATCATCTTGGCAATTTATATAGGTTTGGAAATTCTACGTTAAAAAAATTCTTGTGCAATTTTTGCATTAGTTGTGGTTCACTTCACTCTTAATAGAACTTAGGATATAACTACTTATTTACATCCCTAATTGTGGATCTAACCTTATTGATAATTTCTAAACTATTTGTGAATTTTTTGATTGATTCTTTTGGAAAATATTAGCTTGTGCCTCCATACACGACCATAGTAGTAGATTTAAGTGTTTAATATCCTAGTTAATTACATCAAATTTCCAACTCTTTTCACAAGTCTTCTTGCAATACAAACTCATTTTAGCCTCCAAGGTTCTCAATTTGTCATTCGCTAGCTTTTACATTTAGTTAGCCACAATGATAACATTTTTTCAGTCTCTTGCTCCTTTAGCCTTATTTTTTGCTTTCCATCTTCCATCCAACAAAAGGAGCTTTCGAAGCTAAAAGAAGCACAATAAACATTCTTAATATTTTGGATTGTGTGTAATCCTAGGTGTAAGAGTCACACAATATACTCAAGCTTCCAAGCTCCCCTACAAACTAGAAATAGCATTCCACAAGAGAGTAGCAAGAAAGGAATTGTTTGAGTATAGATACAAAATGATACAATGATACATGTTGCCCCACTTTTGGTCTGCATATCTTTTAGACACAGTTGATTTTTGACATTTAGTAGTGATCTTGAAATCTTCCTATAAGTCCTGAGTCTAAACCTAGCTATCCTCTTAGGCTAGGAGGCCTTTATCAAGTTTCCCTAAATTGCCTTCCCTTTCGTGAGCCGGAGGGAATTTGTACCTAAAATCGTGTTTCATTGGGTAAGTTAAGTTCCCAAATCCAGTAAAGGTCATGTTTCGAAAGATTATAGCATTGGTTTAATATACAGTCGAAGTATTTTTCCTTGACATACCCTTTTGCAGTGTTGGCGGAAAACTGGTTCCGAGCTTCTCCTTGTCGAAAAATCACTTACAGAGTGTGTTTTCCATAATTAACAGACTTTAAAGTATCAAAGGTCAGTGAAAGTTGAAAATGAGATATTTGGGAATAAGGAAGCTTTGGGCATTCAGATCAAATCTATTTCAAGAAAAAGGAATGATTGAACAAGGAAGAATTCAAATGCAAGCTTAGTGGTAGAAAAGTGGAAAATGGCTTCTCTGCTACTCCAACCGGCGGGTTTCGACCTGTAGAGTACGTTTTCTTCCAAATCATTATATGGAATAACTTTAAAGAAGACTCATTCTCATAGGTGATCAAGGAATAAACAAAGTCGATGAAATCAAAACATAAAATTTTAGCATCTCAATGAGCTAAATTTCTCCTTCAGCAGATTTTTGAGCAGAGAGCACTCCAAAAATATTTTTCCGTAGAAAGGGAAGCGGGAAAGTAATTTTCTACTACCTCCAGAAAGTTACCGTTATGGTTACTAAAGTGAAAATATGTTTCTTAATGGCCCATGGGGGGTAAAGTAATTAATTCAAATAAACTCATTTTACTCCATAACGGGCTTTTTCATTAATGTCTTGGTCTCTTCATTCGTGTGGCGCGGGAAGTCAGCCGTTAAATGGTAAGAATTCAAAGTTATAAAATTAGTAAGGTATTACAAATAGGATCTACCATATGTTTAATGAATCGTCTGAATCTGAAGCTCTTGTCTATAGTTATTCCTTGCTCTTATGTTCTTGAGAGATACCCCTTATCCCAAGTCAGAATCAGTTGAAGCATGGCTACTAAATTCATGGGATTTGATGGGATGAATGGCATCACATCTAATTGGAAAAAGATTACAAACACCTCATTGAATTTCTTTAATATGCGGGACTTTCAGAGCAGATTGAAGGCAGACCAGACATACCCTGTGACTGAAGAGTTAAAGGAGAGCAGGTTAGTCAAATTTATTGGTTTTCCTGTTGTTGTTCAAGCTCCTGAGCTTGTTCGAGAGTGCATAGCCTGATATAATCCAGATACCAAGAAAATCCTCCTGCCCAACAACACAGTGCTTCTATCCATTGATTGAGATTCTTTCCAGAACTCCCTGCGCATTCTGGAGTAGGCTAAATATTCAAAAATGACATATAGTCGGGTGGTTACCGAATATGGAGCAAAGAAGGCAGTGTGGAAGAAGGAAATAATGAAATCATGGTTTCAAGAGTTGAGGAGCGCCAAAGGCAAGTTGCCAAAAACATTATACGGCATGAATCTAAAGCAAGAGATTGTAGAAATCTTGTGTTTCTCCATAGGATCTGAGGAGAGAGTGACGCATTGAACTTCGTTGAGCATCATTTCTTCTTAGTCCAAGTGATTTTTTTTCAACACCATTTCATCGATTGGGCTCTTATGGTAAGCAAGAATCTCTCTAGTTCCCTAAGTAGAACTAAGCTTCAAAATGAGTTCTACATGTCTTAAGTTCTTTTATATATATTGGCCAAAATTCAAATTTGGCTAGGGCTTCCTAGATTGGAAGAGTTCCCAGATGATGTTAAAAGCTATGAATTTTTCCCATGTCTACAATTACATAACAATTATGTCAAATATCTCAGATTTAATGATACATTTACAATGAGACTGTGTGGGGAGCTACAAGGTTTCCTGCAAAGGACATTTTCTGCTAAAGCCATGGCTTTTATCAGCCAATTTGGTTGCTTTTTCATTCAATTTACAGATTTCTCATATATTCATCTTGCAGGATTTGATGACTTCCCTTTGAAGTTGCCCAGATATCCCGATGATATGATCATATTGGTCGAGGTAATGAGGCAGGCACTCCAAGTGAACCTGATCTATGCTGATGCTAAGAAGAAGGGCTATGACTTCCTAATGACCATTGGAGCTTACAGTTGTGCATCCCGGTCTAAGACAAAGAATGTTCTGAAGACATTCTCAAAGAGGTTCCAGTTGGAGACATATGATGTCTTGAGGCCACAGTATGATCCTCTAAATTATTCCCGAGATTCCTTGAAAATGAGCCATGCAATTTATCATTTTGATGATATTGAAGACTACTGGGCTAATAGAAAAGATTACTTAGAGAGCAGAGAGAGATTCTACGCCAGGTTAACCATTGAACAAATAAAAAAGTTCAAAGTTAACATTATAGTGGAGGGGTTGGAAGATGATAGTCAACATATGTATGATAATATATATTTGGAGAAAATAAAGGCACTCCCTATAAGCTATGATCCCATGCTAGGGTAGGCCATTAAAAACTTGGAAACCTTAATGGGTGGGATTTACAAAAGAACAGAGCAATGGTTTGAATGGACTGCAGGCAGAAGGAAGAGGTTGAAAAGGAAGCCTCCTTCTCAGCGAACCCTGGAAAAAGATGCTTCGAGCACTATAGAAAATTCTTCAGTGACGTTCCTAACTGTGGCTAAAGGTTCATCTTAGCCAGCCGGTGGAGGTCATGAGCCTCCTGAGAAAGAGAACCAACTAAAGAAGACTTATGGATAGGGCATGCTTCCAAACATCGAGTTGACAGAAGAAGGAGTTTCTATAGGCCTGATCAAGCCTATAGAAGAGCCCACTAAAGGTGCAGGACCCAAGAAATCAGTTAAAGCTAGTGTTGTAGATACACAAGTTGATACTTCAGCCCAAGATACTCCAAGACGAGGATCCCCTATTGTAGTAGAGGTGGGTGAAGATATCTCCAATACCTCAGCCACAAAATCAGATGAGAGGGTTGAGAAGAAACAAGAAGCTGCTCAAGTCATTAGATTAGTTTCCTCTTCTCCTACATCAGTGAATCCATTTGCTTCCCCTAAAGCTACTCCTTTGGTCATCATGAATTTGTTCATAGAAGAGTTGGTTTCTACTTTCAAAGTTACCAATGTTGAATCCTGGATAGAACACACTCTAGAGCATAAAAGGAAGAGAACAGAGGAAGGGACTTCCAACAAATATACTCTCTCACGGGCCTTGCAACCCAATACCACAGTGGGTAAAGTAAAGAAGGTGAAAATAATGTCTACACTGGGTCAAGATCCTCAAACAAGGAATTTCACTATGGAGGTGGCCAAGCCTACAAGGGAGGGTAGAATCAAAGATATGACTGCCTCCAATTTTCAGTTGCAGTTGTTTGACATGGGGCTTGCTCGGCATGACACCAAGGTAGATTGGTGGAAATCCACCAATGTGGTAATAGAAGAAGATCTTGAAGAGCTCAAGACTGCTAAAGTTCAACTTAAAGTAGAAGTAGCTGAGCTAACTAATTTCATCAGATAAGTCATCACTCTGATAGCAAGTGTTGCCGGTATCCAGACCACTTTTGATCCTAGTGTTGTGGATAACCAAGCCATCCTAGCCAAGTTGCAAGAGGACTGACACTTCAGGAAGATTGGGAAGAGATGGATCTAGAGGCTCAAATCTGAGGGACTGGTAGTTGTTGAGCAACTCGGTAATGCTCTCCTAAGGCTGGAAATAGAGAGGAATAATATTGACAAGAATCTGCAGACTCTTGCATCAGAGAGAGTGAGATGTCAAGAATGCATAGTAATGTTGCACGTGGTGGTTAAAATGAAGACAAAGGAGGCACTAAAGGCCAAGATATTATAGAAAGGAGACTAGCCTTTGATCAAATGGCTCCAAAGCTTGGAATTTAAGATCGATATAATAATCCAAGCTTAAACAGGGTTGCAGCAAACAGATGTCAAGATCAAGGAGGAGCAGAACAAAGATTTTAAACTCCTTCAATGTCTGCATGCGAAATTATAGACAAGCAGTCAGGGGAAAGAAATGATTGGATTAGCTAGTATGCATAAATCATTTTCTGATTATGTGCATAAGCTGGTATAACAGCCTTCCACCCATTTGGACAAGGTGCCAGAACTCCAACAGTTGAGCAGATGCATCTTTAAAGCCATGGAAGAGCTGAAGGATCGGACGGATGCAATCAAGCGCCTGGAAAAATAATATTCTAGATGGCTCATCAGATATACTAATGTCCATATCAATAGGCACAAAGAGCTCATACCAATCATTATAGCTGTCACCGCCTATAGGGCTAAATTAGACAAGGGGAAGTAAACCGAAGCTTAGATAGACTCCCTCTTGTGCTAAATTTTGATAATATTGTAACAGATAAAAAAAAAATTATTAGTTCTAATTGGAGAAGTGGAACCATTTTAGTTACCCTTGTGTAACGGTCCAACTCTGGAACCCTATATGTACTATTTTCCAAATCAATGAAAACGTCGGCTAAATTTTGGTGTGAAAGATAGCATTTTGCTGAGTCAAATTTGTATGTCTAAATGCCATTTCTTTAACTGTTCCACTGCATTTCATTTATCTATCTATTAAATTCAAATGTTTCTTTGGAATTAGATTTACAATTTTTTGTTGAACCAGAATTCTGTATTATGATTTGATATAGTTAATTAGGGGGAAATCTAATGTTATTCTAAGTCTGGGAGATGTCCCTATGAAATAGATTGATTCTTTATCATTTTATCATTAAATATTTGAAGTCTTGTATTTGCATTTTCATTATCGGTTAGTGCATTACCAATTTTAAGGAGTCATATGATTGATGAAGTCTTGAAATATGCTAAAGTTAGATTTGAATCTATCCTACCTGAGCTATTTCCTATCTAGGTTTAGCTTGGTTTACCTCTTCTATTCTCGGGTCAAGAACATACCCCTGTTAGAATAGGAAAGATCAATATTCATTGAAGATCATTTACTTAAGGGAGTTGTACCTTTAAATTCAAAGGGAAATTAGTTGTTTAGTCATAATTTCCCAACTGTTGTATTCCATTGTTCTTAAATATTTGGGTATTCTAGAGTTAAAGCATAAAAGAACAATCTATTTACCAACAGATTTTTGGTGAATCTACTGGGGAGACAAATAGTTGTTATAACAAAAGCATACCATGAGGAAAGATGGTGCTTCCCCATGAAAACATAATTCCTGTGCTCCAACCAAATCTCGGTTTCCAAGACGATCAAGAGGATCTCATTTCCTCGCTGAATACTTTTGTCTGGAAATACAGAAGAAACACTAAGTACTATAGAAATGTCAATCAAGCGCTAGAACATGAAGAAGCTAGGACAGAAGCACTTGAAGAAGCCATCTAAAGGAGAAATCTTAGAAGGACGGGATGCCAAGCAGAACGTGAAGCCAGACTAGGAGACTAGTTGGAACCCTGGAGCCCAAGAGGTTTCTTAGGAGTACAAAGAAAGAAGGTGATATAGACCCAGTTTTTGAGAGACTTGCAAACCTTGATTTTTCTCTACTTGAAGTACCCCATCGAAAGAATAGAAATACTAAGAGAAAAAGTAGACCTCCTTCACCTCTAAAAAAATCAATTATTTTGTCTACCACTTTTCAAGTGTTAACTTTGCACAGAGTAGTTGCTCCTCCTGTTGTCAATCTAACACCCTATCTACCTCCGGTAGTTATGGCACTTCCTTGGGCCGCTACAGTTGGACCATTGCAATTAGCAGCATATAATCCCCTTCCCTCAAGTTCAAGAAAGAATTTCCCCAAATTCTCTGGAGATGGGAAAGTATCTATAGATGAACACATTGCTACATTATTTGCTTCAGTTAATATCTTAGCAGTGTGAGAAGAAGATGTGGCCGTCTGATTAATCATTGAAACCCTTGTTGAAGGTGTTGCCAATTGGTTTCACCACTTACCCAATTCCTCTATCATAGATTGGGCCTCCATGAGAGTTGCCTTTGAGAGAAGATTTAAAACTGTTGAAGATGAACACGCACTATTGACACAATTGACCTCCATCAAGAAAGAGCCTTCTATCAGTATGAGATATTTTGTGGCTAAATTCAACAAGCTTGTAAATCATATCCCAGCGGCCAATAGGCCTACTGCAGGGAATTTGAGAACATTTTTCATAAGTGCTATGCCTCCCGACATCAGTTATGATTTGAGAAGAACAAATCCAGCCACTTTGGACCTTGCCCAAAGGACTGTGGTGGATTTAGAAGATCACATGATATCGGCGGGAAAATGGAAAAGAGAAATACAATCTAGAGATGATACTAGTAACACCACGTCGTCAGATGAGATGATTCAAAAATTATCCAATGAATTCATTACCTTCAAGAGGCAGCTTCCTAGATTTAATAATCCCTATCAGTGAAACTTTTTGGAGCAACCTAGAAGAAACAATGAAGAGAGGAATGTCGATGGAAAGACATTAAAGTTGATTGCTCCACCAACGAGGTTAGCTATAGAAGCTCCTCCTAAAAGGGGAAACATGTGTGCCTTCCACTTAACTACAAATCATGATGGAGAAAGTTGTCCCAATGTAGCTCATGCTTGGAAAATGCATCAGACTGATGAATGGAATGCTGGAGTATCTGGAGCTGAACCAAATTCATATTCACATGGCGACTCTAAAAACTTATATTTAGAGTATGAATCAGATTCAGAATAGGGGGCAACATGTTATGCTACCATAGATGGGACCTCCTATACAGTCTTAACCCAGAGTCAGAAAGATAAGGGTCCCACTTCAACACCACCACCAAAGAATAATGAGGCATCTACTTCCAATTCTAAGGAGGCCAATCAAGTAGTAAGGATTCTACAACCTGGTAAGGAGAAAAATGCTTTTGACATTATTCATTTTTGTAGAGATTCCAGAATTTAGATTTCCCCCATAGACTATCTTAAGTCTAATCCTGTAGAGCTGCAAAAGCTAGTAGATTACTGTAAAGAGGGGAATCATAATGTAAATCAAAATGCCATGACTACCATAGAAAATGAGTCTATAATTGCAGACCCAATTGAGAAATGTGAGCCATTTGTGTTGGCTACTTTCCCAAGCCAAAAGCCGGACCCATTCAATGTGTCATTGTATATTAATGGTTGCAAGTTAAGCAATTGCATAATAGACTCTGGAGCCTCAGACAATGTAATGCCATCAACTGTAGCTAAAGCCTTGGGACTTACCCTCACTAAAGCCCATGGTAGGTGTTACTCTATGGATTCCAAACAAGTACCCCTGGTTGGGAAAATCAAAGATGCCCAAGTGGCTCTAGCAGCACATCCTGAGAAGAAAATGTTGTTAACAATACTTGTTGCTGATATACCTCCTAGTTACAGTTTTTTGCTAATTAGGAGTTTTTGTAGAGACCTAGGAGGGGAAATAAATCTAGATTGGTCTCAAGCTTTAATCCCAGTGGGTAACAAAAAGATAAAGCTAGTCTCGGAAGAAAAAGCTAAGTTTACAGTGCTAAAATCGGATGACCCTAAAGCCCAAATTCTATATCAGGAATTAGAATTTTGCAATTATATGTTGTTTACAGATGATCATGATGAGGAAATTGAACTCAGGAAGAAGAAGATCAATTTTCTTCCGAGGAAACACCATCAAAAATTTGGACCCTCGAATTCGATGGTAGTTGCACATCATTAGGGTCTGGCGCAGGCGTGGTCTTAATATCACCGGATGGAGTCTGTGAGCCCATGGCTTATAAATTGGATTTTGGGAACACCAACAATACTACCAAGTATGAAGCCTTGCTGCTAGGAATTATTGCTAGAAAAGAGAAGGGAGAGAAAATATTGAGAGCTCGAGGTGACGCGGAGTTAATCGTGCGCCAAGTCAAGAATCAATACTCTATAAAAAATTACAGATTAAAAAACTACAAGAATAGAGTATGGGATGAAATAGAAGCATTGGATGCGTTCTTTATTGAATATGTACCGAGAAAATTGAATTCCAAGGCAGACTCTTTAGCAGTGTCAGCCTCGTTACTCCTCCCCCGCCTAGAGTTTAAAGATAAGAAGTATCAAGTAGAGGTTGTGTATCAACCATCTATGCCTGATAATGTAGAAGATTGGCAAGTGTTTGAAGATGACAAGAGCCTCCTCCTCTTTTTGGAGAGCAGTGGAAACTTCCATAAAGATGCTCCTGGTGATCATAAGGAAAACTGTCATGACGAATGGAAGAAGGACAAGTCAGAGGTCATCCAGTTGCAAGGCAATATTATCCCTCCCCACTTAGTTACACTTGAAAAACTCTTCAATAGACATGATACTTTTGTTAAGAAGAAGAGAATTGAAAGAGGTCCTACCACTGGCAAGTATGAAGGAATTAATATCGAAAGTGAAAAGGACCCTAAGATGATCAATATTGGGAAATGTTGCACTGAAGAAGAAAGGGAAGAGGCCATGAAACTCTTCCTTGAATACCAAGATGTCTTCGCCTGGAGTTATGAAGATCTGCAAAGCTTTATGAATGGTAAATTCAAACACCAGATTCCCTTAAAACCTGAGGCTACCCCATTCAGGCAGAAACAAAGGAATTACAATCCCAAAGTTGTTGATGCAATATTTAGGGAAGTGGATAAAATGCTTAAAGCAAGGATTATCTACCCTATCCATCACTCTACCTGGGTGGTGAATATAATACCTGTGAGGAAGAAGAATGGAGAAATAAGGATCTGTGTAGACTTTAGAAATCTCAATCAGTCCTCTTTGAAAGACAACTACGCTCTTCCCAACATGGATCATCGATTGCAGACCATAGCTGGAGCTGAGATGATATCTATGTTAGACGGCTTCTCAGGGTACAACCAGATAGAAGTGGAGAAAGTAGACCAGCATAAAATAGCATTCACTACTCCATGGGGAACTTTCGCATATCACAGGATGCCATTTAGGTTGATCAATGTCAGGGCAACCTTTCAGAGAGGTATGGATCTTTCTTCAGTGATATAAAGAACAAAATAATTGGTATGTATCTGGATGATCTTACTGTGTTTTCCAGAAAAAGGGTAGATCATATAAATGATTTAAGGAGAGTATTGAAAAGGTGTAGAGAGGACGGGATTTCACTGAATCCCAAAAAGTTATTTTTTTCTATGACTAAAGGGAAATCGCTAGGTCACATTGTTTCCCAGGAAGGCATAAGAATTGATCCAGAAAGGGTGAGAGAAATCCAGCAATTGAGCTTACCTGTGAACAAAAGTGGAGTGAAATCATTTTTCGGTCAGGTAAACTTTCTCAAGAGGTTCATTATAAAATTTTCCAAGATTACCAAATGCATAGTGGACATGATGAAAGGAAATGTAAGTTTCAAGTGGAATGACCCTGGTGAAAAATATTTCAAAAGCATCAAGAACGCCATAGCCAATGCCCCGGTGTTATGTCATCCAGATTATAAGAAGGATTTCATAATTTATTGTTATTCTTCTAACCACACTCTATCAGCTATCCTCATGCAGGAGAATGAAGAAGGATTCCAAGATCCTATCACTTTTATGAGTACACCTCTGAAAAATCATGAGCTGAGATACTAAGACTGAAAAACATGCTTTTGCAATAGTAAAAGCTTTAAAGAATTTCAGATTCTACATTTTACACTCTCACTCTCTCGTATATGTGCCTGACATTGTTGTAAAAATCATATTGACTCAGCAAGATGTGGGATATAATAACAGAGGAGCATGGGTGGCTAAGACTCGGGAATATGACATAGAAATCAAGCCCACTAAGCTAGTGATAGGAAATGCACTATGTAAAGCGATGGCGGAAAACCAAGTGGATGAAGACCCTGAAAAACACACAATTGGTCCTAGCAGTAAGTATGCAAGATCCCTAGTTTGAAAATATTGTGTATTTATTGGCATACGTTGAATGTCCTAAAGGATTGACTTCGAATAAAAGAAGAGATCTAAAACTGAAAGCTTCTAAATATATAATTTGGGAAGATAGATTGTATAAGAGATCTATAGATGGAACTTTCCTCCGGTGCGTTGACAAACAATAGCAAGAGAATTTGTTAAGGGTGTTTCATGATGAAGCTTGTGGTGGACATTTTTCCTCATTAGTTATTGCATTCAAGATATTGAGACAGTGCTATTACTGGCCGGGAATTTTTAGAGATGCATATCATTGGGTAGCGAGATGTGAGAAATGTAGAATGTTTACTGGAAAACCACGGTTAGCAGCACTACCCCTTAGACCAGTGATAATTAAAGGTCCTTTTTAATAGTGGGGTCTTGATTTTATTGGTCCTATAAATCCCACATCTAGTGTAGGCCATACCTACATAATCACTGTGACTGACTACTTCACAAAATGGGTGGAGGCGAAAGCAACCAAGAAAACTACTTCGGAGGTAGTATGTGAATTTATCAAAGAGAACATCCTGGTAAGGTTTGGTGTTCCTATTAAGTTAGTTATGGATAATGCCGCATACTTTTCTTCTTAGGAAATTACCGAATTTTGTTTTGAGTATGGTATTATGATCAGTCACTCATCTGACTATTTCCCTCAAGGAAATGGTCAAGCTAAGTCCAGTAACAAAAATTTGGTGAGCATCATGAAAAATCTTGTAGTAGACAACTAGAGAACTTGGCACAAGAAAATCTATGAAGCCCTCTAGGCAGACAAAGTGACTCCTAAAAGATCCATTGGTGTATCTCCTTTTGAACTTGTCTATGAGATTGAAGTCATTCTTCCATTGCCATTAGAACTGGTAACTTGCAAACTGAGAACAGCAGTAGAAGATGGTATATATGAAGATGGTTTAGAAAAGAGGATTCTTTACTTGAACAAACTTGAAGAGGAAAGGGAAAAAATGGTAGATCATATCACATGGCATCAAATGCGTGTGAAGAACTTGTTTGATAAAAAGAGAAGACCCCAGAAATTTATGGAGGGAGACATGGTGTTGTTATGGAACAAGCGCAGGGCACCCAAAGGCATGCATGGAAAATTTGAAACATTGTGGAAAGGCCTCTTTAAGATCCATCAAGCGTTCGAGAAGAATTATTTTAAGATGAATTATCCGAATGGCGAAGCATTACCCCTGACATACAATGGTCAGGACTTGAATTTGTATCAAATCTAAATTTAAAACAGGTAACCCCTGTATTGTACAATAGTTACGTTTAGTTATTGTTTTTGTTTTCCTTAGTTCAGTTTTCTTCCTGCTTTCCTTTCCGTTTTTTCTTTAGTTTTGTTGTGAGCTGCCTTTTTGTTGAGCTTTGCAAAACCAGAGATTTGAGTTCCTTGCTTGGACATGCGAATGTCCAAGTCCCCAGACAAAGCCAGTTTTTGCCCCACTTTTGGTCTGCATATCTTTCAGACGCAGTGGATGTTTAACGTGTAGTACTGGTCTTGAAATCTTCTTGTAAGTCCTGAGTCTAAGTCTAGCTATCCTCTTAGGCTAGGAGGCCTTTATTGGATTTCCATAAATTGCCTTCCCTTTAATCAGCCAGAGGGAATTTGTACCTGAAATCGTGTTTCATTAGGTAAGTTAAGTTCCCAAATCTGGTAAAGGTCATGTTTCGAAGGATTCTAACATTAGTTTTATATGCATTCGAAGTATTTTGCCTTAACATACCCTTTTGCAGCGTTGGCAGAAAATTGGTTCTGAGCTTCTCCTTGGCGGAAAATCACTTATAGAGTGTGTTTTCCACAATTAACAGACTTTAAAGTATCAAAGGTCAGTGAAAGTTGAAAATGAGAGATTTGGGAATAAGGAAGCTTTGGGCATTCAGATCAAATCTATTTCAAGCAAAAGGAATGATTGAACAAGGAAGAATTCAAAATGCAAGCTTAGTGGCAGAAAAGCAGAAAAATGGCTTCTCTGCTACTCCAACAGGTGGTTTCAACCTGCGGAGTACGTTTTCCACCAAATCATTATATGGAAGAACTTTAAAGAAGAATCAATCTCATAGGTGATCCAAGGCATAAAGAAAGCCGATGAAATCAAGACATGCCATTTTAGCATCTCAATGAGCTAAATTTCTCCTTCAGCGGATTTTTGAGCAGAGAGCACTCCAAAAGTATTTCTCCGCCGAAAGGGAAGCGGGAAAGTGATTTTCCACTACCTCCAGAAAGTTACCGTTACAGGTTACTAAAGTGAAAAGATGTTTCTTAATGGCCCATGGGGGTTAAAGTAATTAATTCAAATAAATCCATTTTACTCCATAATGGACTTTTTCATTAATGTCTTAGTCTCTTCATTTGTGTGGCACGGGAAGTCGGATGTTAAACGGTAAGAATTCAAAGTTATAAAATAAGTGAGGTATTACAAATATGATCTACCATCTGTTTAACGAATTGTCTGAATCTAAAGCTCTTGACTATAGTTATTCCTTGCTCTTGCGTTCTTGAGAGATACCCCTTATCCCAAGTCTAAATTAATTGAAGCATGGCTACTAAATTCATGGGATTTGATGGGATGAATGGCATCACATCTGATTGGCACAAGATTACAGACACCTCCTTGAATTTATTCGATATGCAAGACTTTTAGAGCAGATTGAAGGCAAACCAGATACACCCTGTGACTGAAAAGTTAAAGGAGAGTGGGTTAGTCAAAGTTGTTGGTTTTCCTGTTGTCGTTCAATCTCCTGAGCTTGTTTGAGAGTGCGTAGCCCGATATAATCCAGATACCAAGAAAATTCTCCTGCCTATTAGGGATAAGGTGTCTCAACCTTGTATATTTCCTTACATTTGATATTTTCCAAATGTCAGCACTTTGGACAATGTGTAACACTGTAAGGTAATCATGACTAAAACGGCTATGACAGATTCCTATGACGGTCATTAATATTTGTAAGGGCTAATTATGGAAGTTTCAATGACACGTATAAGCATTTTTTTAGGGTTGCAAATCTGAGTGAAGTTAGTGTATTGTTGGAACATTTTTATGCTGCCGAATTTGTCTTCAAGTGTCGATTATCTCCTGAAAGAACTTGCATTGCAAGTGTATTGTAAACAGTATTAGTTTTGATTAATACATTGTGCAGGTTTTGGAGTGTTGCGGTTTTTTACCGAAAGGTTTTCCCCAGGGTAAATCATTGTATCATTCTCATTTTTCTATGTATGCATGTTATTGTACTATCATTCTGTAATTGCTAAGGGTTAAATCTAAATTTGCATGATCCTCTTCTCGGGAGTTTAGCGTAGGGAACTATTTTTCGCACACTTAGTTTCCTTTTAGGTGGTATTAGAGCCTGGTCAGTTTTGGTTCTATTTGTTAGGGTACGGGTTTTTTGAGCTAATCTCCAGTTCAGTGGGAGTATTGTTGTAGAGTATTCATAACCTTATTGCAGGAAGAGATGGTAGGTTCTTCATATAGTAGAATGGAGGTGGAAAAGTTCAATGGCACAAACTTTGAGTTGTGGAAACTCAAGATGGAAGACATGCTCATAGACC
>MU226646.1:944413-996786 GCA_018584345.1 Thuja plicata | reverse complement strand
TGGTAGTTGTTGAGCAACTGGGTAATGCTCTCCTAAGGTTGGAAACAGAGAGGAATAATATTGACAAGAATTTGCAGACTCTTGCATCAGAGAGAGTGAGATGTCAAGAATGCATAGTAATGTTGCAAATGGTGGTAAAATGAAGACCAAGGAGGCACTAAACGCCAAGATATTACAGAAAGGAGATGAGCCTTTGATCAAATGGCTTCAAAGCTTGGAATTTAAGATCGAGATGATCATCCAAGCTTAAACAGGGTTGCAGCAAACAGATGTCAAGATCAATGAGGAGCAGAACAAAGATTTTAAACTCCTTCAATGTGTGCACACGGAATCACAGACAAGCGGTCAGGGCAAGGAAATGATTGGATTGGATAGTATGCAGAAATCATTTTCTAATTATGTGCATAAGCTGGCAGAATAGTCTTCCACCCATTTGGACAAGGTGCCAGAACTCCAACAGTTGAGCGGATGCATCTTTAAATCCATGGAAGAGCTGAAGGATCGGACGGATGCAATCAAGAGCTTGGCCAAAGAACATTCCAAATGGCTCATCAGATATACTAATGTCCATATCAATAGGCATGAAGAGCTCATCCCAATCATTACAGTTGTCACCACCTATAGGGCTATATTAGACAAGGGGAAGTAAACTGAAGCTTAGATAGATTCCCTCTTGTGCTAAATTTTGATAATATTGTAATGGATAAACTTTTGTTTATCATTTCTAATTGGAGAAGTGGAACCGTTTTGGTTACCCTTTTGTAACGGTCCAACTCTGGAACCCTATATGTACTATTTTCCAAATCAATGAAAAGGTCGGCTAAATGTTGGTGTGAAAGATAGCATTTTGTTGAGTCAAATTTGTATGTCTGAATGCCATTTCTTTAACTGTTCCACTGCATTTCATTTATCTATCTATTAAATTTGAATGTTTCTTTAGAATTAGATTTACAGTTTGTGGTTGAACCAAAATTCTGTATTATGATTTGGTACAGTTAATTAGGGGGAAATCTGGTGTTATTCTAAGTCTGGGAGATGTCCCTGTGAAATAGATTGATTCATTATCATTTTATCATTAAATCTTTGAAGTCTTGCATTTGCATTTTCATTATCGGTTATTGCATTACCAATTTTAAGGAGTCATATGATTGATGAAGTCTTGAAATTGGCTAGAGTTAGATTTGAATCTATCCTGCCTGAGCTATTTCATGTCTAGGTTTAGCTTGGTTTGCCTCTTCTATTCTTGGGTCAAGAACATACCCCTAATAGAATAGGAAAGATCGATATTCATTGAAGATCATTTACTTAAGGGAGTTGTACCTTTAAATTCAGAGGGAAATTAGTTGTTTAGTCACAATTTCCCAACTATTGTATTCAATTGTTCTTAAATATTTGGGTATTCTAGAGTTAAAGCATAAAAGAACAATTTGTTTACCAACAATACCATAGGGCATATAATAATACATAATGTACAATAGAGGCCTTTCTTATATAAGAAAGTTGAGAGGATAAAACAACACAAGATTATGACGTGTCACAATCATTACACGAGGCACAAAAAGTAAATTAAAAGTTTTGTAAGTAAACTAGCAAGTGTGTATATAACAATCGACTAAAAGTTTCACAAATGAACTAGCAAGTGTGATTACCTCGTTCACACCAACACGATCGCTTAAGTGCAACTTATGGAGGAACAAATAAAAAGTATGAATGTAAAGATTAGTCCCAACAACAAAGTCATGTTAGGTACCCATATATAAAATATCTCTCACAAATGATGTAAAGGAAAAAAAACCTATACGGAAAAACCCCTACGAAGGAGGAAATGCATAAAAAAAATATGTACGCATGATGGAGAATGACTCAACATGAGCTTCGAGGAATAGATCCATAAAGAAAGAGCAAGATCATAGATCCCTCCATAAAGAAATGGCTCATGTGCTTTAATCACTCCTAGATTTGAGAAATGACTTTGAGATTCGAAACTCTCATACAATTTAAGAGTCACGCAATAAACTCAAGTTCCCTAGATCACCTACAAAGCTAGAAATAGCCTTCCACAAGGGAGTTACAAGAAATGAATTATTTGATTGTGGATGAAAAAATAACACAAATGATACTATAGCACATACAATGATACATAATGTACAATAGAGGCCTTGATTATAAAAGCAAGGTGGAAGAATAGAACAACACAAATATAGTGTGTCATAATCATTAGCATGAGACATAAAAATTAAATAAACTAAAAGTGCCCCAAGTAAACTAGCATTGAGTGAGATTTTTTAATTGTATGTATTATTATTAAAATAACTCACTTTTGAAGATTACATATAATAGTTAGATAAATCCTAACACTAGTTTAGAATTGTAACAATTAGTTACATCTAATATAGAAATTAGAATTGTTAGATATGTTTGCTTTCTTTACAAAATTTTATTTTATCATAATAGTATGTTTCTATAAGAAAATCAGATATCTATCTATAAGCAAACAATCACCAAGCTGATTAGAACCACAAAATAAAAGCAAACAAATAATTATCTTCCAAGCACATGTAATAATCAGCAAGCTGTACATTTGCTTTTATTCTGTAAAAAAATATTGTTCTAAGAAAAAATGAAACAAAATTTGTTTTTAATTGCATTCCTCTATTTTACATTAAATTGTCTTATCTGCATGCAATCAGTTTGATATTTATTGTTAAATTAATTGTCAATTACTTGCATGTTGAAAGGTATAAAAACATAGACTAATTTACATTCATTTCATTTATCATTTTTCTTATCCCAACATTCTAACATTATTTTTAATAAATGATTTTATTAATGATTAACTCATCCAAAAAAAACTTAGGTCCTTCCACATTTAAGCCCTTAACTCAAACGTAGATTTTAGCCAACAATATACCAGCCCATAAAACCAAAACAAACTCAACCAAACATTCAACTAAAAAGTCAATTGGAAGTCCAAGCTAATCGTAGATAATCAAATAGACAACCCCCATAGTATTATTGTTCATATCTCTTTTCTCTTAGCCACATTTACCATCTCACATTCAAGTGTCCAGGCATTAAAAAGGATTAGATTGGACCAATTCTATGGAAATTAAGAGAAATTTTCCCCCTCCCCCAAACTTAGTGGGGAAGGACAAGGTCCATACAGCAAGCCCAAACGTAGAACAATTGCTTGCTCAATATGAAAGTAGCTCATTACCTGAGGAATTGCCTTAATAACTTCCTAGAGAACACTAGTCAAGAACTTGCCACTACACGAACCATCATTGTGAATTCCTACTAAGGATAATCACTCAACACCTTTACTGATATTCACAAGAAACACCCACACTACCATTGTTACACGGACCAAACCTACTTTATTCCTACACTGAACACTTCTTCCTTGTGAAGAGAGTAACTTACAACACGCTACAACAACTACAACAAATAGCATTGCCACATTTTAAACACTGGTTCCTCATGCAAAAGGCCATCCTCCAAATGCTCCTCTGCTTCAGTTGCTTTTGCCAAATGAGTAGGACTTGTCTGTTCATATGTGAAGTCACAAGTGTGCAAAGCATGTGCCCACCACTTTCAATTTTTGCACAATAGTGGTGAGATAGATTTGGAGTGTACATTCTCCACTTCAACTTCTTGTGTTGGAGGTTCTTCTTTGGCTATCATTGCCCTTTTGGTGTTTTCAGGGTAGTCTCTGGCCTTATTGGCTTCATGAGACATGAAACAGCCAAATGGTTTTCAATCACCAAAACTCTTTCCGTTTCCTCGGAGTTGGATTTCATATCCTTACCTTTCCTTGCACTCTATTCTTGGGAGCTTTGAAGGAACACCATTTTGCTCTGAAGTAAGTGTAATCACCTTTTTTGCTTGACAAGTTACCGTTACCCTGATTGAGTTTCTTTCTTATCCCTCAAGGCATATTGATGTATTTCATCAACCAAATTTAGGTTGATTAGAGTCAACTCATCCTATCCATTGAGGTATCTAGTATCAACCTATTCACCATCTTTTTGCAAATATACTTAGATTTGCAACCTCATATACTAATCAGTTTTTAACACATACAACTCCCGTTGTTTTAGAACTGTTTGATCAATTTATGTTAATAATCTGCAAGTAATAACTTGGATACCAATTACTTCAAAATCTAGGGCCATGAGCTGATTTTGTCTTTATCCTATCCCCTCCTATTATTTTGAAGGTTATCCCACCATAAGGCAGCATGAGACTTCAGCTTCATCAGTACAAACTTTACTCTCCTTAGATCTTCTGCATCCATTATTTTAAGTTAAAATATTTATCTAATTCTTGTAACCAATCAATGAACAATTCAGGATTTAGATCACCTATGAAATCTGAAACCTCAGTCATAATTATAGTCCCTTGACTTGAATAGCTTCAAACGGCCTTCCCATGGGATCTACTGCTCAATTCACTCCAGCCGAGGCTCCTTCACTCTCTAATTCAACTTCAGGTTCATCTAGCCAGAATCAAGCTTCAACTGCTTCTAATATCCCGAGAGATTCATTCATATTATTCCATCTATGTCCAGTTCCTCTCCTAACCCCCTTCCCTAGTTTTAATGGACTCCTCTTTAAGCCATTTTTTTGTTCCCCTAATACCAAAACTAAATGCAGATTACTTTGAAGCTTTAAATGTCTCTAAAAATACACTTAAAATTAAAACCAGCAGAAGATACAGATTTCCACAAGGAGAACTAATCTTATTGTTTTCTCGGCTGAATTACAGCATGATTCTACATACATTCCCATACAAGTGTTTTGCCCAGCCCAGCCTCCAGAAAAATTCTCTTCACCCAGCAACCTACACCCATTGAAAAATCAAAACCACTGTCTAAAGAAGAGAATCCCTAATAACCCGTTACAGCAGTAAGAACCCCAAAAGGCCGCACAGCCAAAAAAATCCATTTTTGAGACTGATGAGAGAGTCGGAAATTTCCCCTTAACTCATCTTATGCGTCACTTGTAATTTTATTGCAACTGAACAATGCTGAATTACACACCAGCACATCAGAACCAAAAACTGATATTCGAGGAAAACCTGATTTGATAAAGCTATGCTACAATAGGAAAATTTAAAAAAAACTGTGTTATAGGTCTCCAGGTTAGCTACTAACATTTTATACAAGAAACCTGAACAAAATCCCACATGCTACCATAGCTTAGTACTAGTAGCATTTATAACACCATTACATATATCAAAACAGCTATAAGAAGACTTCCAATATCAATCGGATAATCACTGCCAGAAATATAGAGTGATTTCAGCATGAAATTTGAGCCTGAAAACTCGGTGGCCGAAAGAATCTGTACATAGCTGGACCAAGGGTACTTCCAAATTCATCCGTATGGCAAGACAAAATTCAACTGCAGTGTTTTACAACCAGTCAATTATATTCATAGGTAAGCAAGCAAAATATGGAAATCCACTTAACTGAATACTAAGAGAGAGGTCAGCTACAACCTAAAAGATTAAATAATATAGAGTACAGATAAATCTTGAGAGTAAGACTCAGAATACAGAAAAAATTTGAGAGTATTTCCACAAAAAGTTCTACATATCAAAGCCTTCTAATACTAGTTTCATTTGAAAAAACATACAAGAGTATATTACAGACATAATAAACACCATGATTTTTAGAGCCAGTTCTTATCTCCTTAAGTCCATTACCAATAGATTAAGACAACTATTTATAATATTGCAGTATTCTCCCACTATATATTACTGGCAACCACAATAAAGAATAAATATGCATAAAAATACAACTGTCTTTTTAAAGGCCCATAAATTTAACAAATCCATCCAGAGAAAAACAACATATAAAGCTACTTCTCATATAAAGCTATAAGGTTTCGGGTCCCCCCAAACCTGTTTTATCCTTAATCAAAAACATATAAAGCTACTTCTCATAGATCTAATAATCTCCTGCAAATATTTGCTGGCAGTGACAATTACAAAGCACTGATTTCAATTTAAGAATGAACAGTTGATGTTCATGTTTAGGTTTTCCCAACATGGCTATATTTATCAGTGAAATACAAGACTTGCTATGAAGTTCTATGATCTATCAATTAATTCAGAACTGCAAGGTATTCTATTCTAAAAATAAAATCCTTCAATTCCAATTGTACACCACATCATCAAGGAAAATACTGAAAGAGCATATAACTGCTTCAAGAAAACTTTACAAATGCCACAAAATTGATTAAATCAAAATATCACACGTCATAACTCAAAATCATCATCTGCAATAGCCTCTTCAGCAGCAGCTTCCTCCTCCTCATCATCCAGTCTGAAATATGGATTGTGGGACTCTGGTCTGAATTTGTAGCCTGTGAAGATGTAGAAGGCCAAGGTAGCCAGCTCTGTTGTCAAATCACAGGTCCAGGAATACTTGTAAGATATAATTGTTTTAAGGGCAAAAATCACTATCCGAGTGAAGTATATGTAGCTAACTACTACAAGGTAGTAATGCCGAAACAGAGTAAGCTTCATTAGGCTTCTAGCTGCCTTGCCATCAGTCTGAGCAGCTTCTCGAAGATGCTTTATAGACCAAATAATAGGGAAAAGAACAGCACAACAACAAAGCACGTCCACAAGCAGCAACAACTGTTTCCACGTAACCCAACTTTGTATAGACGGGCCTGCCTCGTCTATCACAACAGCAGCAATGTTTGCGAGTACTTGAAGGGGAATAACTATCATGAGAACCCTCTTTTCTTTTTCCTGCAAAAATGGTTTCAGAATCGACCATCCTGTGCCTATGAGGACAATCACAGTAAAAAGCATAACGCCCTTCACAAAACTAAATAAATAAAATGCAATATCCCATCCATGGGCAGTTCCAGTTCGCTCTGTATATGATTTATCTTCTGCCTCACAAAGCAAATTAAGTGCTTTCATGAGAACCAAGACACCCATGAGAATATGGATCATGTGAATGGTCTTCTTCTTCTTCAAGCAAACATAAAACCACCCCCCACCTAGTACCAAATATATGAAAAATAAGCTAAAATACAACTTCGGCAATGGAGCCTGCCCTACCGATAAATAATCCAGTTTCTCATTGCCCTGTAAATTATACATAGCAGTTCTCACATTCATCCAGACTTGAACTTTAGGTAGACAATTGCCAAACATGAGCTTGTATTCATTTGCTTGTGGTGCCTCAAAAGATTTATTAAAAAATTGTTTGGACTGACCTATTTCCCCAAAGTCGAAAAGTTTCGAGACAAGTTCATTCTTAAGGACACAGTATGCCTCTGAAGCTGAACCGCTCAACATTGAATACTCCATTTTGATCTCAACCCAATTCTCTTCTGTAACTAGGAAAAATCCCATGAAAGAGCGGTCCATTTCAAGGCCCAAGGGTGTAAATGATACATTTGATAGAGTGATATTCAGACGGCCCTTAGCACTGAATCCAAATTTCTCAAATTCAATAACAGCCCTACTGTCTGCATTAATTGATGTGTGTCTGATTTCCGCAAATGATGATGCCAACAGAGTTGAAATAGTAGCTATTAAAAAAATTGAAGGCCAACCCATTTTGAACTGGTCACAAAAACTACACAACAAGATAACAAATAACTAGTAACAGCACCTTGCTGTACAAAGGTTATGCAGATGGGTTGCCAGACCAATGCAGTGTGCACACAATTCCCTCCTTCCCACAGTTTGGAGTGTCCAGATAGTTAAATGCCTTCTTTTTCAAACCAGACTAGAATTTATCTGCAAGGTGCTTCTCTAATTCACCCTCCCTAACCGGATGCAGGATCAGCCAAATATAGATTCCAGTGAATCAATAGTATTTCTCTACATGCTGTAGCAAAAAAAAGTAACAGAATCAATAGAGCACAGTAAATTTTGAGTGGAATAAATTCAATCAATCAAATAAAACCTATCCTTATCAATAATGTTCACAGATCAAGACAATAACACAATTAATTGCAGCTCTATCACTATTCATTACAAGCCAGTGTTTCTCCAAGTTACCGGGATATGGGGAAGCAATTGTGAGCACGTCAAAAATTGTCCAATTTCCCCTGTTTTAACGCCTGCATACTATAAGCTTTATAGAGGGGCGGGAAGACGGATCTTTATTTACGGATTTACGGAGAGGAACTCAAACAAATTGAAAGTAGTTAATTTTTTTTAAAAATTACAATGTTTTGAATGTGCCATTTGAATCCCCCTTTTCTAAGGCCCGTACACCAAATGAAACAAGCTATCAGTTCCGATAAAAAAAAAGGACCATACCCCCGAGTCCCCAGGACCCTTAAACCCCAGAGATATGCCTCTGTGGAATACTGTTACAAACAATTCTATACAAAACAATGGAAGAAAAGACCATTGATTGAGACACAGAATAAGGTTAAGCCACATGATTTTTAAAATAGGATACCGAGGGTTGACTGGGACGAACTTCAGTGGTAAAATATAATGGGGTTTTCAACGTGGAATTCTAGGTTCAAATCCCCAAAAGATATGACAAATTATTCAAATTATGTTGATTTCCACATTCAATTCACTTAACAGAGGATTCTAGATGTGGATCCCAGGTTATTTTCACAGAACAGGTACCAGTTGGTTGGGGCATTCGAAAATTACCCCCAAAAGAAAATAAACCAGATTGAAAAAAGAAAAATAGTTACAGAGAAATACGACTATGGCTATATAAACTAAGATACGTTCATCCAGGAACCTGAACCATGGCGACTATAAAGTACTAAATGAACAGATAAACCTTTCTGAATCCTTTCTTTCACCAGTTACAGAATTAATAAAAACAAACAAAATTGGAATCCTGTAATTACTTATTAAAATACAGCTCTTTCATAAACGGAAAAACCCGCCCAAAACATAATAATTGGGAGAAAAAACGCAGGCAAAACATAATAAATACAAAAACGCATCCAAAGCATCATGAATTAAAACACAATCAGATGATCAGAAAAATCTATGGGGCGTGGGGCGTGGGGCGTGGGGCGTGAGGGGGAGGGATTTTTCTTACAAGTTCGAAAACTTCAGCCGTCTACTACTGAAAAAGCTTGTTATTCAAGTAAAAGCAAAACTATGACTGAGAATATGGATTTGTTCAGACCTGCGTGATGGGCAGCCTTCTCTGCAAATCAAAATGAGCTTCCGAATGAACCATTCGTTCCAGAAAAGTAAGCCTCCCTAACTTCAGAGCAACGTAACAATTATGGTAAAGACAATATGAAGATTTGACCGATGAATTTATTATTTGAAATGATAAAAGAGCCGGCGAAGGGAAAATGCAAGGAAATGTTATACAAGTCTTATGCTCTAAGACAAAGACACCAACCGCTCTCTTTAGGTGGGATGTGGAAATCACGAAGTCTCTTTTATTGTGAGTATAAGTTTAAGTTATAATTAAGTAAAACAGGTTTTACAAAGGATTCCAAATCTTTAATAAAGAGTTTAAAAAGTAATATAAATAAAGTTCAACTGAAACTCTGCCTCAGCACCCTTGAAGTAAACCCTTTAAAACAAAAGGTATGTAGCCTAACAGAAGGCAAAGCCCAAATTCATATTTATGGATTATGGATTGTGAGTTCAAGTTAATATCTATTTTTTATTTAGAAGTTTCTAATTATATTTATATTTTTTATGAATTTAAGTTAATATCAATTTTTAGTTTGAAGTTTTTAATCGTATTCATAGATTATGTGTTTAAGTTGATATCGTTTTAGTTTCTATTTGTATGTTTGATTTGAACTTGATGGATTGCAATCAAGGAATATAACATCACCCTCACTAATTGTATTCAACTGATTGAATTACAAGTTTTTGGTGACAGTGAGATATGAAGTGTATCCCACTAAAAGAGTCTTTTGTTGGTCTTCTCGTGAGTTTAAGTTGATAACTATTTTGAGTTTAAGTTTTTATTCATATTTATGGATTATGGATTGTGAGTTCAAGTTAATATCGATTTTTATTTAGAAGTTTCTAATTATGTCTATATTTTTCTATGAATTTAAGTTAATATCGATTTTTAATTTTAAGTTTTTAATCATATTCATAGATTAGGTGTTTAAGTTGATATCATTTTAGTTTCTATTTGTATGTTTGATTTGAACTTGGTGGATTGCAATCAAGGAATATATCATCACCCTCACTAATTGTATTCAACTAATTGAATTACAACTTTTTTGTGATGGTGAGATATGAAGTGTATCCCACTTAAAGAGTCTTTTGTTGGTCTAGTGGAAATTAACATATCTTATATGAATAAATTAAATATAATTTGACAATTATAATATCTGAAAGCAATGACTTGAATGGGTGGTGCAGTTGCCTAAGGACTTTGAATTTTTTGTATATAAGTCCTAAGGTCGATTGTCTTTGCTTGGACTCACTCGATGGTGGTAGCTCATGTTACTCCTAAAGAGATTTTGTTATTAGTTTTCTGCAAAGTCATATATCGGTGAATGTAACCGAAGGAAGGAAGTCGTATAATGAAGGAGACACAGTCGGTAAAGGCAACCGAGATAGCCACCGAGCACCGAGCAGTCATCAAGCATCGAGCAAGCTACATATATCGAGTTATGCAAAGACAATTACCGAGCACTCATAGACACCGAGAAGAGAGCACAGAGTTGTCGTGTAAGCACAAGTATGTTACCGAGCACTCTAGAGCTGACATTTCATTTGAATTTAGATACATTGTATCTGGACACCGAACAGGAAGCGTTGCACAGATCTCAAGGAAAAATTTGGGTGAGTCATTGGGACTCCAAACACATGATTGGATATGATCACAAGGTAGATCCACCAATGAAGTTTCAGAAGCCATACGACATTGGAGATGTAACCTAAGTTTAACCACTTAATCTCCACCGTTGATTCTTGGTGCCCTAGATTTGGTTAACCGCCTAAGTCATAGTTAACCACCTGAAGATTGTATAAGAGATAAGTATTGAACATTGAGAAGAGAGTTGCAGTTGTTGATGTTGTTGCTGCTGATGTTGCAAAAATTGAAGAGTTGATGAAGATATTGCAAAGTGAAGCAAAGGAGAGGTATGCAGAATGAAGCAGAGCTTATGATACTAAGCTACTGAGTGCAGAACAAGGTAACAGAGTTATAGAGCACAATGAGTCTAGACAGCATTTGATTGATGCATCTCTATCAGACATTTTGTAGTGAATTTTGTTATAATCAAAGAAGTACAAATCTTGCTTGTGGGTATGCCTTAACAGGCCTTATATTTTGTAAATCCTGTAACCAGGTACATCTCTTAGATGAGAGATTATAAAATCCTCTAACAAGGTAGATTGAATAAGTCTTTTGTACTCTTAACTGAGTATATTACTCCTAACATGGTAAGCTACCAGAAGTAGCTAACATTATAGCTCTAACCGAGCAACCTTTATACTGTAGTAGTGAACGATTGTGGGTGTCATCCCCACCGCAGTTTTTTCCTCTAACAAAGGATTTATGCGTGACCAAATTATTTGTGTTATGAGTTGCAGATTTCATGATGTGAGTTATTTACTTTATGTTCATTTTATGCATTATATTCAACGATAATTGATCAGTGTGAAAGGTTAAAATTTTTAAGGGTACTGATTCAACCCTCCCCTCTCAATACATAACTTTCCTAAGTTATTCCAACAATTCCAACAATTGGTATCAGAGCTAGTCTCTTGAGAAAAGGGTTTAACCACCGAAGAGGAAAGATCATGGCTATGGAAAGTTACAAGCAATTTAAGAAGATTGATAGTCTTCAGTTTGAACTAGAAAATGCACAAGAGGTAATTGAAGATCTGAAAAGAAAGTTAGAAAAGTCCTTGAGAGTGAGAAAGTAGTTGTGTAGTGAACTTAAATTCACACAAGAACATGTTAATAATCTTGAGACAACATCTGAAGGTATTCTGAGTGATGAAGTTGAATCGACCATTGCAAAACTGTTGGAAAAGAACAAGACACTCACCGATCAACTAAAGTCCGCAAAGAAACATCAAGAACCACAAAAGTTAAGAATCACTGAGATACTTGACTCTAAGGGAGCATTTGAAGATGCATTAAAATTAGCTGAAGAAGATAAAAGAAAGTCTGAAACTAAAATATAGCTGAGAAAGAATCTGAGAATCAAGCGCTGAAGTGTGAAGTTGAAAGATTGGCTAGTGAACTGAAATCTAAAAAAGAATCCAATGAGGTGCTAAAGAGAAGTGATGATGCACTAAGATCATTGGATGCACAGATCAAAGGTCAAAAATAACCTAGACACAAAACTAGACTTGGATTCAATAGTGAGAGCACTACTGAGAAAGGAGAATCATCTAAGCAAGCTGAAAATCAAGACACTTCTTTCCCACCGAAGTCAAACAAGGCTAATTTTTACCACTATGGGAAATCTGGGTATACTACAAATGTATGCAGAAGAAAAAGGGGTAAGTCACCGAGCTCACCTAAGTTTGATGGATATTTTTTTAACTGCAATAAGTATGGGCACCGAGCATTTGAATGCAGATCAAGAACTGTAAACAACATAAGGAAGCCAAAGTTTGATGGATACTACAGTACTTGCAACAAGTATGGTCACTAGTCTGAAGAACGCAGATCACCAAGAAGAAATGAAAAATGGGTACCGAACCGATGAAACATGCAGATTAACTGACAAAATACATCTATATCATGGGACTACAATAAAAGGATATCATGTTTAGTCTGTGGAAGGTATGGACACATTGTTGCAAATTGTATGCTATTACATGACAGAAACAATAGGAGATCTTGGAAAAACCCTGGAATGGCATGTTTCCATTGTCACAAGCTAGGTCACCTTGCCAAAGACTGCAAGTAATGAGAGAAAACTCCAACCAAGGAAGAGACATCTGAGAAATCAAAAGTAAATGTTGAAGAAATGAGAGAGAAGATGAAAAGGAAATGGAAAAGAAAGACTATGGAAGATGGAACATCATTCGAAATAGTTGAGGGCACCGCATCCTCTGGATCAGGTGCAACCAACTCTACCTAATCAATTAAAAGGTATATATAGGAACTACAAAGCAAATCTTTTAATCTTAAATTGGTTCCTAGTATATGTGCAGAGATCCACATTAGCATATTTAGATGCATTCGGATACATATTGATGAGTTCATGGTTTACATCATTCTGTAAGAAGCAATAGTAAAGGTAATTGGTAAAGGGGGTTGGTAAATTATTTGTTGTTATTTTATGACCATTAGAAACCCTAAAACCTAGAGAAAGCTATAAATAGACCTTGTAGTCTATTATTGTTACCTATCATTTTCAATAGCGTCATGAGAAAATTTGCAGAGATGAATCTTCAAACGAATTCAATGATTAACAAGGTATTCCTGGACTATTTCAATATGTTGTAAGATTAGTTGAACATGTTTGGATATCATTTGGTGTTGCCCTAGTTCTAGTTGCATAACTAAGTTAAGAAAGGTGAAGCCCTAAGTGAATCTAGTAGAAAAATGGAAAGTATGACACCTAAGCTTAAGAATCCAGTTGTAGTGGAGATTGTTGAACCTGTGAACCCAAAGTAGAGTGATAGAAAAAGAACCTGACAAGATGGAAGCTCTTACATTGATTCCACCAAGTTTTATATTGATCAAATATGTGTGAGAGTTCATCCATTGCAAAGTTGAAGAGATATGCATAGTGGAGATTGATGTGTCATTTCAGAAACTATGTGTGAATAGAAAACTGAAGGATGAGTATGCTCATCTAGAGACAAAGGGTTTGACTCATGCCCGTCACATATTGAAAGTATTCAAAACAGAGTGGGTAAGAATAGTTCTTAGCCGAGTCCATGACCAATTCATGTGGCTTGACCAACCAGTGAAGATAACAAAAGATGTTCTACACATCGTAACGGGTTACCCTACTCGAGATAAGCCAAAGGCTATAAGGAAAATTGAGTGAATTGACCAAGGAAAAGTGGGATGGGAGAGGTCTAAAGAATTCTACTATTAAAGACCCTGAACTAAAATTTGCATGTAATATCATATCTTATCGAGTGTTTCAATCTTCAAGAGTTGACAGTGTACCATGTAGAGCTGTAGATTTGGCATACAAGATTGTGAAGAAGAACATGCAGATTGACATCTATGAGATTTTGTTGAAGCAATTGGAAGATAACATGAATACCATAAGGAAAGAAAAGAAAAAAACTTTGAAGTTTGGATCATTACTGGTATGCATATATTTCTATTTTATGAATTTCTTCCCATCTATCTGTAATATTACATGGAGGACTGAGAAGCTTGTCATATATCAAATAAATGATTACATCCTGAGTTTAGGTGAATATCTTGATATGATAATAAATTATTATTTCCTTAATTTTAAAGATAATATTCATAAGAAGTACAGGATAGCGCCCCAATTGGTTGAAAAATATCATGACACCATATGTTTTGAAGTGGACACCGACACATGTATCATAAAGGTAGTTGAACCTAGAAGTATCTGGATGTAGCCTATGGGATACGAGATGGACATAGATATTGCAACACAAAAAATTGAGGCTATGTTAGCAAATCCTTCTGACAAAAAATCCAAAAGATATGGCACTTATGAAGAGATGAAAGAAAAGAGAAAATAATAAATCTTAATACCTAAAGCCCAAAGGAGGACAGACAAAATGATCAAGAAATTTTCAAAGGATCTCGGAGCTGGTGAAGAAACAGATAAGGATGAATCCTTTGACACAAAAGGGAAATAACCACTAGCAATGAAGGCCTCATCGAGTACTAAGACAGCCAGACCAAACACATGGTCCACACCTACACTAAGAGCAAAAAGGAAAATAGAAGCAGATGAGCCAAAAGGTAAAACATATGTGAGAAGCAAGAAAGCTACAATTCAAACAAGGAGAAAACTGAACTTGAAAGAAGACAGTGAGACAGACACTGAAGACCTAAGCAAACATAAGAATATAAGCTCGGGTCGATTGCAAATGACTCTAGATGATTCAATTGAGTTACTTAATAAGAATGGAGGAATTTCAGGAATCAAGTACATGGAGTATGACAACCAGAATGAAGAAGGTAAAACCAAGATAGAAGAGGTAGTTGTTTTTACTTTGCATAAGTTTAAACTTGCACCAATTGAAGTTGTTAACCATCTACCTATTGAACTTTATAGAAAAATTGATGTTAGATGGAAGTATGCATTAAACATTGAAAAGCAAATGAGGGAAAGATCCCTAATTCTAGCTCAACCCACAATGACTGTAATTGAGATAGATGAGAAAATGAAAACCTACTCTAATTGTTTTCTTATTAAAAGTAGATCATTAAGGATCATGCTTGGAGAGTTAGAGAAAGTACAAGATGATACTAATGACCAATGGAGAAAACTTCTCTCTATATACATGGAAGATAAGACAAGAAAAGATCAAGATCCTGAAGAGAAAGGTAAGGACAATCCTATTGATCTTACATTGGATAAAGAAGAAATATTGATCGAAGATATTACAAAGGAGGACCCTGCCACAGAAATTGCAGAAGATGAAGATGTGATGATAGAAAAGGAAACAAAGACTAAAAAAATGGATCAGTTGATTTTTATGATGCATAACTATTAGAGGAATTTATAGAACAAGTCAACGAGTATTTAAATGTTGATGTTAGAATGTATAATGTTGCAACTCATACTGAAGAGAAAGGCACCGAATAGCCTAAGGAAAAAGAACAAGGATAAACTGAGAAGCCTGAGGCCATTGAGCCCCACACAGAATAGAGCACTAAGGCACCTTCTACCGAGAACCCCACATCACAAAAAGAGAAAGTTGGTGAACTTCCCAAGCATCACAAAAAAGACAAGACTGAGGATAGATAGGAAAGACAAAAGGAAGAAGAAAAGATAGAAGAAAGGAAAAAACATAAGACAGAAGAGAAGACCAAAAAGAGACAAGAATATAAGAAAGAGGAGTCACCAGCCACTAAAGGAAAAGACAAGTAAGTAGAAATGAAAGATGAAATTGTATTTGATGCTACCAAGATCACATCTGATGCATTAAAGGCATCCCCTTCCACAAAATTATCTACTGGTGATAGTATGATTACTAAGGAGAAGAAATCAAAGAAGAGGAAACTTGTAGATATAAGCCAATCAATCATATTACCTCAAGTTTATCTATCTATTATGAATCCTGATGAGATGAAAGAGTATGCAGAATTGGTAAGACTTAAGGCCATCCATAATAAATCATTTTAGAAGAAGAAAGAAAACATTGTATTGGAAGATGTGAAAGAAGTATTATAGGAGATTGTGCCAGATGCTACTATAAATGAGGAGGCAAGTATTCTTAATCAAGTAGCAGATTTGATTCAACAAGTGTGAGAACCGAGAAAAGACACAATCAATGGAATGATGAAAATTTATTAAAAGAGCATAGAACAAAAGCTATTAGAAGAGATTTTAAAGTACATTGCACTTTACAAGGTATCTCTTTTTGAAGCATGCACTGACATGGAGAACATGTTGTCTGATATTCTTTTATTATTTCATCAACTATGTTCTATTTCACTATTTATTAAGTATATCAAAGAAAAAGAAGAATCTCTTGAACAAGAGTTGACCGAGCATCTAAAGAACATATCAACTAAGCCTGGGTCCCTACAGGCCTATCACTCAAAGGTTAAACAATTAATGGGAAGGCAGGAAGAGATTAGAAGTGAAGAATATACACTAAGTATGGAACTCCTTGAGCAACAAGCAACACTTATTCCCCACCTAAAGTCAATGCAGACTCATTTGAAGAAAGCAAATGACCTAGTTGCTTCTCCCGACTGCAATTCATCGGATACTATTACTAGTTTGGCAGATGATATTGCTACACAAATATTTGTTATGTAAACATTGAAGGATACATGGGAACAAGCCCTAGTTGACGCCAAGACCAAGTTCAAGCACATTTTTTATCAGATATCTCTAGAAGATAAGAATAAGTATTATTTTGGCATGTTTGTCAAAAAAGGGGATATATAACAATATTCTGATATATAAATAGATATAAAAAATGAGGAGATATATATGGATAGTTATGTAAAGGAGATATGTATGTTTACATAAGAAGTAAAATTTTGAGGAGTATTATCAAAGGGTGAGTCATAAGTATTTTTGAAGTTTTGAAAATTTTGATGACTTTAAATTTTTTCACAAAATGCCAAACTAATGTCAAAGGGGGGGATTGTTACTCCTAAAGAGATTTTGTTGTCATTACTTTTCTGTAAAGTCCTATATCGGTGAATGTAACAGAAGGAAGGAAGTCATATAATGAAGGAGACACAGTCGGTATAGGAAACCAAGATAGCCACCGAGCACCAAGCATTCATCAAGCACCGATCAAGCTACATATACCGAGTTATGCACAGACAGTTACCAAGCACTCTTAGACACCGAGAAGAGAGCACAAAGTTATCGAGTAAGCACAAGTATGTTACTGAGCACTCCAGAGCTAACAATTCATTTGAATTTAGATACATTGTATCTGGACACTGAGCAGGAAGCGCTACATAGATTTCAAGGCAAAAGTTAGGTGAGTCATTGGGACTCCAAACACATAATTTGGATATGATCATGAGGTAGATCCACCAATGAAGTTTGAGAAGGCATACGACATTGAAGATGTAACCTAAGTTTAACCACTTAATCTCCACCATTGATTCTTAATGCCCTAGATTTGGTTAACCGCCTAAGTCACAGTTAACCGCTTGAAGATTATATAAGAGATCAGTTTTGAACATTGAGCAGAGAGTTGCTGTTGTTGATTTTTTTGTTGTTGATGCTGCAAAAACTGAAGAGTTGATGAAGATGTTGCAAAGTGAAGAAAAGGAGAGGTATGCAGAATGAGGATGAGCTTATGATACTAAGCTACCGAGTGCAGAACAAGGTAGCAGAGTTATAGAGCATAATGAGTCTGGACAACATTTGATTGATTCATCTTTATCAGAGATTTTGTAATAAATTTTCTTGTAATCAGAGAAGTACAAATCCCTCCTGTGGGTAGGCCCTAACAGGTCTTATATTTTGTAAATCCTTTAACCAGGTACATCTCTTAGATGAGAGATTGTAAAATCCTCTAACAAGGTAGACTGAATAAGTCTTTTGTACTCTTAACTGAGTATATTACTCCTAACAGGGTAAGCTACCAGAAGTAGCTAACATTATAGCTCTAATCGAGCAGACTTTATATTGCAGTAGTGAAGGATTGTGGGTGTCATCCCCACCATGGTTTTTTTCTCTAATAAAGGATTTTTGCGTGACTAGAATATTTGTGTTACGTGTTACAGATTTTATGATGTGAGTTATTTACTTTATGTTCATTTTATGCATTGTATTCAACTCGGTAATTGATTAGTGTGAATGGTTAAAAGTTTTAAGGGTACTGATTCACCCTTCCCCTCTTAGTACATAACTTTACTAAGTTATTCCAACAATTCCAACAACTCCCCCTTCTAAAATTATCATTTATTTTAGTTTGAAAATTATTATAAAGAATCTAAATAATTTTAAATTGTATTTTTAGGAAAAAAAAACTAATATAATTATGCATTTTAGATTTTCTAAACATAAAATATAAGTGTTTTTAATAATATTAAAGAGTGTAAATAATTTTAAATTGTACTTTTAGGAAAAAATCTCATACAATTATGTATTTTTAGATTTTTTGAACATAGAATCTAAGATCATTTTTTAATAATATTTAATTACTCAATGAAATAACATATTGACAAGTGACATGTTATTGTGTCAAACTTAGACTCTTTCCTCTAAGTTGTCACTCCTCAATTTACTAATATTTTTACCCAATCTATCCATATCTACATCCATTCTTATATGTTTTTCATGTTCAGTTGTTTATTGTTCTAATGCCTGCACTTCTCTAAAAACATTCTCATGTCACCTATTATTTTTACGTCTATAGTTGACTAAACACACATCTAAGTGATTATCTCTATAAGGGTATCCTAATGAGTTCAATTGCATTCATTTATAGTTTTGATTCATTGTATGCAATGCTTAGACAACAAGAATATAAATATTTGTGTCTATCAGTCATTTGATAGCATCTTTAGGTGCTATTATTAGTTCTTAAAAATTTCATGGGTGTGGTAATCTAAGAGATTTTTTATAATATTATAGAAATAAAATTAAAAAGCGTATTAAAATTATTAATAATTGATGATTATCTTCAAAGATACCCAAAAGGTATAAAATTTTATTTTAATCCATTTATCTTCCCAATAGCATTGTGATTGTTGTAAAATAATGAATACTTATTAAAAAGCTTTACCAAACTTAATTCTTATCCTTCAAATAAGTTATTAAAAACACATCCAATCTCTCTTTGATTTCTTTAATGTGTTTCATACTATCTATAAACATATTTATATTATAACATCTTATTTTTTTATTTTTGTTTGGTTGTAATTGTGTGTCAATAGTCCATCTATACATTTTTTACCATATCATACATGGTAATCAAGATCTCCAATTTTGAATATTCATTTCTTAAACAAATGTATGACCTCCCAAATGATAAGAAATTGTAAGGAGGTATGTCACGTGATCCTTAGAAACATGAGGGTTTAGATTGACATGGCTATAAAAAGAAATCTTATGATATTTTGTTGAATTAATAGAACATAAGACACAAAATTACTTAAATGGAAATTAGAAAAGCTACATATATTTGAATATTAATTAACATCTAATCCTCATTCAAAATCTTAAAGCATTCAAAGGAAACTTATAAGAATTGATGCAAACGATACGAGGGTCTTACATATAGATAACCAAAATCTAGCAACCAACAATACAAGTTTGACACAACATTGATTCAAACTCTCTTGAAGGGAGAGTGTTCAACTTCCAATGAGGATGATGTGTAACAGTCTGTATTGGTTGTGATGCCTCCTTCTTTGTAACATCTGGTGTTGGGTCTTCCATAACCCTATCCAATTATGTATCAAGTGGGAGTGTTGACCTAGTGAAAATATTTTGAATTTAAATTGGGGGTAATGATGTGGAGTGAAGATGTCAGATTATGGAAAAGCCTCATCCTACAGGACATTAAATACCATCTATGGTGTATTTCTTTGCCTATGTGGCCACTAGGTAATCATGAAAATTGCAATAATCTAAAGGAGTACCCTATAATGATGAGATGTCATTACACAAAGGTCATGGATGGTCACATTGGCATTTATCATTTCTCATTTCTTAATAGTGTGTACCCATTGTATGCGGTATTGAAAAGGCTCCTGCTTGTGAGAAATTGTAGCTTACATGAGCCTAATTTCTTGGGGGTGGTTTAATTATATTATACAATTGGAAATACATGCACTTATATTGCCCTTAAATCACTCTTTGATGGCAAAAAGTTTTCCTAACCATATCAAGCGTTATATTTTTTTCCCTCGGAGTTGAATACCTTGTTGATCTCTAAGTTTTGTTGTCTATTAGTGTCATGCACTTAGTCATAATAAAGGTAGGTTAGTCGGTCATCACTCCGATTGAGCCATCCCACTAAGGCTAAGACTGAGTAGTAGTTACTTTCAAGCAAGTTAGTGGTCGTTGAGTACTCAATAGTTACTAAGTAGAATGATTGTTGAGTTGCATAGAAGAGTTAGTGTCGAGCGACAACATATGGTTATGCTGAGCGAGACAATATTGATTGAGCACTAGTGTTTGCCTATGTCGAGTAAGACAATTTTTGTATATGTGTTTGGAATGGCATAAACACCAAGGTAAACTATTTTGGCCAATTTCTACGAAGCATTTAATAATCATGCACTGAGATTTAATTCATTAATTACGCATTATTTTTGAGATCATGGATCCCTATACAAGCCATGCAACCAATCAAAATTAGGGATGCCTAAGCGGCAAAAGGTCATGAATCTAGATCGTTGATCTTGATTTGGATGTTTCATCACTGATCTATATATGGGATCCTTCAAACCCTAATGTGTGTGTGTGTGTGTGTGTGTGTGTGTGTGTGTGTGTGTGTGTGTGTGTGTGTGTGTGTGTGTGTGTGTGTGTGTGTGTGTGTGTGTGTGTGTGTGTGTGTGAATATATGTGGATGTGAAGAGAAGAGATTAGGAGTATATGCATGTTTTGTATATCTGAAGCATTAACCAGACAAAGCGACCGAGCAGAGTAGTGAAGAGAAGAATAGAGATAAATTAGATTGAGAGATCAGTTAAGAGTTGGAAAGAGGACATATGTTATCAGCATTTGTAGTGCAGACTGAAGGATCAAGTACTGATACATTCTAGCAAGTGAATCAGGGTAAATCTCTTAACAGAGTGGTCCTAACAGGCCTTTGTAAATCTCTTAACCGAGTGCTTACTTTGTTGTAAGTTTTAAATCCTTTTACAAGGTAGATTATATAAGTCTGAAAGCTCTTAACAGGGAAGACCCCTTATGGGGTAGATCATTAGAAGTGATCAAAACTTTGTAGCCCTCACAGAAACACTTTATTACTGCAGTAGTGAAGATTTGTGGGTGTCATCTGATGAACTATAACTAATTGAATGTTTGAAGATGATAAGTTGATGATGACCGAGATGCAGAAGTGAATGCAAGACATTAAATCAGTTAATATATTATATTGTCATTGATGTCAACTTGATATGGTTTGATTGTTCATACACATATTGTCATAACCTTGAAGATCTGAAGAGACAAAGTTTAAGTGGTCGGTAAAACATAAAAGGTCAATATACACCAAGTGACAATGAACACCGAGCAGTTCACAATGTATACCCAGCACAGTAGTAATTGAGCAAGTGTTACCGAGCAAGAGTTAATGACCGAGCATAACTGGAGTTAATGACCAATCATAACTGGAGTTGATGACCGAGCATAACTTGAGTTAAAGAATGAAAAAATTGCTTAGCTGAAAGAGCTACAATTTAGGGATTGACTGATTGATTGTTTTATTAGCAACGATCAGTTAAGCTAAAGTAAGGAAGGAGATTAAAAGTGTATTTTATTCACAATTATCAAGGGAGATTTATGGAATAAAACTAAAGGAGAGCTTTACGGGATAAAGAAAATCATGGTGAGTTTTACGGATCAAGGAGACAAGGAATTCATTATCAAAGAGAGGAATGCTGAGTATATTTTTTGTGAAGATAGAACTCTTCATGTAGATATGATCATACAAGTTGAAGAACAGAGCCAAGGAATTCTACAGACACCGAGCAACAGAGGACAGAGCATTCATCGAGAAGAATAAAGAAAGCAAAGGAACTAAAGTATATATTGATCAAAGAGGTATTATTGGACTAACAATAGATCTAAATAATTGCAAATCAAAGTTGTATTATGAACAGATCATTTACTGTATCATTTTAACCATTAATTTAGAAAATCTCTCAACCGAGTGGGATTTAACAGTCCTTATTGTATTGAGATACTCAAGATTATCAAAAGTTTTTCTTGTTGAAAGCATAGTGAGTGCTAGGTCAAAAGACAATCTGTTGGTTTTAAATCCTCTAACAAGGTCACACTTAACATTGTGTATTGTAACCTTTAACAGGGTTGGCTCTTCACCGAGATCACTTCAAAAGAGTAAAAATATTTTGGGTTACTAGTCCCAGGTGGTTTTTCCCATATTGGGTTTCCACATTAAAATCTATGTGTCAAATGTGTATATATTTCATTGCATTGATATTTTGTTTTACACATTATTGAAACTGGATTGGTCGGTTAACACTAAGTTTATTTGCTGCTACTCGGTAAAGTCCAGAAAAGACAAACAATATATCTTACTGAGCAGTTTATATTTGTTAAGATTATTTATGCAATACATCTCGATGAAATTGGGACTATAAGATAATTGAAGATGTTATATTTGAGAGATAAGTTTTTGGTTGTATCTTTTGGAATAATTGTTAAGGTCACTAATACACACCCCCCCCCCCCCTCTCAGTTATTCTAACAATTGCTATCAGAGCTTTGGTGCTTGGAAGAAAATTTTAAAGGGACTTAAGCTAAATATCACAAGATGAGTAAAAGGGATGTGCCTAAGTTGAACAAGGACAACTTTGCATCATGGCAAAGCAGGATAAGACTTCATCTATCTGGTATTGGATATGATGTTACATAACACTTGGATACTGAATATGTTGCACCTACTGGACCTCTGACTGTTGATCAATTGAGAGAGAAACATGAACACGATTCTATGATGATAGAACTTGCTTCTTCACTAATCGATGTTGAATTTGAAGATGTGAAATCATGCACCTCTGCAAAGAAAATGTGGGACAAACTCAACCTAGTACATGGAGGAGATGCCAATGTGCTGAGAGCTAAAGCTAAAATCCTAAGAGGAAATTTTGATGACCTAAGAATGAAAGAAGGAGAGAATATCACTCAACACAGTGAAAAAATAAAGAAGTTGTTAATGCTATCCGTGGAGTAGGAGGAGTACTTGATGAAGAAACAGTTGTAAGTAAAATTATGAGAACCTTACTGCATGTTTATGCTATTAGAGTATCTGCAATTCAAGAAATGAGAGCAATAGCTAGTAGTAATGTTACTCTTGATAGTTTAATTGGTAGACTTATTTCATTTGAGATGAACAACTATGACAATAGTGTCTTACCTACTATTGAGTCTACATTCAAGTCTTCTCTGAAAATAAGTAAATCTAGTAACAAATACACTATGAGAAATGATAGTGACAGTGATAGTGATGAGAAATAACTTGATGAACTTGAAGCACTAATGGCTAGGAGATTACATAGAGGTAGAGAAACATATAAAGTTAAATTACCATTGGTTTGTTTTAATTGTAAATAAATTGGGCATTTTTCTACTAGATGCCCTAACAAGAGAAAGGATGAAAGAGACAATGACAGATCTTATGAAAAGAAGTATGAAAGAAGTGATGAACAAGACTACAGAAGCAACTGACACTCTGACAGAAGAGATAACCAATATTAAAAGGACAAAGGCAAGAAGGCTTGTTACCTGGTTGAGAACAAAGCTGAAAGTTCTGATACTGATTCTGAAAATATTGAGGTAGTATTTGTTGCTATGAAGGATGATTCAGAAGAAGAAGAAAGGTATGTTGAAATAGCACTCATATCTAAAGTTAGCAAAAATGATGTCTAGATTATTGATAGTGGTTGTACTCATCACATGACTAGAGATAAAGAAAAGTTTGAAACTTTTGAATATTATAATGGTGGATCAGTTAGGATGGGTAATGACTCACCTTGCCCAGTTGAAGGAAAAGGTACCATCATGTTAAATAATCTGATCAGATGTGAAAATGCATATTGGGTGAAAGGACTTAACTATAATATGTTGAGTGTTTCATAGCTAAACAACACAGGACACCAAGTTGCATTTGAGAATAAAAAGGTAATGATCTATAATGGAACTGGAAAGTTGATCGGTACTAGTGAACAAACAAAAGGTAATCTATTCTATCTTTATAATATTTAGACCACTTTTTTATTGGCTAGCAATGAAGATGTTTGGTTGTGGCATAAAAGGTTATGTCATGTGAATTTTGAAAACATGGTTAAGATAAGTAAGAAAAGAAAAGTGAGAGGCTTACCGAGTATTTCAAAGCCCGACCATGTTATGTGCAAGAATTGTCAAATAGGAAAAATGACAAAATCTAGTTTCAAGAGAAAAACCTACTCATCTAACGTTATCCTGGAGTTATTCCATACTGACTTATGTGGACCAATGAGAGAAAAGAGATATTATGGTGATAGATACTTTATTCTATTTTTTATGACTATTCTAGGATGATGACTATCATGTTCTTAAAAGAGAAATCTGAAGCATTTAAGATGTTCAAATGGTATAAAGCTAAAGTTGAAAAAAAAAGTGGAAAAGAATTGAAATGTTTAAGATCAGATAAAGGAGGAGAATTTATTTCTGATGAATTCACTAATTTTTGTAATGAGCATGGGATTACAAGATAGGTTTCTGCATCGAGAACACCATAGTAAAATGGGATTGTTGAAAGGAGGAATAGATCATTTGTTGATTGTGCTAGAACATTGATGATTGAAAAAGGCATCACACAAGCATTCTGGAGAGAAGTTGTAAGTACTGTTGTCTATACACTAAACTGAGTTCAATTGAAGAAAGACACAAATAAGACACCTTATGAGCTATGGTATGGATACACACCAAATATGAGTTACTTTAGAATTTTTGGAAGTCAATGTTATATACTGAAAGATGATAGAAATCAGAAACTTGACTCTAAAAGTGATGAAGGAATATTTCTAGGATATTCTACTAAAAGCAAAGCTTATAAATGTCTAAACAAATCTTCTAAAAAAATCATTGAGAGTGAAAATGTTGAAGTTGATGAATTTGCTGAGAAAAATGATGAGGAAAGCAGAAAGGAACCTGAAGATTACAACATATTTGTCTACATTGAAGAACCTGACACCTTGCTTGAGCGACAGAATAATGCAACTGAGAAACAGACTGTACACACCGAAAATCAGGAAAATTCTCACAATGTTGAACCGAGTGATAAAGATCAAAATGAAGAACAAAGATCTGAACCTGTACTTGCTAAATATGTCAGAAGACACCATCCACAGGACCAGATCACTGGGGACAAAAGAGTGGGAATGAGAACAAGAAGTAAGTCACTTAACAATAGATGTTTTATTTGTGATTTTGAGCCTAAATCTGTTAATGTTGCACTTGAGAATCAAGAATGGGTTAGTGCAATTAATGAAGAGATTGAACAAATTGAGAAGAATAAACATGGACATTAGTACCTAGACCGAGTGACAAAAATGTCATTGGCACCAAATGGATTTTTAGAAACAAACTTAATGAGAATGGAGAAGTCACAATGAACAAAGCAAGACTGGTATGCAAAGGCTATGCACAAGAAGGTATTGAATATGGAGAAACCTTTGCACCCATTGCTAGACTAGAAGGAGTAAAAATTATACTTGCTTATGTTTCTTTTAAAGGATTCAAAGTATACCAAATGGATGTTAAATCTGCATTTCTGAATGGAATACTAGAAGAGGAGGTATACATTGAACAACCTGAAGGGTTTTTTGATCCTAACAAGAGGAACACGGTTTGTAAACTACACAAAGCCTTGTATGGATTGAAACAAGCACTGAGAGCATGGTATGAAAGACTTCACTCTTATATCATTAGTATTGGATTTTTTAGAACAAGTGACAATATTAATCTGTATTTGAAAGGAGATATTGATGATAAGATTTTGATTGCTGAGATATTTGTTGATGATATCATATTTGGAGGTAATGATATGCTATGCAAGTCATTTGCTGATGAAATGAGAAAATAATTTGAAATGTCAATGTTTGAAGAGATCAAATTTTTTCTTGGTCTATAGATTCTACAACAAGCTGAAGGCATCTACATCACACAATCAAAATACATCAAAGAAGTTCTGAACATATTCAAGATGGAGGACTCCAAACTAGTTGGAACACCTATGGTAATTGGATGCAAATTGACGAAGGAAAACAAGATGACTGAGATAAATCAGACCTTATACAAATGTATGAATGGTAAACTAATGTACGTTGTACACACTAGACCTGATATAGCATGTGCATTTGGTATATTTGCAAGATTCTCTGCTAACCCTAAGCAATCACACATGACTGTTGTTAAAATAATTTTGAGATATCTAAAGAATACTGAAGACTATGGTTTGTGGTACAATAAAGAAGGCAAATTTGAGCTACAAGTTTATACTTATGTTGATTGGGATGGAAACATAGATGATAGAAAGAGCACTACAGGAGGATCATTCTTTATGGGTGATAGACTTGTCACATGGATAAGTAAAAAAGCAAGGATGCATATCTCAATCAACTGCATAAGGAGAATATGTAGTTGTTGCTGCAAATTTCTCTAACATTGCATGGATCAAGCAATTGTTGAAAGGTATGAATGAGGAAATTCTTGACCTAGTAATTATCTATTGTCATAATACAAGTGCAATAAACATTTCAAAGAACCCTGTGATGCATTCTAAGATAAAGCACATATCTCTTAAGTGTCGTTACTTAAGGGAACAAGTACAAGAGAAATAGGTAATACTGGAATATGTACAATCCAAAGAACAACTAGCAGACATATTCACAAAACCATTTCCTACTGGTCACTAAGCTAACTTGGAGGTTGCATCAGCCTACACATTATCAGAAGATTAAGCATGTTGATGCAAGCTGAGATATGGACTGCAATGACATATAAGTACACTGAAGGTACTTATCTGAACCACACACCAAAGATATTGTTGTCTACTACAGAGCTATATATATTTTTTGGCATTGTTTTCAAAGGGAGAGAAAGATTCAATGAAATATCCATCAGGGAGAAGAGATTCTACAACACAAAGGGAGAGAATATCTAAAGGTTATTGTCAATGAAATAACCATCCATCAAAGGGAGACAATTGGAGAGAGTTAACACTGCATACCTATTCATTAAAGGGAGTAAAGAAAGGGAGAGCACACAATAGAATCAAATCTACAGGGAGAGTTGTATGGTAAACATTTTTTATAGTGATTAAACATATTAAATATGAGCTAGAAGAGCTTACTGAGAATCAGATATTTGAATTGGTTATAGAAAAATAATTTTGGTATGTTATGGCATGTTTTATACTACATATTTCATATTGTGTTGCCATCAATGCCAAAGGGAGAGATCTATGAACTATAACTGATTGAATACTTGAAGATGATAAGTTGATGATCACCGTGCTGGAAAAGTGAATGCAAGACATTAAATTAGTTAATGTATTGTATTGTCATTGATGTCAACTTGATATGGTTTGATTGTTCATACACATATTGTCATAACCTTGAAGATTTGAAGAGACAAATTTTATGTGGTCGGTAAAACATAAAAGGTATTTATACATCGAGTGACAGTGAACACCAAGCAGTTCACAGTGTATACCGAGCACAACAGTAATTGAGCAAATGTTACTGAGAAAGAGTTAATGACTGAGCATAATTGAAGTTAAAGAACAAAAAAATTGCTTTGTTGACAGAGCTACAATTTAGGGATTGACTGATTGATTGTTTTACTATCAATGATCAACTAAGATAAAGAAAGGAAGGAGATTAAAAGAATTTTGTATTCACATTTATCAATGAGAGATTTATGTAATAAAACTAAAGGAGAGCTTTATGGGATAAAGCAAATCATGACGAGTTTTATGGATCAAGGAGAGATCTACAAAAAAATGAGATTGAGCGGCTAATCATGTCTATATAAAGAGACAAAGAATTCATTATCAAAGAGAGGAATGCTGAGTATATTTTGTGTGAAGATAGAACTCTTCATGCAGATATGATCATACAGGTTGAAGAACAGAGCCAAGGAATTTTGCAGACACCGAGAAACAAAGGACAGAGCATTCACCGAGAAGAATAAAGAAATAAAGCAAAGGAACTGAAGTATATATTGATCAGAGAGGTATTATTGGGCTAACAATAGATCTGAATAATTGCAAATCAAAGTTTTATTTTGAACAGATCATTTATTGTATCAGTTTAACCATTGGTTCAGAAAATCTCTTAACTGAGTGGGATTTAACAGTCCTTACTGTATTGAGATACTCAAGAGTATCAAAAGGTTTTCTTGTTGACAGCATAGTGAGTGCTAGGTCAAAAGAAAAACTATTGGTTTTAAATCCTCTAAAAAGGTCACACTTAATAGTGTGTACTGTAACCTTTAACAGGGCTGGCTCTTCACCGAGCTCACTTCAGAAGAGTGAAAATATTTTCGGTTACCAATCCCAGGTGGTTTTTCCCATATTGGGTTTCCATGTTAAAATCTATGTGTCAAATGTGTATATGTTTCATTGCATTGATATTTTGTTTTACACATTATTGAAACTGGATTGGCCGATTAACACTAAGTTCATTTACTACTACTTGGCAAAGTCCAGAAAAGATAAACAGTATATCTTACCAAGTAGTTTATATTTGTTAAGATTATTTATGGCATACATCTCGATGAGATTGGGACTGTAAGATAACTGAAGGTATTATATTTGAGAGATAACTTTTTGGTTGGATCTTTTGGAATAATTGTTAAGGCCACCGATTCACCCCCCCCNCTTCCCCCCCCCCCCCCCCCCTCTCAATTATTCTAACATCATCCCCACCCCAGTTTTACCTTTAAGGGTTTCTGGGTTACCAAATTTTTGTGTTATGTGTTCATGATTACATGTTAGATCTTCATAGCATTTTAGTTTATGTTTATGAATACATGGTTGAATCAGGTGGTTTAGAATTGGTAGAAGTTTTATAGATCTAATTCACCCCACTCTCAGTTACTTATTTCCTATATTAGACTTCCGACAATTGGTATCAAAGCTCTGTTCTCTTAGAAAAATTCTAACCACTTGAGAGTTAAGATCTTGGAAATGGAGGCTTATAAGTTGGGAAAGGTCATTGAGAATCAAAATATTGATATTCAGCTGGCACTGCAGCAGCTTGAGATAGAAAGAGAAGAATTCAGGAAATCCTTAAAATATAGGAAGGAATTAGTAACTAAGATGAAAGATACTCAATATAAAGAAGAAGACATTGAAGGTCTATTTGACAATGCAGATTCAAAAGAAAGTATTAAAACAATTGCAGATCTATTGGAGAAGAACAACACACTGAAAGAACAAATCAAAAGTTTGAAGATAGAACAAGAAACTAAATCAATAACACTATGTGAGGTGATTGATCAGAAGAAGAAAGTTCAGGAAGACAAGACAATGGAAGAAGACAAGAGATAGATGGCTACCAGACTTGATGAAATAACAAGTGATGTGCAGAAGCTCACAAACAATAAGTTGGACATGGTCAACCACCTGTTATTTGCAAATCAAGAGATAAATAGAAAAGAAATTGAAATCACATATCTGAGATCTGAGAACAATCAACTGAAAAATGAATTGATATTTGAAAGATAACTCATCGAGAGGATAAAAAAGTCGAATGAAGCCATAAGATACTTGAGGAACTAATGAGATCACCAAGAAGAAATAATAACACCTCTGGACTTGGACATACCGAGCACCAGTCTTCCACTGAAGAAGGAGAATCATCAAAGAGTGGAGAACTAAGAAATGCAAAGCTGAAGAACAACAAGCCTACATGTTATCACTGTGGGAAACTAGGTCAGAAAACAAACATTTATCAAAGAAAGAGTGGTAATTCAATCCTAAACCTAAATTTAATGGATATTTCTTTAAATATAAGAAGCATGGACATCAGGCACATTAATGCAGGTTAAAGACTAGAAATACACCTACGTCACCTAGATTCCAAGGTCATTGCAACAATTTCCAAAAGTTTGGTCATAAAACTCAAGATTGCAAATCCAATGCAAAATCTAGATGGACAAACAAGAAACAAGGCAATGCACTGAGGAAAGGTAACACATTCAATTCAAATTATAATACAAGATATAGTTGTCACTATTGTGGTGAACATGTTCATGTTGCAGAGAATTGTATAAGTACACAATTTAGAGGTAAATCCAAGAGTTGGATGAATGGAATTATGGTCTACTAAAGTTATCACAAGATCATTCAAACCAAGAGAGACTGCAAGACTAGAGCCTTGAGACCTACTATTGAGCATATAAAGAATCAGATGGATCTGACATGGAGAAAGAAAGAAGAAGTGAGTAGTAGTGGATCTAGTGAAGCCAAGATCACCCAATCTAATAGATTAGGTGATCACACTACTTCAAATTAAGAAAAAAGGTATGTAAGGAATTGTTTTCCTAAATGTTATACTTTACACCAGTTCCTAATATAAGATGTATTAAAGTCCATATATACATAAGAAAAGATACATTAGGACATATTTGATACAAGAACTGAGAAAAGAACTGATATGCATAGTTGATGTCAAGTATCAATATTAGCATATGTCGAGCTTCCATACCGACTGAGCTGATATGTTGATCGAGTGTCAGTAGTGACCGAGTGATAGTGTGTGATAACTGAGCTATTTCATTTGAGGACCGAGGATAATTGTTATCCACCTACCACCACACAAAGCATTTATTGAAGACCTAATTCAACCATTTGAGGGTATATAATGAATTTAGGTGCTCATTCTTCATTTTCTATAGAGATTAGAGTTTGCAGAGTATTCTAAAGGTGATTCAAGAGCTATTTGAGTAGAGTTTGAAGAGATTCCACCTGTGTATCATCGAGAAGTGTTGATAAGGTTGAAGACCCATTATTTTTGAGTTACCCAGAATCTGTTTTGCAAACCCTAATTTGTAGAAATGATAGCCAGTTCATATGTTGGTGTGAAGAGACAATACAAGGGAATGATGAATGTTTAGTTGGTCAGAAGTGACGCTTGTGCACGGCCTAATTTTTGAGTCGTTCCTGAGACTGCAGTGAAGGGAGATCTTACAGGAGCCCTATCATTGATCCCACCTAGGGTACTCATAATCCATGATGTGAGAGCATGTTACATGTGCAAAATTAGAGAAATTGGAGACTTTGAGTTAAGGGAAGCCTATGATAAACTATGTGAAAATGGAGCTTTGAAGGCTGATCATTAGCACATTGTCGACAAAGGGTTATTCCATGCCCTAGACTTCCCACGCAACTTCAAAGTCTAATGGATTAGGATTGTGATAAGAAGAACATATGATATGAGTTTATGGCTGGAAAATGGACCAGTAACGATAAATAAAGATATCATCCATCAAGTTACTTATTACCCTATTGTGCAAGGGAAAAGGACCATGCATTGTCAGAAAAAGGAAGACTTTGAAAAGTTCTCTTTGGCCAAGTGGAACAAGAGAGGAATGACAATTTCAATGATCACAGGTCCTAAAATTGATTTCGGATTTAGATTCATTGCACACAAGTTTTACCAATTGAGAAGAATGGATAGTGTTCCATGTGTAGTGGTTGATCAAGCATGGAAAATAGTGAAAATGGATCATACTTATGATCTTGCCGAGCTACAGATGACTCAACTTTCTGAGAACCTATCAACAATTAGGAAGGAAAAGAACTCTATGTTTAAGTTTAGATCCTTACTAGTTTGTATATTTTTCTATGTTCAAAACACTTTTCTTACTATAGGAGATGTAGTATGGAGTCAAGACCGACTGATAACAATTTAGATTAATGAATTCATACAATAATTATCAGAGATTTTTTACACTGTCATGGGTAATTATTTTGTTGAATTCAAAAAAAAGATGAGATTAAGGAGCATAATCCTAGTATCACTAGTAGAGAAGCATTATGATGATGTTTTCTTTCTAGTTGATACTGATAATACTTATGTACAAGCTGTAGTACCGATGGTAGCATGGCTAAGGCTATTACCCTATGAAGTAAAAATAGATGAGACATCTCCAGCGATCACATCTCTACTAGCAGAGGAAGTTTATAGAAATACTAAGAGATTTGGTAATTATGATGAAGCAAAATCAAAGATAACTACAAATTTGAAGGTTGCAACTATGGAAAGAAAGAGAAAGAAAATTTTAAAGAATCTTGAGAAGATGTTAGGAGAAAAAGAAGAGGAAGATGCACCAATACATATCACACAAGGTCAAGGTGAGGACTAATATAGTGACTCTAAAGAAAATGAAGAAGAAGATGTGGAAGTGGACAAGAAGGGTAAGAAAGCGATGGTTGACGAGCCAACCAAGAAGAGGAGTTTACTGCAGAAATCTACTCCTCCTGACACAACTCAACCAAGAACCAGAGCATCTACAATTACTATATCATTCGAGCCACCAAAGAAGAAGTTGGTAAAGAATTTTGAAGGGGCAAGCTCAGGAAAGAGAAAACAAGTTCAAACTAAATCTGAGCTGAACCACCCTAAGAGGAAGCCAAGGAGAAAATACATCATGGGAAAGATGGAGAAGATGAAGAATTGACAGAAACCGAGGACATCAACAAATTCAAAGTTGCAACACACAAAAATACTACCAATGTTAATGATATTTGTCACAACATCAGGAATTCAGTAGGTTTGTCAGGTTTCAAGTTTATTAAGTTTTAAAAATTAAGTAAAGTTGATAAGGAAAAGATAAAAGAAGCAATGATGGATATGTTAGTTTAATAAAAGATGACACCATTAGAAATTGGGAACCTAGTCCTTGATGACCTAGTTGTTAATATTGATGAGAGATGGCAGCATGCCATTATGACAGAAAGGCATATACGAGAAGGAGCATTAGCTCAAATTATGCTTGACTTGACAAAGAAGAATAGAGAAAAAATCATGGACCAATATAGGAGTAGATTCATTCATAAATTAAGAGCTTATTCTATATTGAAGAATGATGTTGAAGGTGTTGTGAAGTAAAGCCCAAGGATATGGAATATTATCTTTGGACTGATAGTGGACAAAAATAAAGATGAAGGCACATCAAGACAAGTTGAGCTTGACAACAAAGAAGATATTAATGAGATGGATAAATTTGAAGATGAGATAAAGGATAATATTGAAGATGAAATGAATGATATTGTTGAGGATGAGGAAAAGGATAAGGTTGAGCATGAATAGATTAAGGACTTGATAGTTGATGAGGTTACACAAGGTTTGAATGTCGAGGAACAGGGTAAAGAAACACTCATAATTTTGGATTCACCTACTGAGGAAAACCTTGAATTTAATGCAGAAGGAGATGAAAGGAAAGAAGATCAAGTAGATAAGTCTACATCAGATATCTCCAAATCACATGAAGGAGACCTAGAGGAGACCAAGACTCTTTAGATCAAGGAGAAACATAAACCTAAGGAGGAAGAGGTCATTCAGGCATTCGTATAGCTACCTAATGTCACTCCTCTGGTACTTACTGAAGTTGAGAATGTTAACATCTAAACATAGGGTACTTAATATTGAAAATGAGATAGTTCCAATTAGTGATGATACTAGTACTTTTAAATCTGAACACAGACCAAGTAGCAGTTCGCCAGAGACATTAAAGAAGAAATAACATAAGAATAAAAAGGAAAAGAGCTCTAAATTAACACTTGACAAAGTTATAGTAATTCCAAAATGGGATACTGATAACTTATCTTATGAGAAGATGCTAATCTTTGAGGATATATTGAATAGGAAGAGGAAGCAAGAAGAATTGAAAAGGGAACATCAACAGAAGTAGATACTGCATGAAATTAAAGATATCTTTTTTGATGCATTTGAGTTTCAAGACCTAAATAAGAAGGCATATATTTTGGAACAATTGGTTCATATCATTCAGAAGGTGAACACTGATGATATAGATGCTAATGAGAAACTCTTGCGAAAGTACTTGAGAAAGTTGTAGCAAAGCTTACAAAGAAGTAGGTTACACTTTCTGATATGGTAAGAAACCTCGAAGAAGTAATAGAAAATGCTCTCTCTTTGTACAAACAAATTTTTGATACATAATTCTTTACAAAGGAGAATCAATAGCTTATAGATAAGCTACAAGAAGATTTAAAGTCAACAGGTCACTCACTGAGCATGGATGCAAGTTCAATCTCTTTTCATTTTAACAGGCTGACACATGCCCAAGGAAGACTAGTTGAGCTCATGGCTAATGATGGGAGAATAAGGGCAAAATTGATTTCCATTCAGACCATGTTGATACCTCATTTTGAGGTTATGAAAAAAGAGGTGAAAGCAACAAGGGAACTAGTACAGAAATATCCACCTCTGAATATTGTAGAAATCTTGATTGATCTAGCTGTCGAGCTAGAAATCAAATTTCAGGTTTTGGAATCTGTAAGATCAAGTTGGGATAATCATTAGCAATGATACTACATATTCATAAGTCATTTTTGGTTAAGTGTGGTTTGACCCCGACTACCCCAGCAAATAAAAGTGACAAGCATGACAAAAACAAGGGGGAAATGTCATGAGATACAATCACACGGGAAATAAAGGAGAAATAAGTTATAAGGTATAACATTTTTTTATATTATGTACATATTTTGTATATGTAGCGAACTCTTTTTGTAGACAGATCAAGTTAGAATTCTAGGGGGAGTTCTAAATCTATTTGAGTACTATTTTTGTAAAGGACTGAAGAGTCATGACAAAGTGTTTTTGCCACTAATGTCAAAGGGGGAGATTGTTGATCTCTAAGTTTTGTTGTCTATTAGTGTCACACTCTTAGTCATAATCAAGGCAGGATGGTCGGTCATCACTGTGACCAAGCCATCCCATTAAGGCCGAGACTAAGTAGTAATTACTGTCGAGCAAGTTAGTGGTCATCGAGTACTCAATAGTTTCCAAGCAGAATTATTGTCAAGTTTCATAGAAGAGTTAGTGTCGAGCGACAGCATATGGTTATGCTGAACGAGACAATATTGACTGAGCACGAGTGTTTTACTATGTCGAGTAAGATAATTTTTATATACGTGTTTGGAATGGCACAAACAACAAGGTAAACCATTTTGGTCGACTTCTATGAAGAATTTAATGACCATGCACTGAGATTTAATACATTAGTTACGTGTTATTTTTTAGATCATGGATCCCTATACAAGCCATGCAACCAATCAAATTTAGGGATGCCTAAGAAGCAAAAGGTGATGAATCTAGATCGTTGATCTTGATCTAGATGTTTCATCACTGATCTATATATGGGATGCTTCAAACCCTAATTTGTGTGTGTGTGTGTGTGTGTGTGTGTGAAGAGCAGAGAATAGGATTATATGCATGTTTTGCATATCTGAAGCATTGACCAGACAAAGTGACTGAGAAGAGCAGTGAAGAGCATAACAGAGATAAATCAAATTGAGAGAGAAGTTAAGAGTTGGAAAGAGGAGATCTGTTATCAGCATTTGTAGTGCATATTGAAGTATCAGGTACTGATACATTCTAGCAAGTGAATCGGGGTAAATCTCTTAATAGAGTGGTCCTAACAGGCCTTTGTAAATCTCTTAATCGAGTGCTTACTTTGTTGTAAGTTTTAAATCCTTTAACAAGGTAGATTGTATAATTCTAAAAGATCTTAATAGGGTAGACCCCTCACAGGGTAGATCATCAAAAGTGACCAAAACTATGTACCCCTAACAAGCACACTTTATTACTACAGTAGCGAATATCTGTGGGTGTCATCCCCACCCGATTTTTACCTTCAAGGGTTTTTGGGTTACCAATTTTTTGTGTTATGTGTTCATGATTAGATGTTAGATCTTCATAGCATTTCAGTTTATGTTTACGAATAAATGGTTGAATCAATTGGTTTAGAATTAGTGGAATTTTTATAGATCTGATTCACCCTCCCCCTCTCAATTACTACTTTCCCATATTAGACTTCCAACATACCATGTGTATTCTATTACATTGATGGGGGGTCCATATAGAGCCTAGAAATATAGATGATTTCAAGAATGACCCCATGGTGTGGCATATTTGCAAGGAAGGGGGGTTTCCAAATTTATTGAATCTATACAATATGGAAGATGGGGAGAGAAATGCAACATATAATATCCTAAATGAATTACTTCCCCATTTTATGAATTGCACATTAGGAAGGAAGAATATATCCAATACGTTCAATAGGTGACTCAAGCACTAATCATAAATATGGTTTGTCCTTCACTAAAGATGTAATTGAAATGAAATGGGACTAATTATGCAATGTAATTGATCTATTAGAAAATTCACTAAAAACTTGATTGAAACAGACTAATATTAACTGATATCAAGTTGAAACTGACAAAAGCAGAAATCATGGGACAAAACTAACTTGACCCAAAAATTGCAAGCAAAAGTGGTAGGGACAGACTAGGAAGTCGATCTGTACCCAGCACTTTCAGGTAAATTCCCATAATTTGTAATTGTTCCTGTACTACCCAGAAAAGATCCAACAACGTCATAACTTGTTGCTACACATAGAAAAATGGGGGAAAAGGTTGGGAAAAGGGATTTTCCATGGTCAACCCCCTATTTAGGAATTAACCTTGAAATATGATAGAAATTTCATAAAGGAAACAATGTAAAAGGAAAATTATTGATTTATATTGCATAAACCCTCATGAATGAATGTATAAATCGCTCAAATTCATGAAGATGCTTGAATGTACTTGGAATCCAAAGATTTGACCTTTGAATACAAGATCAAGGATGCCCTCACAAATGCATAGATTTATGATTGCTACTTCAATATCTATAATTTTGACATACTTGATAGCCACGTGGAGAGAGAGAGAGAGAGAGAGAGAGAGAGAGACAGACAGAGACAGAGACAGNAGAGAGAGAGAGAGAGAGAGAGAGAGAGAGAGAGAGAGAGAGAGAGAGAGAGAGAGAGTCCCTCATTGGAGGGGTGATAGATGAAACCAGTGGGGTTTCTTGAGGGTTTTCTCCAGACATAGAGATGGCTTCAAAACTTTGGAGAAACAGAAGCAGAGGGCAAAGAATGTAGTTGAATCTGATCAGAATATAGGAGCAAAGCCAACAATAGTCGATAATAGGGTCATTTCTATTTGCATAGAACCAGAGGAGTGGAAGGAGGGAGTTAGAGAACTAAAAGAGACAACATTCTTTGTTAAATGGAGGGAGGATGATCGACTTACCCAAGACTCAGGAAGTGGATAGATGATAACTAGGGTAGACAATTTTCTATTAAGACTCTACTGAATGGATTCTTCCTGGTTAAAGTGAGTACCAACAAAGAGAAGGAGTGGGTGATGAATTATAGTAGTAATTAATGGGAGGAATAGAATTCTTTCTTAAAGACTGGGTTCTAAATTTTAACCTAAAGAAAACATCAACAGAGGAAATACCACTCTAGATTAGGTTGTACAATCTTCCACATGAGTATTGGAATGAAGAAATTTTGAGGACAATGGGTAATAAGTTGGGGAAATTCATCAGATGTGATGAAGCCATTGAGAAAATTGATTTTAGCATTATGCTAAAAAATGCATAGCGTGGAGGCCTCTTCCACTCCTGCCCCATGCCATTGCAATTCAAACCTCTAAAGGGTGTTTGTGGTAGGAAATCAAAGTAGAGGAGATTATGGAAAAATGTGAGAAATGCAAGGAATGGGGTCACTCAGTAGACGAATGTCTAAATGACAAGAAAGGAAAAGGTTTGGAGAGTGACCTAGGAGAGGCTTGTCTAGCTCAGATTGCTAGACTTGATAAGGACATGGATGTAGTGGAGGATATAGAGGAATATGCCCTTGGGAAAGATGGGTGTGGAACCAACCCATACCTTTGAGGCACAGGACCCAAATGTTTCAGTGACCTTGGAAGGAAATGACTCTCTAGGTCATTTCTTTAAGGTTAGGACATCTAAGTTGATTGGGGAAGATGGTGAGCCTCAACCAAGGGAGAAAATGTCAAATGGGTAGTTCGTGGTCCAAAACATACTGGATCAACCATCAGTGGAAGAGGAAGTGTCAACCACAGAAATAAGACTAAGACAGTAGTGGAGGAGGAGGGCAATACTCTGGAGGTTAGAAATGGCACAATTGTTGGAGGTTCCTTTGAATAAGGAAAATAATCTTGGAAGGCTCAAAAATTAGGGAGATATTGATCAGTTGGTCTTCTTAAGCTAGGAGGAGAACCACATAAGGGAAGAGGTTTTTAAAGATATTCATATATCTCCAATGAGAGATGAATCCAATAAAATTCAAAATGATGAACTTGAAGAGGAGTTGCCTATCTCACAGGACACTACAGAGGATGAGCTAGGATTCGCTAATGGAGAAGGGATCTTAGATAATAGATCAATCAAGAAAACAAAATCTAAATTGAGAAAGGCAAATGCAGGGGGCAGAAGATGAGAGGCAGGAAATTAGTTTAGCAACTTCTAGAAGAGATAAGAAGCAAGAAGGGGTAGAGAAAATTGAGATCCAAGAGAGATTTGTTCTCTCATGGGGAGAAATGAGGGTCCTAAAGTGGAATGTCAGGGGTTGCAATGACCCTGACAAGAGACTTCTGATCAAGTGGTTTTGATCAGATGAAACCAGAGGTGTTTTGTTTTTAAGAAACTAAACTTAATAAGGAGGCAGTGACTAACTTTTTGGGAGTTCGTTAGAGATGGTCAGGATGTTTTGTGGACTTGAAAGGGGCATTGGGTGGGTTAGGAGTTCTGTGAAACCCAAGGATGGTAAAGGTGGAGTGCATAGCACAATCAAGAAATTGGTAATTGGTCAAGGTAAAATGCTTAAGTACTAGATCTGTTATGTTTTTATTTAATGTATATGGACTTACCAAATCTGAAGAGAAAAGGAAGGTATGGAATAGGATCACAGAGCTCCTACATGGACTATATTTGAGTATTTCTATCATTGTGGGTTATTTTAATGCAAGTATAGGGATTTTAGAGAAGAGGGGTGGTAAAGGATCTTTGGGCAATGTTCAGTTGGATTTCCAAAACTTTGTCACTACTAATGGTTTATGAGAGGTGAAACAAAAAATGGAGTATACACATGGACCAACAGAAGACTGGGATTTTCAAACATTGTTTAACGCCTAGACGGGTTTTTTATGGCTTGGTTGTGACGGTCTCTTCCTTTGATTTTTTAAGTTGAGATTTTGCCCATCACAAGTTTGGACCACTTCCCAGTGGCTTTGAACATATTCAATGATTCAACTCCTATAAGATCTCCTTTCAAGGTGGAAAAGATGTGGTTCAGGGAAGTTGGTTTTCATGATGTGGTGGCTGATTGGTGGACTAATTCTCCAAAAGCAGGAGGTAACAAAAGCTTTCAAATTTTTAAGAAACTACAATTTCTTAAGCAATGCCTTAAAGTCCGGAATAAGGAACATTTTACAGATATCTTTGTTGAAAAGAGGATTTTAGAAGAGAGCTTGGAGCTTTTGAACAATAAATTTATAAGGGATGGAATTGATAAGGTTGATTTCCTGACCGAGAAGGATATTACAATACACTATGATAAATTATTAAGAGAGAAGAGGTTTATTAGAAGCAAAAATCTAGGGAGAAATGGTTAAAGGCAAGGGACCATAATACTAAGTTTTTTCATAGTTCTGTCAAAGTAAGGAGATGCCTTAATTGGATTTCAAATATCAAGCTTGGAGATGGGACCATTGAATTCTTAATCAACCTGTGGAAGGAGGTGAGGGTAATTTTGAGACAGAGTATAACACGGTTCTTGATGTTATTCCATCTTTGGTCATGGAGGCAGAGAAAGAGATGTTATTGGAACCAATTCAAATGAGGGAACTCAAAGGGGTGGTCTTTGGGATGGAAGGGGACAAGTTCCCCGAAACAAATAGATTTCAAGCATTCTTTTATCAAAATTTTTGGGGAGTTTTGAAGGAGGATATGCTTGGGTTTGTAGAGTAATCAATAGTGTGTGGTTTTGTTTTGAAAGACTTCAACAATACTATGGTTTCTCTAATCCCAAAAAGGAGAAGGCGGAGTCCTTTGAGGAATACAGACTAATTTTTTTGTGTAATACGGTGTACAAAATCATCACAAAAGTGGCTTCTAATAGATTGAAAAAGGTTTTGGATAGGATAATTTCTCCAAAACTGAGTGGATTTACTCTGAACAAGAGCATTGTTGAAGGAATCATTGTTTCTCATGAAGCAATTCACACCATCAAATCAGGTAACTTGAAATCAATGCTCTTAAAAATGGATATTAGAAATTCATATGATAGGGTGGATAGGGGGTTTCTTTATGAAGTCTTGGGAAAAAAAAAATTGATGAGAGGTGGATTAAGTGGATTAGAGGCATGACATTAGATTATAGGGCTTCAATTTTAGTTAATGGTAGTCCCCAAGGATTCTTTTACACATCCATGGGATTGAGGAAAGGAGACCCGATCTCTCCCTTTCTTTTCATTCTGATGGCTGAAATTTTAGGCAGAATGATCACTAAAAAATGCTCCTAGGGATTATGGAAAGGGGTGTAGGTTGTGCAGGGGGTTTATCTAGTGTCACATTCCCAATTTGTGGATGATACCTTCTTGCCGGGTGAAGCAACTTTGAGAGAGGCAAGAGTGATGAAAAACATGTTGGACTTATACAATAGGGCTTCAAGACAAAGTATCAACTGGCATAAATTTAAAATTATATTTTTTAATATAACAATTAATATTCAAAATAACATCTCAAGGACTTTTGGGGTCAAGATTGGGAAGCTTCTTGGCAGACTTCTTGGGGTTCCTATGTTTAAGGGAGCAGGTAAAGATGAGATGTGGAATATATTGGTAGTGGGATATGTAGGTAAAATGGAAGGTTGGAAGAGTTGATGGCTCACCTTGACAAGTAGGATACTTATGTTGAAATCGGTGATATCGGCCATGCTAATCTATTCAATGGCATGCTTGAAAATCTTGATTAAAATCATACATATGGTGAAACAACAAATGAGAAAATTATTGTGGACAGAAAATGGGAATAGGAAAAAATACCTCTTGTAGCTTAAGATCAAATTTGTAAACCAAATGAGAGCGGAGGTGTGGGTATCAGAAACTAGAGGCTTATGAATGAGGCTATGGGGGACAAGTTGGTTTGGGAAATATAGAAAAATCCAAATCAAAGGTGGGTTCAGGTGTTACAGATTAAGTATTTGGAGATCAATGAGAGGGAAAGGATTTTGATGGTGGAAGATCCCCCGTGAAGCTCTGTGGTATGGAACTTTATAGTAAGCAACAAGAATTTGATTACAGACCACCTAACCTGGCAGTTAGGAAATGGAGAAAAGATGAATTTCTAGGCTGACTCATGGGAAGAGAAAGAATGTTTGTTGTTGAATAATGTCTCTCATAATATTATCTAGACCTCACATTAATGAAGGGGCTCAAAGGTCCGATATTTTTTATACTTGCATAATAGTGAGGCAAGGGAAGTGTGCAAGTGGAAGAATCCAATAGGTTTGGGACTTGAGTTGGTAGAAATAGATTAGTTTAGGAACCCCTTTAGTAGTGAACCATTGAATTGTCGTACGATCAAGATGATATTATGTGGTGTGGATCCTAGAGTGGTGATTACTCAGTCAAGATTTGTTGTACATTGGTGGAAAATGAAGCTAGGAGGGAGGATTGGGAGTATCTGTTGGAATAAGTATTGCCTTCCAAAATTGGGAGCATTCACTTGGCTAGTTGGAAGGGGAAGACTTTTTACTAGAGAAAGGTTATAGTGATTAGGGTTTGCAGACCCCTTTAAGTGTTTTTTTATATAAAAAAGGCAAGGAGTCAACGGATCATCTTCTCCTCAACTGTGAATTTTCACAATCTTACTGGAAATTTGCGCTCAATAAGATGGGGTGGCAAGGTCCACCTCCATAAACTTCAAGGATTGGATACTTGCATGGCCTATCCTGAAAGAGAAATCTACATTGGCATCTATTTGGAACTTGATGCCATCAATGGTATTCTAGGAAATTTTGAAGGAATGAAACAAAAGAAAATTTTAAGAAAAAGAAGAGGATTTAGGCAAATTCCAAAGGAGGTAGGAAAGGGAAGTTTTAGAGCTAGTTAGTAATGTAGCTTCACAGGTTAATATTAGTAAGATTCCTTTCACTTCTAATAATTCAAAGATTCTATCTCTTTGGCCCATGGTTCAATATAGGCTCGTTCAAGGGAATTTGAGGGCTCATACTCTTTCTCATAGAGACAAGATTTTTGGGATAATGGAGAGGTGTGTACTAAGAGGGGAGGGGTGAATCAGTACCCTTCAAAACTTTTAAACAAATCTTTGTAACCAAAATATTTTGATATAACTGACTAAGTAGATTGCATACACAAAACATGTAATTTCAATGCTAAAATGTAAATGCATGTAATGTAAACAATGAACATACATCAAATTTGAATACTCATGACACTAATATTTGGTATCACAAAAAACCCCTGTTAGAAGGTAAAAACTACGGTGGGGATGAGACCTACAAAACTTCACTACTTCAGTAAATAAAGTAGCATGTTAAAGCTTACAAAGATTGATCACTTCTGGTGATCTTACCCTATTAGGAGTAGCAATAAGATCAATTAAATCTACCTCGTGTGAGAATTTAGCAATGCAATGTATGTGTACATTGTGTTAAGAGATTTATACAAAGACGGTTAAGTCTACTCGACTAGGATATTTTTGGATCTATTACAATTGTTAGAGAGTAACAGAATTGTGATCTAAACAAATATAATCTCTATATGTGGATATATATCCTTTAAGTGTAATAAAATCTATCACCCTGATGTGAATGATAATACCTTCTGCTCTGCTTTTCTCGGTAGCCTTGCCTCTATTCTAAAAACTTAATTCTGCAATGTAATCCTTGTCCTAAAACCCTTGTTTAAACTCTGATGTTCGTAGTATGGCAGCTACTTGATCATTACTTGATCAACATACAATACAAAATGACATTGTAAAATTACATATATCAAACTCCTTGACCTAATTAGGGTTTTACAATAACTTACAAAACCTAAGATCAATGGTGTACAAAATTTACCTTGATCATCTAAACATAGGAGATATAAACAATTAATGTTGTGAATCCATAATTAATGTTCTCCTCGATCATTGTAAACGATTATCCAAGTTGTAAAAAAGTTTGTTACCTAGATTGATGAGCCATTTCAAAATTTTATGTGGCCTCTAGTCTGCTCGGTAAATGCTATCTCTCAGTGCTCGGTGTTCTCTATGTGTCTCAGTTATACTGTGTATCTCGGTTATACTGTGTATCTTGGTTATAGTGCTTCTCGGTAAAGTTTGTCTGCTCGGTAATCACTACACTTGGTTAACTCTGCACTTGACCAGTTCTCTCGGTTAACTCTGCACTTTGGTGATTATACCGACTAGTCTTGCATGTGACTTTGTTACCGAATTTTCATTTGAGTACTTGGGTACTAATGACAACCTTCAAAGCTCATTTGGAGTAAAATTATCCTCCTTTGGCATGAGTATCAAAACTTATCATATATAAGTTACTATACTTAGTGAATCCCCCTTTGTTCATGCTCGGTATATGTATATGTCTCCCCTTATTACAGTTTCCCCTTTACTATACATATACACATATATTTCCCCCTTTTTTGAAAATAATGACAAAAGGAATAAAACTTACAATTTGTTAAAAATGTTGGGATGGGCTTGGCTAAGATTTTCCATTAGCTTCTCCCATTCCTCCTTTATATGCTCAAGGGTCAATATCTCTAGGTTTAACTGAGCATGCATATCATATATGCTTTCTGGACTGATATTTCCAGGGTAGCAATGAGGTTCTCTTCCAATGTCACAATTTTCTGCATCATAACCAATGCGGTAGTAACATCACCTGTAGCTTGATTACCTGTTCTCTGATTTTGTCCTCTTCCTTTTTCAAATTAAGTCTCAACTGTTGTATTTGTAGAACTTTGGTGTAATGCATGTTGCTCAGTTGACAGACTTGTAGCACTATCTTTTAGATCATTATCTAATATCTTCATATTTTCACTAATTTTGGTAGTGAAGTGATCTAAAGTGCATAAATATTGTAGAATTGTAATGGCTTTAGGTATAAGAGTTTCTAAACCGTTTACAAATTTTGACAGTGTTACCTTGTTTACTGCCACTACCTGGCTGATCTTTTCAGTAACTTTATACTGAATCTTCTTTCTTGCTCGCTCTTCCAATTTCCACTCGGCATCAATATCGGGACTATTTATGGCCTCGGTGAGCAATGCAAGTTGATCAAGAATGGGGGCTGATTCATCAATGTTCACATCAGGAATAACTTGCATTAGAATCTCCTTAGTGGTCTCTAGCACCTGTGCACTTTTGCATTCTTTCCTCAGCTTATCCTGTGTTTCTTTTTGGGTGAATAGTTCACCATACATAGTCAAAGCATCAAGGTCAAGTGTCCATGGATCACAATCAGGAATGTCAATGATTTCATCAAGTGTCATGGGACCCTTGCTCCCTTTCTTATTTTTCTTCTTCTTCTCTTTTATGCTTAATGAAGGAGAAGTGTCAGTGCTAGTTGAGCCTTTTGCTCGGTTTCATGCTTCTTTGGATCGCTTGGTGTGATGACTTGGAAAGGTGCCTCGGTAGCTAACCAAACTTCAGTAGTAGAATTATCTACCATTATTATTTCTATGTTACCTTCACATTTTTCTGTTGCATCAATGGTATCTATAGGTGCATCACCTTGTGTTGTCCCACCACTATGCTCGGTCTCTTTACCTTGTGTATCACCCTTGTCTTTAGTTGTGTTTGTAACCTCCTTAAATGTAGGATTTTGTGCTTCATTCTCTATATCTATAGCTTGTAACAAGATAGGCTTCGTACCATTTCTTAGGTGACCTCTATTGTATCTTTTTCATCTATGGTCTCGGTAACTCAGACTATCTCATCTTCTTTAGCCTTATCATCATGATCACCTTCAGTTATATCATTAATTGTGATCTCTGGATGTCCTAGATTTATCAATAGTGTCGGAATACCATCCACTACATTGTCAACTATTGCATCATCAATTTTATTGGTTTTGTACTCAATCGATGTCCCTCGGTATCGAATGTAGATGTAATATCCTTTTATTCATCGGTATCCTCAGGTGGATTCAATAGTTTGTTCCATATTTGGGTTCTCTCTTCATCCACTTCCTTCAAATTTCCTTGTAGGATATTCAATGTTTGTGCTTTCATAGGAAATTTCTTGGCATGCTACTGCATAATATCATCAATTTTCTCTATTGTACAATCAACTTTAATTACAGTGAGAGTTGTCTCTCATCTGTTTCTCAGTGTTGAGTGCATACGTCCATCGACGTGATATCTTATCATATAATTCAGAGGGAATGTAAGTAGAAAATTCAACATGAACTTGTTTGAAGTTGATCATCATACCTATGATAGCTTCTTCAAGTTTATCTTTATTCTCAATAGTCAGATCTACATATGCGTGTACCTTAGGATATCCTAACCATCTATTTTTTTTATTTCCTCTGCAATTTAATCAATATTATGTGGTACTTTGATGTTCACAACCTTAAATTGATCAGGATTGTCATTAGAATCATCCTTGTCATCCTTATTCCTCACATATTTCTTTCTCTGTCTTGGTGCTGAGGTTTTCAGTTTCCTTGTTTGATAGGTGAATTTTTGTGATGGCCTGGTTATATTAGCAACTCCTTTCTTTAAAGGTGGTGAATCTATTGTCACCAACTATGATCGTGTCCTTGGTGGAGACTCAGTCTTTATGCTTTTGCCCTTTTTGGCCTTAGGTGCCTCAACTTTTACTTCATCGAACTCGGTGGAATCAACATCCTATTTGGGTTCTTCATCTTTACTAACAGAGGTCTTCTCCTCAGTATCATCAACTAACTAATCTAGTTCTTCATCGGTGATAGCAAATTTTTTTCTTTTTAAAGTCTTTACAATTTTGGTCTTTTTCCTACCCATCTTTTCAACTTGTAGACAAATTGATATTCTAGTCTTGACTTCATCATATGTTCCAAATAAAATGGAAGATTTGTCAACTAGTTCATTTAACAACTTCTCTATTGCTTATGAAGCTATGTTCATATATAATTCATATTCCATAGGAGGTAGCCATGTTGTCCTTGGTTGTACTAATTTGATAAGAGTAGTATCAGTGTCAACTACAAAATAGATTTCATCTTTGTATTTTTCTACCAACTGCATTGGTATCCTGGATCTCTTTTCCATTCTAGCTTTGAACTTAGCAAAATATTCAGTCATAACTGATTCAAAATTTTTCCCTAGACTTGTAATAAAGTCACCAATTTGCAGTGTAATTAGTCGGTTTATCTTCCATTTCACAGTACCAATGGAGGGAAAAAAGTTCTGCAAGTAGAAGAATGTACATAACAGGAGTGAACCAAACTTACATGTGTTTGATCTGGCTGATCTGATTGTTCTCATGTTCTCTTCAAGTTGTCTCTACAACATTTCTACTAGGTCAAGTTGTAAACCCTTCTTTACAATCTTGTGTGCAATGTCAACAACTCCACACACAACATTGTTCGGTATGCTTGACTGGACGATATTTTAACCAATAACATAAGCACCAAACCTTAGTTTAGGATCACCAATGGAATTGATCTGTAGACCTCTACCATCCCACTTGGCTCCTGTAATATTTTCAATCCCGGTTCTTGGTGAGTGCCTTAGGGATTTTGATTTATCTGTTATAGGATGTCCGGTTACTGCATGAATAACATCTTTGCTGATCTTTTTCGGCTCATCCAGCCAAAGCTTTCCATCGCGAACTTAGCTCAAAACAATGTCTATCCATTCAGTTCTGAATAGCTTTGGGAAATTTAGGGCATTGATTAACCCTTTCAATTCCAAATGCTTATGATCATATTTTAGCTTTCCATCTATGCAAAGTGACTCGTAAGTTGATATAAGCTCAAAATCCCCTATTTCACTTATCTTGCAGTGAATGTATGCTCACACATATTGAACTAATAGAACCCTAGGCGGTATCACTGAGAATGCACCTTTGTCATCAGGTTGGTCTGCAACCTGAGGATGTATCTTGTAGTTTGGCTTTGTGAAAGTGGAATTCTTAACAAGATTTACTTTCTTCTCTTTCTCCATCTTTTCCTTCATGGTTTGAGATGAGGACGTCATTGATTTCGATTTAGGGCTTCCATGAAAGTATTCAAAATAACTTGGTAAGTGCAAATGCGTACAATTTCTAGTCTTCAACTTATCTAAATAAGCTCAATAACTCTGTAAAGTGCTTTAAAGTGCTCTGCTATGTATTCACTTTCAATTTCTCTGCTCTGCTCTCTCAACTTTGTGTGAACAAATGAGTTCACAACCTATAAATTTATACCAAATAACTTTAGTCAGCGCAATAAATGATCTTTACCAACCTCTTGGTAGACAAACATATACTCGGTTAATACTAAGGATACTTCAGCTCAGTGAGTGAACCAAATTCTTAGTTGCCTTAACAACTCAGTTGTCTCTCACATATTCACCGACTGGAATTACTAACTCGATACAGATTAACCAACTCAACTAGATCAAAGTAATCAAAAATATAATACCACAATGCATCTTAATTCATGCTAATTTGGCATTTGTACAATGAATATAGGAACTGATGTAAGATATAGCTTTGTAAGACATAGTTCTATACATGGTTGTATTTCTCAGGTGGAGACGGTGGAGCCACCTAATCCAATTGGATGAGGTGTCACCAACTATTGTTCTTGGCCCTGCATTATCATTTAATGCTTTCCTCCACTTTTTATTTTTGATCCTCATGATTTCTCCAATTTTATTACCATTTCCATAAGTATTCATTCTTTCTACACAATCTCTTCTTAAGTGACTGACCTTATGACAGTGTGAACAAGCCATACTAGAGTTTGACCAATTCTTAGACTTAGTTCGCCAGTATCTCATACAATTGTCTACTAGATTCCCAGATTTACCACATGTAGTGCAACTACTCCAAGTGTTGTAATCCCAATCATTAGAATTACCTTGTCTTTTTGGTTGATTTACCTATTCTTGTCCTTTGGGCTTCCAGATTTGCTTTGTATTATTCCTGCATGCTTGTGATGTATGACCATGCATGTTGCAATTTTGACAATATTTATCCATGTATGGTTTCTTCTATGGTTTGTTCAACTTGGCTCTGCATTTGTGTGCTTGATGTCCATGCTTATTACAGTTATAGAAATTTCCATTAAATTTAGGAGGGTTTCTAGGAATACTTTTTTTTTACTCTTGTAAACATTTGATGTGTGGCCTGGTTTTCCACAGTGATGGCAAGAGGGCTTCTTAGGCTTAGGACTTGAATACACATTTCTCTATTCAGTTTGGTTTGATGATTCTCCTTGCTTGGTGTACCCTAATCTGGTATTGTTGTTCATTATTCTTTGATAGTTCAGAAATTCATCCATTCTCTTAGTACTTTATTTAGATCTCTTAATCACTTCATTATGTTGTTGTAAAATCTTCAATTCATTTCTTGATTTTTCATTCTCTTCTTTCAATACAGCAATGTCTTCTAGTTTTCTAGCAAGCTCAATATTTACTCAATTTGCCTCGTGATTCATAGAAACCACTTGATTGGTGATCTCAAAGTAATGTTCAGTAAGTCTTAATATCTCATTTTTCTTTCTTGTAACTTTTCAGTCATTTTCCTTCTGTCATCAACAATCATGTTTCTATCTTGTTCAGCTTTCTTTGCATTGTTCAATACTTCAACCATTCTAACCATTTGTGTATCTTGACCGATCTATAGTGCTTTCACTTGTTCAATAAGTTGTTTATTTCTCTTAGATAGCTTTGATATGATTCCTTCAGATGTATCAGATATGCTACTAGATTTAGATCCAGATATGTCAAATGGGTCATGAATCTCTTCTTCCTGATAATCAGTCTCATGATAGCGAAGTGCCAAGTCCTTTCTCTTAATCAACATCTCCCTGAGTTTCTCCTTGGCTTATTTGTATTGTTTGACATATATCTATAGCTGTAAATTTTGATTTTCAATAGTTTTATCAAGTGTATACCTGATGCAGGAGCATCCTGGGTGTAAGGGCAATCTTGCATCACCCAAAAATATGTGTTTTCTATTCAATAAGGGTTATTTTGTATAAAGCTACTATTTTTGGAAACTTGCTATTTTTAGTAAGTTGGCCATTTGAACTTGAAATGTTCTAATTTTTCAGGTGAAGGATCATCTTAGTCATATAAGCATGCTAGTTGAGTTTCATTGCCATAGCATCTGTATTGGCGAAGTTATTAAGGATTTACTGTTGAGATTTTAGGGTGTGAAACCTTTCAGCTAAATTTTCAGGACCTTAGAGTAATGTTCAGTAAGTCTTAATATCTCATATCTTTTTCTTGTAACTTTTCAATCATTTTCCTTCTGTCATCAACAATCATGTTTCTATCTTGTTCAGCTTTCTTTGCATCATTCAATTCAACCATGCTAACCATTTGTGTATCTTTACCGATCTATAGTGCTTTCACTTGTTCAATAAGTTGTTTATTTCTCTCAGATAGCTTTGATATAATTCCTTCAGATGTATCAGATATGCTACTAGATTTAGATCCAGATATGTCAAGTGGGTCATGAATCTCTTCTTCCTGATAATCAGTCTCATGATAGCGAAGTGCCATGTCCTTTCTCTTAATCAACATCTCCTTGAGCTTCTCCTTGGCTAATTTGTATTGTTTGACATATATCTGTAGCTATAAATTTTGATTTTCAATAGTTTTATCAAGTGTATACCTGATGCAGGAGCATCCTAGGTGTAAGGGCAATCTTGCATCACCCAAAAATATGTGTTTTCTATTCAATAAGGGCTATTTTGTACAAAGCTGCTATTTTTGGAAACTTCCTATTTTTAGTAAGTTGGCCATTTGAACTCAGAATGTTCTAATTTTTAGGTGAAGGATCATCTTAGTCATATAAGCATGCCAGTTGAGTTTCATTGCCATAGCATTTGTATTGGCGAAGTTATTAAGGATTTATTGTTGATATTTTAGGGTGTGAAACTTTTGAGCTCAATTTTCAAGACCTTAGAGGCTCTGGATCAAGGTTGAACAACTAATATACTGTAGATCACGATCTCCCCTTTTTGGAAAGTGGTTATAATAGCCAATTGGAGCTACGGTTCAAAAGTTATGGCTTCCGGAAGTTGGGCTACCTTATCTCATACTTTGTAAATATTTAAAGCCGACCCTTTTGTAATAAAAGTGAAAAATAATTAAATGCTAAGGGTAGTCGGCCTTAAAGGCTAGATTTCTGGAACCTTCTCGGGTGGTGGAAAATTGCTTATTTAAGGAAGGCCTGTAGTCTTTTCTAGGGCAGTTCAGGGTGGTTATTGGAGCCTTTGTCCTACAGATTATTGTAAGGGATGCCCATGTGGCTTTTGATATTGTAATTCTAAAGCTTGTAATTCCACATTTGTGGAGCTTGTAATTTTGTTCTTGCAAATTTTTGTTGTTTCTATTGTGCATTTTTGGTATTAAGGGGAGTCCCCTTCATCAAATGGTATCAGAGCGAGAAGTTCCTGAGTGTGTAGATAGATCATCGACTGTGAGGTAGTTTGCACCATGACCGTGGTTAGGGTTTCAGCGACAAGTACAAAAATGCCTCCACAAAGGGAGCATGGTGGAAGAGCTAGAGGTGTGCCACCTGAGGTTAGAGCCCTTCAGAGACAAGTACAAGCATTATAGGAAGAGATTCGCAGAGGCATGAATCTTGTCATAAGAGAGGAAAGTGAGGATGAAGCTGAAGTAGAAGGAGATTTTGATCAGGAAGGTGAAATTCTGAACCAAGAGGAGGAAAGGCTTTTCCGGGCCATTTCCAAGATCAGGAAAAGACCTAAGCTTGATGTTCCCACATTTTTGAGAAATCTTAACCCAGAAGAGTTGATTGATTAGATCAATGAAATAAAAGAATATTTTTAGTATGAAGATATTGAGGATCCTGATAGGGTCAAATTTGTGAAGGCCCGACTGAAGGGTCATGCGAAGATCTGGTGGCAGGAGATTTAGTTGGATCAAAATAGAAGAGGAAAGGAGAAAATCACAAGATGGGATCGGATGGTGGATAAATTGAAGTGATAGTTCATTCCTATTGATTATGAGCTCAATCTACTAAAGAAAATGCAAGGTTTGAAGCAAGCAGGGAAATCTGTCTAGGAGTATACGGAGGAGTTCTATCAAATCCTCATCAGAACAGGCCATGCGGAAGCTGAAAAGGAGAAAGTTGCCTATTACCTTAATGGGTTGAGGCTGAGCATTCAGGAGGAGTTGAACCTGATTCAAATGAATAGTATTGAAGAGGCCTACCATTTTGACCTAAAGGTAGAGGAAAAGTTGAACAAGAAGTTTGAAAGCAGGAAAAGTGGAAGAGGTCATGGTGGAAGATCTGGTGGACGATCTTATGGAGGCCAAAATGAAAATCAGAAAAAGAAGGATGAGGCCAGTAGTAGTCAAGGTCAGAGGGGAAATAATTTCAATCAAAATAATAGAGATCAAAGAGGAAGAGGATGAGGACAAGGATCAGGAAGAGGAGGCTTTTGTGGAACATGTTTTCACTGTGGAGAAGAAGGTCATAGGGCATATGAATGTCCTCAAAGCCAAGAAAGGGTAGATAGGAGAAATGATGGCCAAGCTAGAGTCACACATGTGGATGAAGATGCAAAATCATATCATTCTGAAGATGCTAAAGGAGGAGAAGTCTGAGTTAATAGAAGAGTACTGCTGAGTGGTGAAAATAAACCTGAGCAAAGGAGGAGCTTGTTTTGCACTAGGTGCAAGTGTGAGAATAAGTGTTGTGATGTGATTATTGATAGCGGAAGTACTGACAATCTGGTGTTAGAAGAGATGGTCACAAAGTTGAAGCTCAAGAGG